>BMAV01016510.1:0-135671 GCA_019973955.1 Trichonephila inaurata madagascariensis
TTTTTAACTTCAAGTTGTTAATCTTTGTAAGCTACCAGTTTAAATGGCGAAAAACCCGGAAAAACTCCTTTTTTGGGCGGCTTTTTTTAAACGGTTTGGATAAATTTCGGATAAATTTATTTTTCTATATTACAAAAAAATTGATATATTTTCTGAAGTATTATTGGGCGTGAATTTGGTATTTCATTTAACGTATCTTATTTCCATGTTTTGTACTCTATATGTTTAATATCACTTTCCTTGAATGGTTCGAGGTGCGAGAGTATGTTAAATTACGAAATTTGATATGTTTACACATCTTTCACTAGTAACTTTCTCCCCATCCAAAGGTGGGGTCACAAAAGACATTCCTTTCACCCATTCTATGCCCGGTGCTAGCTTTTCAAAAGGGGACAAGGTAAATAAGAGCTTTTAATATATAGAGGCACAGGAGATTTTTTATTTTAGTCTTGAGTGTAGTTACTATAAGTTCAAGTAAAACGCTTGTAATACCTACTATCAGCAAACTCTTTTTCGAAGAAATTGGCCTTCTGAAATGGACTAGTTCTCTTAAATTTTACTCGTTTGAACTCGTAACAGGGGTGTAGCTATCGCCGTATCAATGATATGGGGACCCCGTTTCAGGGGCTCCAAAATGTGTAAGCAAAGCATCATAAAACGTAAAGCCCTCCCCAAAAAAGTCGCTAAGGAATTTGGATACAGGGCCCATTCAGGACTAGCTAGACCAGTGAATCATAACGGGTAATTATGTTTTTAATTTCAAATTATTTTTTATTCTTATTACAATATATATGTATGCATATATATTAATTATAATTTTTTGCTTTGGAGAGAAGGGTGGCATTTTCCATTTTTGTCCGGGACAGCAAAACTGCTAGAGCCGGCCCTGTAAGCACATGTTTCTTACTAAATTCATTATTAATGGGACATGTATAGGATAATATAAAAATGTAATAATGATAAATAATAACAATAAAATATTTATATGCATATAGTGAATTATATTAAAGTCCTTTTATAATACGGTGAGCGTAAATACCTATGCAAAGAGAGCCAATCAATTTTTTTAAATGTGATATTATTCTTCAGCATGTTATTTCATTTAGAATTGGAAACTTTCACCTAAGAAGCAATTTCATTGTTGTACAATGTTATGAATAAAATTACAATGAGAAACTAAGAGGAATAATATAGTGTTTAATTAATTCCCAAACAGATTATAAGAACAAGTGATTAAAAATCAGGGGTGTAGCTACCGCCGTATCAATGATACGGGGCCCCAACATGTGTAACTACAGTCCAAGTAACAAGATTCTCATATCTAAAAAAGAGCCCCCGAAGGAATTTTGATACAGGGCCCACTAAGAACTAGCTACGCCAGTGTTAAAAACCAAGGTATCTGAACCCATGCGGAGTACTTTTTTAAAAATAGCATACTAAAACATAATAAATGCCTTTTCAGTAATCAATACCAATAAATACTAATATTTAACTGACAATATTTTTAAAAAATATAATCTAAACTTTACAAAAAATCACAATTATAAGTTAAATTTTAGCAATATTTTTGAAAAACTTCAAAGCAATTAGAGGAAAGAGTAAGAAACTCATATCTCAGTAAAAGTATTACTAAAACAAATTATAGATGCATTTATCTACATAATGTGCTAAAAATTTTAATGTTTTATCAACATTAAAAAATTATCGAGTAAATATTATAAGAAATGTGACATTCTTTATGCGAGACCATTTTTTTTAAATAGGCCAAAACTCAGAAAATATTCATATAATAAATATTTTTGTACATTCTCTAGAAAATATAAAAATCAAATTCAAAAAGTTTTATAGAAATATATTTATAACATTTAGAGTTATCAGACTCACCATGATAGATTTATGCCCACTTCTGGTAGACTAAAGACCTACTTCAGGTTTTTCTAATTTAATAAAATAATTGTAATTTAGCCTGTAGGTAGTGTAAGGTGAAAAAAAAGTCGAAGTATGTTTTGTAAGGCTAAAAGATAACTCTATTCAATAAAATAAAAAACAAGAAATATGTATTTTGACTAAATCTGGTCATTTCAACGTGTTCGGACACTTTATTTCAAAAAATTTAGGAAATTTAAAATGAACAAATAATATTAAAAAAATAAATAAATAAGTCAATTCCTACTTAGGTCAACAAATAAAATTTTTATTTTAGAGTTACTTTTTATTAAGTACTTACAATTAATATAAATATGTATATACATATGATAGAATCACAATATTAAGTGGCAAAATGGAAAGTGATTTTCCTTGCAATTTTTTATTTTCTTTCTATATATGGTGTTGGACTGTTATTTTTTTTTTGTTTGTTACTATATATTCATAAAAAATAATTTAATTATTTTAACAAAATAGTATAGTAAAAAGAAATCACATTCACAGAAATTAGGCTATCCCAGGTGGGATTCGAACCCACAACCTTTGGATTAGAAGTCCAATGCGCTACAGTGACATAACGAGTGATTTCCCTTTTTATATATGATGTTGAACTATTTTTGTTTGTTACTATTTATTCATTAATTAAATTTAATTAATGAATTAATATTTGAAAAAATTGTACTAACATCAAGTGTGATCCACTACAAGTTTTAAAAAAATATAATTGAACTTGAGTGGATGAATAAAAGATATTTTATTAACGATTGAAAATTTGTGTGAACACAATATATATATATACAGGGAGAGAGTGAACTAATAGTAGTAATTGAAAAAGGAAATCGTTTTGATCACAATCAAATATAGTATTGCTCGTTCATCATTTGACTCAATATTTAGTTCTATTTTCTAATACAGAAAACTGGAAGGGAACAAAAGAAAAGAATAATATAATTTTTTTTAACATCAATTCCAACTTTGTTAGAAAAAACGTTCTGGCGCCATCTGTTGCAGTTAATTGTGACTACAAAGGAAATAATGAAGAATAAATTTAAAATTATAAATTAAAATTTAATTAATGAATTAATATTTGAAAAAAAAAACTGTATTAACATCAAGTGTCATCCATTATAAGTTTAAAAAAATTTATTTGAACTTGATTGGATGAATAGAAATTATTTTATTAATGATTGAAAATTTCAACAAGATAAATACATATATAGCGAGTGTGAGCTAATAGTAGGAATTGAAAAAGAAATGATACAGTTTATAACAAGTTGTTACATGCATTAACTATTATAAAAATCAATACAGAAAAACTTATTGCTCAATAAAATTTTTTATTGAACAAAATCAGTACACCAAAACAATCAGATTGCATAGCAAAATTAAAAAAAAAATAACTACAAATAATCAATCACTAAAACTGATAACGGCAACAAATGATAAATCCTCCAAATAAAAGTCAATAGTTGCATAACGCACACACAAAACTTTACGATAAAATATACATCTCAAATAAATACTCATAAAGGAAAAAATATTTACAACTCATTGTGTGAATTACAGAAAACTTAACTGAGAATCATGAGGGGAAAAAAATACTCTAAAGTAAAAACAGGCATTCAATCCATTCTAATATCAATACATATTTCAAAAAAATGAATGAAATGAAAAAAAAAAGCATTTAAGAGTAATTATTACAATGAGCAGTATTAAAAGATGAGTAAAAGATGTACAATGTTAATTTTTAAAGTGGTAAATTTTATTAAATTTGCTAGCTAGTCACTCGGATGAAATAATTTCATGCATTCACACAAGCCAAATTTAATCAAAAATATTTACAATTATACACATTTTTACAAGGCAGTACATTAAAGTGCTAAATACATCTTATAAAACAAGGCAATTAAATATTATTTACAAATGAGTATTTACATTCATCAGCCTTTGCACAATATGTAGAGAAGTATCATCATAGGATGATAATGGACGATCAAAGTTACTACACTCTTCAGTGTAAGCAGATAGCATATAATACTTGTTCTAAAACCTAAAAAAATAAAATCTCACTGAAAATAACACTTGCTGAAATATTTTATTCTTGAAAGCCCAGAGTATTTTTCAATAAGACTTGCATAATTAATATGAATTATCAGATATAATGCACACAAACTGTAAAATATCAAAAGAAATTTCAAGTCAAATACTAAAGAAAGAGCATACAATTATTGCTCCTAGTATACACAAACAAAATGAACATTTGCTTAAAAAAAACCCCATTTATTTTAATATGATTGACCTAAGTTCTTGCAAAAACACAGAGTTTAAAATTAATTTTTTTTCTTTCTTTTTCCTTAAAAAGAAAAGAAAAAATGCATATATATATATAATTTAACTGAATTTTTATTCAGAGAAAACTTAATATCCATTAGAAATGAACAGGCTTGATAAATTAAATATATGTCAACAATTAAAGAGCATATAAGCAGAGTAAAATATTTTCTATCCACGAAAACTTAATAGTTACCAAGATTCTTTAAAAACACACACAGTTTCAAATGATTTATTAAAAATTCCTCAATAGAAGTGAAATTTCCTTTTAGAAAAGCAAATGAAAAACCCACATCGAAACATATATTATCCAACTAAAGACATTTAAGTCTCATTAATCATTATGCAATAAAAGCATTTTTCAGAGCCCTTCACATTCAGCAATTTCAGCTGAAAGTCATAACTATAGTAAATGTCTAATGCAATAAATTTTCCATCTGATCACAAGATTAATATCAGAAACTAATTGAAGCATAATTTGCTTTGTTATCATTTTTCTGATTTTTAAGACTCAAAGACAGAAAGAGAAAAAAATAAGAAACATAATATGATAAACATATATAACATAAAAATAAAATGTTAAGATTATGAAAATTCTGAAGACATTTATTTACAATAGTAGTTGAAATATGACACACATTTGAAGAATTTTTACTGGATTCTAATTATCCGATTTCGAAGTACTTAAATGGTCATTTTACATAACTACAACTAGAGCAACTACTCAAAAGAGTTTCAATTTCACAGATTGGTAAAAAAAATTATTTCCTTTTTCATTCAAAGTTAAAATTAGTTAATTCTCATCAGGAGTAAAACATTACAACCATGGAGAAAATAAAAGTAAATGTAATTAGAATGAAAGAAAAATAAAACAAATACAATTTTTTTAAAATAATTACTATCTACATACTCTCTCTAAAAATTACAAACAAAAAACCTTCAATTAAAATAGGCAAAAATGTGATAAGAGTTTTGAATATAAGTCATTTTTTAAATAATCTAATAGTTTATACAGTTATTCGATTGATGATAAATGCAAAACCATTATGTGAACATTCACTATTAATTAAACAAGTTTTTTTTTAAATGGAAGAACTGTTATATCAGTCAGTAAGCACAGTTCTATTACACCAGAAATAAAAAATTACAAAATTCAAAAGTACATAATGCCAAATACAACTATCTAAATTCTCCAGGAAAAATTATTGAGAACATATATAATTTTTAATAATCCTTTTATAAGAAAAAATGAGGGTATTAGGAAAAATAAAAGAAATCTGCTGTTTAATCATATAAATCAAAAGAGAAGCTATTGGAAAAGCAAATACATATATATATTCAAGATCTAATATTACCAAAAATATATATTACTCTTTGATTTTACAAAAAAAAATTCATAAATTATTTCAAAATAAAACTCATTCTAGAGCATAACAACACACTTCACATAAATGATTCAAATACATAAAATAAAATAATTCAATTTTCTTTATGCAAATTATTCGAAAAAAATTATCACCTTTGAGTAAACAAATATTCTACCATATTAAATTAAGTAGTAATATAACAAAAGGAAATATTTTTCTTACAAATATATTAATCAAGTAAATCAATAATAAAAATTTTATGCTAGGTTTTAAAAAAAAATACTGTAACACAAAATCAGTTAATCCTTTGATATTCAAAAATAATGTGAAGTATACCTATATGTAATTAAACAGCTTAATAAATTAAGTAATTCAGTTATCATTAAAACAAATTTTACAAAATATAAAATTTAAAAAATTACATTTTCAAATTCAAGTCATGTTTAACTTTTTTTTTAAAATGGTATTTTTAACCAATCATTAACATTAACAAAAATATCATAGACAATACTACAATTTGTCAATTCACGATTATTCAGATATAGCTTATGTAAAATAATCTCAAAAATAAAATTTTGTATTATGATACATCGATAGAGATTGTGTAAATTTTGGTTTTCAAAATTTTTTAGGAATTAAAAAATTTTTCCTTTTTAACAAAAGGGCCCCAACAAAAAAGATAAAGAAAAACAAATTTTTTTCAAATTTAAAATTTTTAAAAAAATTGAAAAAATTTTTAAAAATTTATTTAAAGTTTTTAAAATTTTTAGGATTTGGGGGAAAAAAAAAATTTTTTTTAAAATATTTCCCCGCTAAAAAATTTAAAAATTAAAATTTTATTAAAAAAAATTTTTTTTTTGCATTAAAAAATAATTTAAAAATTTTTGCCCTAAATTTTAATTTAAATAAATAGAAAGTTTTGGGAACCCAAAAATTTTAAAGGGGGATAATAAAAACATTTTGGGGATTTCGTTTAAAAAATTTTTAAAAATTAATTTTTAAAAAAGAATTTTTAAATTTTTTAAAATTTTTTTAAAAAAAACCACAAAAAATGGAAACCCTTTAAAGGTAAAAAAGGTGTTAAAAGGAAAATTTAAAAAAAGAAACCAAAAAAAAGTAAAAAACTTTCGGTAAAAAATTTAAAAAAATAAAAATTTTTATTTGAAAAAAAAAATATATCAATTCATAATATTAGATTTATAAAAAAATTCAGGAATTGTTTAGGTTTTCAATGTTAATAATTTACTTGATTCTGAAAACAGATTCTATTACATAATCTGTGTGATATTTGGGCATTAATAAAAGGTATCCTAATCATACACCACTGATATCAATTTAAAAAAACAATACATTTGAGAGTTGAAAATAAAAATAACATTTTACAATACAAATACACACACAAAAAAGATGGATGAAACATTAATAAATTTCTTCACAATATTTTGAAATTACTGCAATATAAAGTTATCGAACATATCATGCTACAATTAACACAAAAATCACAATTCGCTTATATAGTTTTGTAACTGAGTAAGGCTAACATTAAGCTCCAAAGTATGTTTTGTTTTGAGTCTAGATACTAAAAAGTAAATACAGTACAGTCTTAGGCCTAGATAAAATAGCAGTGGCACAATTCTTACAAGGGAAAAAAATATTCAAAACATATTATATATTTATACAAAAAAAGTACAAGAACATTTATAATGAAAGATAAGCAATACTGGTATTTCTCACCAGTTCTGCCTTTTAAAAAAAATGTATTTAAGCAGACATAATCTTAGGATTTACTTCCCTAGAAATAAAAATTATGAAATTATGCTTTTGTACTAGTCTTTTTTCTTTCTAATATACCAATACTAATTCTTAACTAATCGAGAGCATTTCAATTAAATATAATTCTGCAAATGAAGAATGCTTTGACTAAACAATAAGCGAATCTAAATGTGTTATTTATTTAAATTATAATTTATATTTTTCTTTCCACTTATGTGTGAATCTTGTATTAAACTTTTAATGCACCTACTACAGTGAGGCACAAAACACTAATAACATTTTATAGAAAGACTTCATTTTCTCTAACTTTGAACATCATAATGATTGAATATTACACAATTAATGTAAGGAAATCTTTTGATAAAGAGAACATTTTAAATAAGTTTTTTAGCTCATTATAAATTTTAAGGGAAAAAAAAAAATTCAATTAGAATATGAAAATGTGCTTATTGATAAAATGGTTATTTCAGGTACTTTGTATTACATTTTAGGATTTCAATTTCAAGGTTTATATACAATGTTTATTTACATATTAATAGTGAAGTAGTTTATATAAACAAAATTTCTTTTCTTTCCCCACCCCTACCCAAATATTTTAAATGGCTTAAGAATTAAATTCTACAGAAGTGTAGTTTATTATACAGTGCAATAAAATATTCTGAAAATTAACATCTTTAAAGAGTTACTGATTTTGATTCCTTTTAACCCCTTAATTGCCGATTTGATCCCTAGTGCCAGCGTTTTTCACATAGATGTACATATGCAGAGTTTTGAAGGAAAAAGAAAAGGCATAAATAAAGAAAATTTTCTATGAAATAAGTAAATCCTTTGCAAATACTGTCAAGGTCATTTTTTTCTCCCCAGGGAAAAATATATTGGGGGGGCCCCCCCAAAATTGGTTGACAAGCAGATATATTTTGGGGTTAAGGGGAAAAAAAATAAAATTTTTTTTTTCCCCTTATAAATTTAAGAATATTGAAAAAAAAAAGGGAAGGGGGAAAAATAAAAAAAATTTTCAAATGAAATTTTAAAGGAAAATTTTTTTTCCAAATTTAACTTAATTCTTTTTTTCCCCTTTTTCTCGGAAAAGAAAATTTAAGGTTTGGGCCCCCTCAAAAATTAATATAATTAAATTTTTTAAGCAGGCCTTACAAAGGGTTTTCCAAATTTGGGCCTCTTTTTTCCCAGGCGCACGGGCATCGATATTTTCCCCTTTTTCGTTTCTGGTTTGCCTGCTTTTTTTATTATTGAAAGAGACTATTAGTATTTTTTTATTTTCAACAGAGGGGCGGGTTTGTCCATGTAAATGAAATGTTTTTCACCCGGGGTTTTTTTTAATGTCCCGGAAAAGCGGAAACTTTTTTTTTTGAAATTTTTGTTCTACTGTATGCCTTGCTTGTGAATCTTATGGAAATTATGGATGGAATGGGCGACGAAAATTTTTTTCTTGTTAGATGATAATACATTCGGAAAAGGTGCTTCTTCTAATTATTTGGATTATTCCTCAGATGACTTTTTGCAGTGAGCTCGCTCTGTTGAAAAATTTAGTTCGGGAAAAATTTACCCGGGGTTGATTAAAAAAAATCCCCCCTTTTTTGCAATCCCCATTTAAATTTTGGGTATTCCCTCTGTCCCGAAATTTTGGGCGACATTTTGATGTTCTACAATTTTATAAAAACATTATTGATTTTTTCACTCATGAGTAAAATTGTGGAAGAACAAATAAATATGCTAAACGTGCTAATCCATTTTGCCAACCTCAAAGTAAATTTTGGGAAAAAACTCTGGGGAAGAATTAATGTATTTTTTCTAAAAATATACTTAAAGGAATTGTAAAGAAACCTGGAATTGATTCATTATTGGACAAAAGGTATTCAACTAATAAAATTTTTTTTCTCTAAAATAATGTCTCATCACGGGTTCTGCCTTTTTGAAAGCTACTTGCTTTTTTCTGAAAAATGCAACATTTGCCCCAAAAATAAAAAATCCCCAAGATTAGTAAAATTTTGGGCCCAAAATTTCGGGAAACATCTCAATGAAAAATTTTAGTGAAACGGTGACACCAGAGCAAGATGTAACAAAGATGAGAGCCTTATGCTCTTAAAAAGGGCGACTAGGATGGAAAAAATTTTAAATTCCACCCCCAAAAGAGGGGGGATTTGGAGTAAAAATTTTTTTTATGTTGTGTGAATTTTATTTCTGGTTATGTCTGGTCAATAATAATATATACAGGAAAAGACACTATTCTGAAACCTGAGTTTTCCCTAAACTTTTGTTTTTCATCACAAATTGTCCTGACAATGATGGAGCCTTTGCCAAAGGATACTGTCTTACAATAGACAATTAATTCTTCGCCGGAATTAGCAGAAAAAACTTGTTTCATGTCGAAGGGGCGTTTTGGCACACTAAACCTCAAGAAAAAGAAGCCCCAAAGGGGAAAATGCAAAAAAAAAAATTAAAAAGGGAGATTATAGCTTTTCAGGGGAAAAAGGTTACTGTGATGAAGGGATGGTAAAAAAAAAGTTTCATTACTTCAATTCACAATACTGAAAAAGGAACAAATTAAGTCCGGGTTTTGAAATGAAAAAAAAAACCGAAAAAATTTTCATGGACTATTAATATTATGGGAGGAGTAGGCCCCATGGACCAAAAAATTTTAAAAGTTTTTAAATTATACAAAAAAAAAAATGTTACAGAAAAATTTTTTTTTCCCTATTTTTTACATTGCTGTTGGGAAATCATATGTTGTCTACGTAAAAAACCCGGGGGAAAAAAAAACGCAAAATAAATTTGGGGCTTTATCTCATTGGGCGTGTAATTTAAAAAAATCATTGGGATAAATTTCCACCGGGGGACCAAGGTTGGGCCCAATCCTCTGAGATTAAAAGAGACACTTTTTTGGGAAAAAATTCCCAAAAGATAAAACTTAACCGAAGACAATGCGGTGTGCTGCTTTTGAAAAGAAAATGGAAAAATTTTGAAAAAAACCCTTTTTTCTGCCCTGATTGTGATGTAGGACTTTGATTACACCATGCTTCAAATTGTACCATAAAAAAAAGGCTTCTGAACTGCTTAAAAAAAACCTTAAAATTCCCTAAGTATGAGAGAAATTTTAAAAACTTGTAAGCCATTCTTTACGATGCGGGGAAAGTACTTTAAAAAAACAAATATTTAGGGGGGTTGTGTCCAAAAAAGTAAAATAAAAAAGTTGTGCCCAAAAAAGTGAAAAAAAAAAAAAAAATTCTTTAAAATTCCCTTTAATATGGTACTTAATTATATGCAATAAAAAAATATGCCTTTTTTGGAAGCATTTCTGGTAAAATAATTGACCGCTTAAAGGGTTAAACGTGTCTCAACAACATATGCATAAACTTAACTTAAGAAAAAGTAGGTATTCATTTTTCTTTTGAGTTAAATGTTCATTTTTTATAATAGATATAAAACAAATAGAGGGGAAAAAAAGCTTTAAGTAAAAAATAATTGAAAAATAACCTTAATGATAACTATTATAAAAATTAAAATTCTAACAATTGCATAAGAATTTGATATAACAAATATAATAGTTTAGAATGGCACTGAGCTTCACCATGTTAATTTCATTAAATGGGTTAATATGCATTCACAGTTTTTCCTAACAATTTACAATGATTAAAAATATACATTACAGTTGCAACTGCTTCAACAATATTCTTATTATCAGAAAATATTGACATAAACGTTCTCATGTTATTGCATATCTTGATAATTTATAAACAAATTGTACAAAACTTATTTGTATCAAAAAATCATGTGTTCACCAGTTAAAATTACTTAAGACTCTATTGCAATCTGTGAATAGCCATAACACTTTTTGAAAACATTCTTACACTCCTGAGAAATAACAGTTTGTGCGCTTGAGCTTAAAGCACTGGTATTTACTTGCACCAAAAATAAAACAGAGCATTTCAGAAGTAAAAAAAGTTCATTCACAACAATGCGAAATATCTTATAAGCACTAAAATTAAAAACTACTTGTAAATGAAAACTGCAATTACTAAATTTTGAGCAAACATCAATTTCAATCACATTATCTGTTAGTCCTATAAATTAAAATTATACCTATATATAAAAAAAGAGTAACAAAAATTTAACCTATTCAATACGGCATCATAGCAAAAGATTCTTTAAACTAAGGTTAGAACAAAGTTCAGAAAAGAAGCACAATTGACATATCAGCTCAAGGCAGTTTTTCGATGTAATTCAAATTGTTATAACTTGAAGATGATGATGCAGTTAAAATAAACTATGCATGATAGTTTACGAAATGAAGATAATGAAAAGCATCATATAAAATCACACAATTTCAACTAAATATTGAAGTAGTAAAAATACAATATTAGACTACATATCATATCCAAATACGATTTTAATTCAGTGCACGAGTATTCAGTAATGTAACATTACCATAAATATTTACAATATTTATAACATTAAAAGCACAATTCAATAATATTTTAACAATCTGAATATCCAATACATTTACAACTTCTAGTTTTACTGAACAAAATGCTACAGCTGTTTCAAAATTGTTCTCACATAATCACAGTTGTACACAAAATAGCATCTTGATGTGAAACAATTTCTTAAATAAATAAGCCTATAACATTTAAAATTTCAGCCTTAAAGGTGGTCATTTCTCATCATGGCACATAGCTTTCACTATAAAACAAGAAAATATAAAATTAATATCAATAGTGATAAAATTAAAGATATACAAATCTAAAAACACAAATAATAAGATATAATAAAGAAAGAATCAAATCTCTACCAAGGGACTCCCAAAGTGTAGTTTGCGAGCTGAAATAAAGTGGGTAGTCTAATAATGCTTTTACATAGATTTTTCTGGAGTTTCAAGATTAGAATCTATTTCTGAAAGGGAAAACCCCAGTTTTAACTATGCAGTTAATCAAAAATACTTTCATTTTACAATATTTGACATTTAAAAGTAAAAGGTTTCTTGTTTATGTATTTAAACTAAGTCAAAATATGCAAATGGTAAACTATTTAGATTTAAAAAATACTACATTTTAAGTCAGGAAATTATTAAATTAAATGCATTTCAAAATAACAAACCAAAAGTCTCAATTGTTTTTAATTAAAAGAGACCATAATGAAATTTTTTTCAAAATCTTGAGTTTTCCCTCCCCATCCTAAGGATTAGTTTAAGGGAACAAAAAGAAAGAAAAAAAATTTAACAAAAATTTCATTTTCACAACATTATTTCTATCTATCTTACTCTCATTTTGACATTAACATTGTTTTAAAAATGGAAATACGATATTTTAGAAATTGGAAGGTGCTATGATTACAATGCTTGCAAAGCAGAATGCAGTGACAAAGTTTGGTAACTAACTTGATAATACACTTATCTCCTTCACATATTTAAGCATAACAATTGATAAAAAGAAAATAATATATACATATACACATACATACATACACATAAATGAAACTGTCAAAAAGGCATTTTTAAGAAATGCATAAATAAATTTTTATCGTTTATTTTAATACATACAAATGAGTTAACAGATAAGTTTTTATAAAGATTTCTCAGTCATATCAGTTAAAGGACACCTAGCATAACCTATGACATCCAGCTTTTAAAAAGAATAAACTGCCTTTTTCTCCCAATGCACTTTTTAGCTATGTTTTTGTATTATCACAACACTATAGAGGAATAATATAGCAATAACCATTAACCCTATGAAGTAGACATTTTTATTATGATAAACCATAAAGAAATAAAGTATGAAATTCACTATTATAATCGTATGAATTAGATATATGCATAAAAAAATGAATTAAATAAAGGGTGTTGCCAGTTGTTTCAGGGAGATAGGCTTCTTAGCAAAACATTTGCCTTTCTACAATATTGATAGACAAGATCATATGCAAAATTAGGAATTGCAGTCAAAATGCTTTGTTTAATGGAACAGCCCAAATCTGTATAAATGACTATTATATATTTTAAACAAATAAATCTTACATACAAACACTGATAATAATATAAATGAAATATTTGACCTCTTAAATGCAGGAATTGAGTACAAAAAACCAAAACGTGCTACAAAATTATAAATCATTAATAAAAACTATTTTATTTTATTCGACCTAACAATAACTAGATAAGATGTATACATTGGTAATTTGAAAAGAAAGCAAATTTAAAATAACATGCAATAATAAAAAATATATAAATAAAAAATACAAAAAGAAAATACAGCATAAAACAGTGGTTTTCAAACTTCTTCCAACTCACTGAACAATAATGTGTTTTCATGGAACACCATTCGACATTTAAAATAAAAACAACATTTTATAGATACTTTATGTAAAGACAATTAAGAAAAAGTATTTATTAATGAAAAAAAAATTAATGCAATAACTAATATTAATCTGTAATCCAAGTGGCCCCTACCCATGCATTATATTTAGTACCAGGAATATGTGCTATAGTATTTTTTTTTTGTGTAAACTGTTGAAGTCTAGGTCTACTGAAATTATCTTCAGTTGCAAATATCATATTCCGTGTATTTAATTTGTTTTTATGTTTTTTGTAGCCACTCAAGTTGAGAAGTATTTTACACTTAAATACATTGTTCTGAAAGGCATTAAAATGTTTATAGCTATTGGAGAAATCCTGTGAATTTTGCAAGAATTTGCAACCTAAAATTTAGGGGAGATAACTGTTCTTACTTAAATTTAGATTTTAATGTTGAATATGTTAATATATGGATAAATTGCTTCCTATTTTTCACTATGGTGTTTTCCCCCCATATGAACTATTTAGTTCTGCAAAACATTGTACTAACGAGAGTAAAATTATTTTGTGGAACCTGAAATGGTAACAAAAGAATATTCATAATATAGTTGGTAATACACATAAAGAAAAAAAAGTTTTAATAATCTTTTATTATATAATGATTTTTATTATATTACACAATAAAGCAATTGTGTATAAATAAAATTTTCAATTTTAATGACTGGAATGAGCTTGAGATGCTCAAACTCCATATGGAACATTACTTCATTCTGTATAAACATTTATAATTTTCTTTTAGATTTTTTACCGTGACTCATTGAATTTCAAGGTATGTCTCACATAACCCCAGAGTCTCGTAGAACAGTTTGAAGACCACTGGTATAAAGCAATAAATGTGGCAAACAGTACCTAACATACATTTTTTATAATTAAAAGTACATTTAATTATATATATGTCACATTATGGTAAAAAAAGCATGTATATATTGAAAATAAGTTAGTTCATTGAGGGAAACTAACAAGATAAAGAGAGAGAAAATCTCAGAGAGAGAGGTTTACTAGAACTGCACATATAATACACATTATTCACTGATACATATTACTTGTTTTTTAAATGCATATTATTATTACAATACAAATGTTCCCTGCAATAACAAAACCCACCATACTATCCTCACATATTATATAATTCCCCTGCATTCAAAATACCCAGGAAGTGATTCTCAGAGGTTATTCAAAGCATAAAGAGTAGAAACCAATACCTCAGAAGGGAGGCGGTTTTGCTATGAAACCACCAATGAAAAAGTTGTAAGTCTAAATGTTTTATGCAGATTTTCATAAGGCAAAGAACATTTTAAATTTATTCAGGATCTGAACAATAAGTTTGTCTCAGCTACTTCTATCATATTCTGCTACTCAGCATAAATCAATTTATTGTATGGGATACATTATCCAAATAGAAATCAATTCCCTTTAGACAAGCCAGGGGAATAGGATACTGAGCTCTTTTAGAGCCCTGTGATAGATGTAATGTGCACAAGCCTTACTTTGTTACACTACACAAAGGATTTGAATGAAATTAAAAGCTTCGTATTTAATATTGCAAACTCAGAGGCTCATATATTTCATTTTTAATAATTTAAACAAAAGAAATTCAATACAATAAAACACAACGTTTCTACTCTTTTAAGCTTTCAAGATCAAAAATATTAAGTAATGAGCATGACATGGATTATCTTTTCAATTCTATATTGTATTTAATTTTCTTGGAAATCTATCGGAATTAATATTTATATTACAATTCTACACTACAATATGGGAGGAGAATTTGAGGATCAGTTCATTATAATATGCATCACCTTCTATTATAAAGGTTCTTGGGCTTTATAAGGATCTGGGTTAAGTTCAGTTCATGAGTTTGAATCCTTGGGCTTAATAAGGATTTGCATTAAGTTCAATAAAAGGACTTGAATCCATGATTCAACACAAACGACTAAGAAACTTACAACTTTACCCAACAGGATAAAATGACTCCTCAATAGCTAAGAAGCACTAGAATTAAAATATATCTTAATGGTAATTTTTATTTTTTAGAATAGAGGGAAGATCATAGCTTGCATTGATTTTTTGAGATAATTCCTTACAGTTTATTTTTTTATAATTAAGCTTGATTTAATTCAAGATTTTCCAAATTCTTCTGTATGTCATAGATAATGCACATACATATGTAGTTTTCTTCATTTTGGAGGGGGAAAAAATCATTAAGAAAGATAGAGAAACCTTACAAACTTGCTTTGCTTTTTACAGAGTGTGGCAAAAAACAAGCACAAACATTTTTTTTATATAACTTTATAAAAAATTAAGAAATTAACAAAATATAACAAATAAAATAAGAGTACACTCATACTAATAAATAAATTTAATCAGTTTCAAAGTGACCACCATTTGTAGCAATGCAGAGGCACAAACGCTTGCAGAAGTTTTCAACAGTGGGCCTCAAATCTTTTACCTTTAATCCATCCCATTCCCACAGAAGTGATTGCTTTAGAGAGTCGAAAGTTTTGTGCAGTTTAGTGCAGGTCCTGGACTCCAAAATAGACCATACACTCTAATCCATGGAATTGAGATCCGGTATGTAGGGTAGCCATTCTTCAAATGATATCATATCTGAAAAATTCGCCTTGCACCTCTCTTGTGTATTTTTGGCCTGATGGGCTAGTGCAGAGTCTTGTTGAAACGTCCAATTTGCATTTCCTAAATGCCCATTCCTCTGGTACACTTTCGATTGATAAATTTAAAATGTTTTGGGCCCCTGCGATAATTCTGACCCAGACCATGACCGACTTTGGATATTGGTGATGTTCAACAATTGCAGAGATCTATCGTTTTGGGAGTTATGAATTTGTTGGACCGTAAAAAAAGCTTCTCATCACTGAAAAAGGAATCTCTCCCAGCTCTACTTGCGGCCCGTCTCAAAAGTGTTCAGCATCTTTGGAGCCGTACGGGCTTGTTTTTTTCAGTGAGAAGCTGAACTTTGCACAACTTGTAAGGCTTCAGTCCAAGCTCCCTTTTTGCTATTTGCTTCATCGATCGGTCACTGATTCCCATATCACGAGTGATCTGTCTCATGGAAACTCTCGGATTTCTCTGGACTCGCTTTTCGATGGCCTTACGATTCCTTGAAGTGCGTTTTTGCCCCTTCCTGGATGTTGACCATCATTGCAAGCTAAATGAAACACTGTTTGCTGAGGTACATTAAGCAAACGAACGATTTCAGACTGTTGTTTCCCTTGCTGAAAAAACTCTAAAATAGACCTTTTGCTTGACATTATCAAAAATACATAAATCGAAGTACAAACTAAGAAATATATTAGAAAATATTTTATTATTAAAAGTGATAGATAAAGGAACACGAAAATACCAATTAAAAGAAAATTTGTTAACTATTCTAGGAGGCAAGAAATTTGTCTGAGTTTTTTTTGCCACACCCTGTACTTTCGAAAATATTTCTTTAAACAAATTATAAATCTCTTATTTCAACAAATCTGTAACACATTAAATTATATTTTAAAAAATAAATGTGATATCAACTTTTTAATAACAAAGGAAATTACTGACACTGTAAAATTTTCCCAATAATATTTGATCAAAATTGAACAATAGGAGGGAAAAAAAAATAATCTGTTTTCAAAAAGCTAATTACCATTCTATTTTTGACTTTTTTTAAAATAGTTTTTAGATAATTTTTTTTTATTTTGTGGGGCTAATCTATTCTTTTTTTTCCTTCAAAAACTTTTCTATCCCTCCCCCCACACACATATAAGTTACTACATCTTCCCAGAATTATATAAACTGCCCTTTGAGAATACCTGCTTTAATTTACATTTATGGAGCTTTTTAAAAAGTTATTAATTTTCTTGTAAACTAAAGACAAATTTTAAATTCAACTGTGCAAAAAATTTTGATTTTTTTACAATGATGATATTTTTAGATAATTAAAAAAAAAAAACCAGCATATTTTAAAAATATTCTTGAAATGTAAAATTTATTAATCTTGTCAGAAAAATTAAAGAAAAAATAGTATTAAAATTAAAATATTTTTAAATGATTCAAATTCAAGCTTAAATAAAAATACTCACCCGATTTTTAGTTCTAAAAGAGGTGATTCTTCTTCACCATTATCCCTTCTCTGACTTCCACTTTGGCTTCTGGATTCACTTTGTGATCTCAAAGATCCCATGTGTTTATCATGGACCTTAATAAAAGAAATTAGAACAATTGATGAAAATGAAAGTTATAATATTTGTATTATTTCGAATAAGTCTTATTCATTTTCACTCTTTAGAAGACGTATTGTTTTTATAAATTAACAGTTATAATAAAGAAAAAGCAAAAATCCACAGTAAATAAAATTGCACATTGGAAACAGACCTTATCAATTCTAACAATAATGTAGGTTTTAATTTTTAAAAAATAAATTTATCTCTTAGACTCTCTATTTCTTAAAATAACAGAAACAATAATTATATTAGTAGTACAATACCAATTTTACCAAGTTATATGAGATCCATTACACAGTATTTACATGACAGAGAGGCCTTAAGTAGCTAAATATCTTGCTTTGAAATCAGAAATACAAACATTGTTCTTTTTAATGCAACTTTATTAATCCTTCTTTGTATGATGATGGAAATTTCCATCATAACATTTAGTGAACAAAAAATTGTACTCAAAATAGGTGTACTGTAAATTGGTTGTTGCCGGCAAGACTCATTCATGACTATAGTGTAATAAGGAACATAGCTGTCAAAAAATCAAATGTTGCAATCATTATAGTGGGTTTGAAGGCATTCTGTTTGTTGTGGTTGAAAGAAATGTGCAATTTCTTGAATATTTTTTTACAACTAATCTGATATTTTTTTTGCTGATAAAAGCATAATGAATGGAGAAAAGGTTTATTTTTTTTGTGTTCCTGTTATTTTCTGAATAATTTATATTGAATACCCCAGATAATTTACCCAAAGCCATGTTACAGAAATTTCATCACAATGCAGTTATTTCACCTCCAATGCATGACAAAAATGTTTTTTACTATAATTTATTTTACAATACTTTTGCAGAGAAATTCAAAAGAGAGGAACATTAAAGATTACTTGGATCAGTTAGAAGGCAGTTGGCTATAAGAAAATAGCCTTGATGATGAAAATTCTGATGACAGGTATTGTGATGCAGATAAAATTAAAATAATTTCTGTTTTTTTAAAATTATCATTAGGAACAAAAATAATACAAAGATGTAAAATTTTTTTATATATATTCATGTAGTACTGAACTTAACATGAAAATTTGCATGATGATGGATACATTTCTATTATACTGTTTTTTAGTTATTTCATATATATTTATACTAAAATTTTTTAAAAACATCTTTTCTTTAATCCAGAGTATGAATTATATCACCCTGATTTATTTCACACATAAAAAAAAAAACCGTGCAAAGAATGGTTAATTTTCATATGTAAATGGTGAATTTTCATTATGTAAATGAGAATTTTTACTTCACATACATGTAGAATTCATTATATTACTAAAAAAAATATAAATTATTCTCCATATTTGAAATAAAAATAATTTTAGGTTGCTTTTACAAAAAACCCAAACTACACAGAACACATTTTCAGACAGAAAAATTTCTCAATTTTCTTGAAAATTAGCATTATAAACTCATATTTATCTGTAACACTATATATTTGAAACTGGAAAAATATTCTACATAAGTAATTTTTCCCTATTAAAGTGTCAGTTCCTTTAGCATAATGGTATAGGCGATGAATACGAAACAAACTTTATACCAGAAAAAGAATGTGTATCACCTCAGTGGTATATATAATATGCTCTTAATATTTTATAGACTTTTTTAAAAAAACATTCCTTATAATTTTTAAGAATATTATCTTAACTATCTGATTATATATTTCAACCTATAAAAATTCTAAAATACAGCAACTTTTCTTTTCCTAGGACAAAGCAATTTATTGTTTATCCACAAGAAATTCTTTCATCTCCTCTATTTAAATGTAGTACCTTGTTCAATATTTACCTAACAAAATAACAATTAAAATGTTTTTATAAATTAGGTAAAATCAGAAGCCTTGATATATATTTAATTGTAACAGAAAATTTACATTCATGCACGTTAACAATTTCTTCCCTTTAATTTGGTTAAAAAATTTGGTAACTTATAAGCATTTTCTTGTACTTGAATATTTAATACAATTGAATAAATATAATGATATAAATTTAGAATTATATATAAACATAAATTGATTCTTTAAAATCATTTTGCACGTAACTGTGACCGAAAGACATTCAGGCGGGCTTGTTGATCATATTTATTTTATGATGATTCTTTAGAGAAAGCACATTATACTAAAAGGCATTCACAAAAAATAAAGGCAGAGATGACATTGTAAAAAGTGCATGCAAAGTTTTTGACAAAAAATTTCAAAGTTATCAGCTTATTTCTATCAATAGGTTTCGAGAAAGTTTTAAAATACCTTGATTTAAACCTTTGTATGCAAATCGGTTAGATACAATGGGTGAGGCAATATTGCATCAGCTTAGTACAAAAATTTGACAATATGGCACTTTAAAATTTAAAGTTGCACTTAAAATTGAAATCCCATTGAGCAAGAATATAAATTATGTGTTATCCAAGTATCTTAGAGGATTCAGGACCAAAATAAATTAGAGAAAATACCTCTCAAGAGAATTGAGAGTCATTACATATAGAGAGACCAATTGTAAAGTAGATGATATCCTTAATAAATTTAAGAAATATAGTTACATATTTAGAATACATGACAGAATCCTTAAACAATTCCTTTTTATTAGCAATTAAAAATAAACACTCACTTCATGTAGAAATAAAGCACTTAGACTCATGTCTGCTGCTCTAGCTTCTATTGGATTTAGTCCAGTTTGTACTAAAGAGCCTTCCATCTCATTGCCAGTCATGCTGTAACACATTTCACATTTATAACTTATCACAAACACATTGTAGTTATTTATTTCAATAATATTAAAACATCAATAGCAAATAAACTGAATTAAATATAGAAATAACAAAAACAAACAAAGGTAATACTCAATTTGCATTGCAAGATGTGTCAATTCTTTGTAAAGTGTGTATATATGCACAAAAACCTTTATTGCACAAAGATAAACTAATGCAGTATTTATACATTCCTTTAAAAATTTTAGAAAATTATGAGATATTGTTTCACTCTCCAGCTAATATAAATGTCATTTAAAAAATTTAATCTTAAATTTTTTATTTATAGTTAATTAATTAACGATACAGTTATCTCCAAATATAAAACTAAAACCTTTGACACATAAACTGCAAAATTATAAAATAAATATAATGAAAAAGTTACGGCCATGATTAATAACTTATCAAAAGTTTATTTTTAAAATTACACAGTGGAAATCTTAGCCCCCACAATATTTTCAAAATTATTTTATGAACTAACCTTGTCCAAATTCCATTCTGAGGATAATATGGTGGCCCTTCTGCTTCAGACAGCTTTGTGAGAACTCTACTCCTCTGTAAATCTGATGAAAAACTAGTACTTGGTCCTGGATATGATTGATGTGTAGATCGATGTATGCTATTAACCAAACTGGCATACTGAAATTTAAAATTATAATTTATGAGAAAATTGTTAATGATCAATATACATATGCTTTTAAGTTTAAGCATTTGTTTTTTTTGTTTTATTTAAAAATTTAATATAAATATATATGTATTTCACTTTTAGTTTGCACAAATACAAATTCATTTAAAAAAACATCAACTGCAAAGTATGAATTATGGCAGGATATTTATATTAATAAAATAAAATCAAACATGATTAACATAAAAGTTAACTAATTTTGTAATAAAGAAGTTTTACTTAATTTTAATAAATATGTTATTTGAGAACATCCATTTTTATATCACCTACATTATGAATTTTCACATGTTAAGTTTATACAGATGGAAATAGTGAAATATTAAAAGTTTTGAACAGAAATGATTTTTTTGAATTAAAAAAAAGTTTCCCAAATATATACTTAAACTGTTTGAAGATATTCAAGCTACAAATTACTTCTTAAAAAAATAATTGCTTTACACACACAAAAAAATTTTTAAAAATTTTTTTTAGAGAAAATATGTTTCTATATATAGAGATAATAGAAAATTTCACCATTTTAATATAATCAATGCAAGGCTAGAATTAAAAATAACTATCAAAACCAAATTATGAAATTTTTCTGCCACATTAAAAATGAAACAAGAAGTACATTATACTAAAATAGTAGTATTTTAAAATCTGAAAGCATTTAATATTTTTCACAGCACAAAAATTGATATAAAACTGCATATGAACAGCAACATCAAAGTGGACTCATAAAACAATAAAATATGTATTATAGAAAAGAATGATGACATCTAATAATCACTTTTCTATTTTTGCATCAATTGAATACAACATTTGCTTCATGGTTAGATCAGATGTAATTTTTTTCCCCCTCATCCATTTTCCTTAGTACTGATGCTATTTATAGAATACTTTTTAAAATACTAAATTTGTTACTATTTTATGCATAATCCCTTAATATAAATTAAAATTAACTTTTAATTTAAAATGAACTTCTTACATATAAAAGTTGTTTATTACTTTAATTTGTTAAAAAAAAAGGATTTTTAAAATGTAAAGTTTATATTTTTGATTTGAGGTTATTACACTGTACATTATTTCTTTTATGGTATGCTTAGAGCAGAAAGTGCATTATCATGAACCATTTCTATATTACCACAAACAATATCATATAAAGAATAACTCATTTCTTTTCCATTCAATGATCTTTGAATGACATTAAATTCACTCCTTAAATAAAAGAAAAGAAGATATAAGACATAGGTCTCTGTCACTTCCTCAGTACTTACTTTAGATCCCATTGTTGATACAGAATTAAGAGAATTATAATAAGGATTTGAATCAAGGCCTGGACAACGATCTCTTGCAATAGTCACTAGAAAAGAAGTAAAAACAGTTTTATGATCAATCTTTAGATTTAATGAAAGGAGTTCATGATTAATAAGTATCATGATTCTCAGGTAATTGTAAAATCTCTCTCCATAGTTTACTCAGTGTTCAATAGCTGTAATAAATTTCAGCAGACACTTTACAGGAACAGAATAAACTTTGTTTAGACCAAATGAAATGATATTCGATACAGTCTTGCATTCATATCATATGAATATGGTCATTGCTTTTGCATGTAGACAATTTTAGCATGTAAGGTCATTACTCACACCAACAATACTTATGTACCTTATCAGATAGACAAAATTTATGAATTATTAATACCTCTTGCTTTCTTTAAGCCAAATTTCAACAGTACTTTAGCTTTTCCACCTCAGTTTTTTAGAATATGCATGCATCTATGGTCTTTCAAATGTAATTATTGAAGATAATTTTAACTGAATGACAGTTGAACAGTTTTGATTTCTTTGTATAACACACATAGATTTCCAGATGATTGAAGTTACATTAAGAAGCAACATAAAGGTTATACCATGACTTCTGGACTTGATATATGATTAACTATTTCTGCTTTAAAATTCATTAAATTAATTTTGTTATGTATTTTTCTTCCATCAGATAAAATATTAAGAGTATCCAAACATTTCAAATAAAAGCTGAAATTCAAAATTTTGTTGTAAAAAGTTTAACTAAGGAAATTCTAAAAACATTTTCCATTGCAATCAAAACTATAACAGAATAGAGTTTTCATTAAAAAATTATACATTCATTAAAAATGAATAAGTGTTAACTTTTTAACTTTTTTTATTTTATTTAGAAAATTTTTGCTGTGTATATTTTGTTACAATTTTATTCAAAAAATAGTAAAGATTTATGAATAAAATTTTAACAAAAATCACTTTGAATTTACAAAAACTTGTGTAAAAATATATTTCATGTTTCCTCTTACATAAAAGCCAAAAATAAAAAATTACATATTTATCTAATACTTCTAAATTTATGCAGCAAGTATTGCATAAATATTTTAATAAAATTTAAATTTCATTAAAACACAACATTACTCACTTCATAAACAATACAGAAAAAAACTTGAAATATATGATTATTAATACAAAAAAATATACCAAGTTAATTTTATGTACCTTGTTCTTTGAAGTTCTGAATGAATGCACCAGTAGCTGCTGGTGGTTCCCAATATGGATTCATCAACTAAAAAAAAAATTAGCAATTTTCAATTTAATGCAAAAGTTCATTACATACTTACTAGTTATGAATAATCAATCATAAATCCAATAACATGTATTTCATAGTAAATTTAAATTAAATCACTATAGACTTTTCTTAAGTCATAAAAACTTTATTACTGACAGAGTACAAGCGCTACAAACAAGTTTTTTAACTTCAATTTTTTAAAACTTGTAATATTTAGTGATAATATTTACAGGGAAAAAATTATGTATAGTGTCCTATTTAAAATTACTATTAAACGGTACATATACATTAAGAAATTTTCAAAAAGAAAACATCTTCGGTTAATAATTAAAGAGTAAAAAAAAAACCATATATATATAATTTTAGCTCTTCTGCAGGTAACTGTCAGCAAACAGAATGTATATAAAAGAAATCCTTTATTATCACTGAAAAAAACTAAAGCAAATTTTAAAAAATTATTTAATGCCTATATTTTTATGTATATGTATAAAAATAAACCAAATTGTATTTTTTACTGCAAGTAACTTTTTTTAAGGTGATATGTATTACTATATGGTTTTTGCCAACATCCTTACCAGTTATTGTGAATATAGAATGATAAATAAGAGCTGTAGGGAAGAAAATAATGGGAGGATGATGAAACAATTTGGTGACAATGTGTAAAAATGAATGATTTATGCATAAAAGAGTAATGAAAGGCCGAAAAGCGTAAAAACTGGCAGGTATGGATATGTGAATTCATACATATATATTGAATAAATTCTTTATTATTATTGATAGATACACATTATGACATTAAGAGAATTTAACTCACAATAAGCTTTATACAATTTTTTTCCTTCTAGTTTTACAATAGGATACATCAAATAATAATAAAAAAAATTAAGAGGGATAAAAGTCTGAATGATACAAATTGCTAACTGTCAATAATATTTTGTTTGTTAAAACTTTGTGTTTCATTACTATAAACAAATATTTAATTGCTTTACATCCATTTTTCTCCCAAAATAAATTTATAACCATTTCAAGTACCAACTTTTTCTTTTAAATTTTTTTATGCTTTTATTTAATATTTTATAAAGCAAATAACAGACATTAAATGTTTTTTACATTTTCTTTCGTATATCTAAAATAAATATCGCTTATTCTAAACAATAACTTATTATGAGAAAAATTACTTTCCTTATTTTGACAACATAAGAAAAATGGTTTTTGAATTTTTAATATTTAATCTTAACTTCCTTTTTTCTCTTTAACTAAAATGTACATTTTTAAAGAAATGTTTGTGTTTATTTATCAAATTAAAGTCATGGCAGAATTATAAAATAGGAAATACATGTCAAATCTAGTTATTTCAAATCAATGACAAGAAACAGATAAAATAACTTGTATTCCACTCTTAATATTTTCTGATTCTTCTTGCAGTATAACCTCAAGCTTTAATGAAACATAAATGAGGTACAATAACAAAAAATACTAACTGCAAAATGAAGTGCAGATAATTCTGTTTTACCATCTTCTGCCTGCTGTACCTGATCAGCCTTTGAAAGACCTTGACCTAACCACTAAAAAAATGAAAAAAATTGACCACATAAAATTTTACATTCACAGAACTAAAAAAAGCAAGGAAATAATTACAATTTTTTTTTAATATAAAAAAGTATCCACTGTTAAAATAAATATAAAACACATTTAACTTTAAGTCATACTTTAAATTACAGTAACAGACAATATCTATCTCCTGCTTCACAACATTTCAAAATATATACTAAAAAATATTTTTAAATGAAATTTAAAAACTGCGATATTTATAAAAGTGCATTACGACAAATGTGAGTGTAACATTTATTTCCAAATAGATTTCCAATAAATAATAAATTTGGGGTACTTAATGTAATGCTAAAAAACAAATAAAACCAAAAACTCAAGTTTTCCACACACCAAAAAACACCCTAATATATCAGATTATTTGAATATAAATGTATATATTTACAAATTTTCTAATCTAAACTAGTATAGTAATTTTATTAACATATTCCTTTTAAAAATAATATATATAATTAATAATACATACATCTTAATTTCATAATGTTTATTTAAATAACAAATCTTGCATTTCAAAATGTAATATTTGTTTTTTATCCTAATTGGTTATTAAAAATTTTAAATAACATTTGTCAAATAATTGCATTTTTAATAAAATATGCCATTACAGTTAATTTTGATAAGAGATCAATATTTGCATATCTAATAAAAGTTTTAAGCATAATAGATCCAACTTACCCAAATTTATAATAAACACAAGCATATATATAACATGCATATAAAGTACACAATAATTCAAGAAAAATAACCATTCTACATATAACAATAAATAAACATGCATATTCCACAGTAATACATGAGGAAAATATGAAAGGTAACTCCAAAAAAGATACAACATCAGATATTGAAATATTTATGCAAAAAATATAGTATTACAATGTATGCAAAAATTCACATACATTTGAGAGGTAAACATGCAGTGTTATATGCATCTCAAAGATATCACTGACAGTATGAATTAGTGTCCAGATGTCGATGAAATTTGAGAATAGCAATAAGTAGGTAAAATATTCCTTAATTCACATGTAACCAGATAAATAACTGGATCTATGATACTGATGCAAGGTGCAGGAATGAAGAAAAAGGTAAGTATTGGTTTACATTAAAAAGAAAGGAAAATAAACATCAGTGAAGGAGGTCCCAAAGAAAGAAAAACTCAAGGGACTGTAATGATTGTGTTTTGGTACTCTCAAAGTAATAAATCAGATATTTAACTTAAGATGAGGCTTTGGGAGAGAAGGCAGTTCTAATACAGAATAATGGTGATAAACAAGGAATATGTTATGCATTCTTTACCTTTTTGGTTTTAATAAAGACAACATTGCAGTCAAGAAGGACAATGTAACATCTGGCAAAAGTATGAGATCAGTGTAGTTAATCATGGCATATGTTCTCACTTATTTTTAAAAAATTCAAGTGTAGAAATAAAACCTGTCGCGATCATATGTTATCTGGATGACCAATACTAATTGATATATATATATCTATGAAGTAAAATTTCAGCTAGTATTAATTGTACATCAGTTAAAACTGGAGTATACTCAAAAAGGATTTTGATTAAGCTATAAGAAATGGTATGCAACTAATTACAGCATGATTTGCAGATCTTCAGGCATATATTATAGATATACTTGGTTACACTTTAATCCGTACACCAAAAAACAGGAGGATATTTTGAAGGTCCATCTTTTTATACAAGAAAACAGTTGGTAGTCTAAATGAATATTTATCTTTACCTGAGGATTGCCATGCCTTGAAACATCCATCAATGCAAATGAGCATACATCTCCTACTCCATCCACATGAACAGTGAAATTTCTCAAGAAATCTACTATTTCTAAAGCTTGAGGACGTAGACGACAAATTAAGATATAAGGTGTTACTAAGGGGCTGAGTAATTCCTCCAAGAGAATAACCTATGCAAAAATAAAGTACAATCAGAATACTAAGTAATATAGCATAGAATTTTAAAATACTGGCTGAAATATAATTTCATAACTTTTATATATATATTTACACAGTTACATCAAACGTAATGTCTATATGTTTAACAAATAATATATGCGTTGAAACATGGAACAAATGAAACATTTACTGAAATTTCTTTTCAAAAGATATTCTAGAAATTTATTTTTTTGCTTCCCAGTATTCCTTATAATGCTTCCTTAACCTTTTTGCAACAACATGCTGATTAACAGAGAACATTGTAGAGACGGGTGTGTCATACATGCATTCTCCTCAAATATCACCAGCAGATGGATGAAGCACTGGTGAATCGCATTTTGTACTAGTTCTACAGGATTGGCCGCCCCAATGGAAAAGTATATTGAACAGCCTGTTGTCCCATAAGGGAATTTGAAACTGATGTGTATATGACATACCTGTCACAAAAGGGTTAAATAAAATTTCAAAGAAAAAAAAAAGAACACACACACAAAACAAATATTACGAACAATTTGAAGTGATTTATGATGATGAAAAAGGAAATTCTTTTTAAAAAGACTACAGCCCAAAACCAGACATTTCTTAATATGTCAAAACTATGTAAAACTAATTCATTAACTTCAAACCATTCACTTTTTCCCATACATATATATACACAGTATCAAAAATAATTTTCTCAAACAAGAGATTGATTCAGAGTATTACTCAAATTATTTTCACAAATTTATAATTAAATTACTTATTAAAGTATGACACATTTTTAGTAATCATATTAAACTAATAAACTACTTTCAGCTGGTCCCAAGAATAGTAGAACTAATTTGCACAATGGAATATATTGATAAAACTACTATTTTAATTCTATTTTAACCAATGAAATTGAATAACTTGAGTTAACAGCAATTAAAAAAATTCCATTTATATATTGTGTTTTAAAATTACGGGTACAAAATTAAATGTTAATCAGAGCCCCATTTTTTCTCTGGAATTTTTTTAGAAAATAATTCCAAAATATTCATTTCCTAATACATCTATTTATTTCCAGGACTAATACATTATAGAACTTTCAATTTATTGTACAGCAGATTCCCATTTCATTTAATTACTTTTTGGATTAGAGGCACAACATTAAACTAAGATAGCATTGATACAAATACCATAGGTGTATACAGATAGCAAATAGTAAATTTAAGATTTTATTTTTTAAAAAAAATATTAAATTGCTATTATGGATTAAAATTTTTTTAAATATTTAATTTAATATAAGCAACATTTGCATTGAAATCAATCATTGTGAAATAGTATATAGTGACAAACCCTTTCTATCTCTAAAATTAAACTCAGTGGTGCAACAGCCCATGAAGGTCAAGGTCAACTGTGCATGTCGCAGCTTTCATACCTAGGGTACTCAAGTGCACGAGCAGATGTTCAGGTCAGGTGGTCAGTCTAATGCAAAACCCCAGTGTTTAGTTCTCAAGCAAACTTGGTTCTCATTTATCAATCCACTAAAGGGATGAAATGCTGAGTCAATCTTGCCTAGCAGGGGGTTTGAACCCTGGCCCTGTGGCGTGGAAGCACGGTACACTACCACTCAGCTTCCTTTCAATCTCTTAAATAACAAACTATCCAATGACGTTTTTCAGTTGTAGGACAGATACTTCCAGCAATGAATTGAATGGAACCAATGAAAATTAGCTTAAAAATCGTAAAAAATATTAAAATTAGAATGTAGTTACAAAGGAAGATCTATATTTAGGATTGCTAGATTCCCCTACAGCAGTGGTTCTTAAACTGGGGTCCGCAGAGTCTCAAGTAACGTTGACATTTCCCTCTGTTACAGATTATGGAAGACCTCGTGGAAAATCTGAAAGATGTGATATACTAGAATAGATTTATAAATTGTCTTCAATGAAAAAACTCTACCAGAACCTGTATTTTGATCAAGAATATTAAGTCGGGGTGAGATGTTCAAAATCTTGGGGGTTCGCGATGTCATGCTGATATGTAAAGGGGAGCCCCGACAATGGAAAGTTTAAAAACCGCTGCCCTAAAGTGTTCAAGAAATGCACAGTAGTCAATGAGAGTGATTTTTAACAATTGATGTAAGAGCTGTATCCTTAAATCTAACCATTAATTCATTAGCAGACCTAGCTTGATACCCTTAAGACATTCAAGATTTATAAATGTTACTTCAAACACTAAAACCATTTTCTAATCTTTAAATTTGAATTCCATTAATACAATTTGTGAAACATTATAAAAATTGCGTATAAAGTGATCCAAAAGTATTTTCAGAGGATTTAAGAGCATAAGTTATTTTCTACCTGTGTCAACAATTTATGTTAAATACATTATTATTCTACAATAAATTATACAAAATAAAATATGTAAAAAATATGGATACTTTAATTTCTATTAATATTTTTATAAAAAATTATTTCTAAATACATAGCATAAAATATTAAACTTACAATTGTGTAAGGAAAAAGATGACTAAATTCATTCCTAACTTTAGTAGTATGAGCCATAGTTTTAAAATTATCTGGAATATAATGTATTTCAGCAACAACTTTTTGCATAAGCTCATTAGGACAACTCACTTCATTCTGAAAAACAGAAAAAAACAAAAATATCAAATAAAATCCATACTATTCCATTAATTACCATATCAGCAAGGTTTACATGAATCAAAAAGCAACATTTTTACTAATAATATAAGAAGTAGAACGTTATCAATTACGTATAACAGTTTGCAAAAGAAACAAATACATTTTTCAAAAGCTACAGATAATTTTAAGTGAAATTACGTATAAAATATGAAATTAAGATAAATATTAAATATTTATACAGTGAATATACAGAAGTATCCTGGACTTACGCGATAGGTGGGACTGAGCGTTAGTGTAAGTTGGTGTATAATTTTGCCTATAAATACACATAACTTATTTTAGTTGGGGCCAGAAACGAAAGAAAATAATAGTTTAGAAAAGAAATGTTAATTAAAATCTTAGATAACACAAATACAAAATTGCAAGCTGAAGTTATTTCAATGTAGAAGGTTTCATAGAACCTAATAAAGTAGTCTGTTAGTTAAAAGATTTTTTTTTCTGTGACAGAATTTCCTTGTAGCATGCTAATAATAATAATAATAATATATATATATATATATACATACACTCTTTGTTGCTAGTCTATATTTTCTAAAATCTGTAACCCTTTTTCAATTAAACATAGGCCTTCTGTCAAATTCCTAACATTGTCATTCAATGTCTTGCTCATGCATTTCTATGAGTCTATCAATTGTGTAACAATAATAACATGTAATAACAAACACACACTTTGTAGATAAGAAATAAATAACACACAATTAATTATTAAGGCTAAGTGTCGATTCTGTGTGATATGTTTGAACATGTACATAAGCTAATCAAGAAGAGAAGAGTGAGTAATTGAGTTGTTTAACGCTTAAACAAAAGACATATCGACAAGATTTGGAAATTGGACGAGTCAGGGTATTACTGTATTACAGGGTATTAATAGAGACATTTTCAGCCATTCATAAATTAAACAGATCTTCAGTCACCAGCATTTTGGTGAAAATCCAATATCAAGGGACAAACAATGGATTATACAATATATCACATCTCTAAGGTATTGGTAGTGGATATATGGTATTCCTGTTGTGAATATTGTTTACTTTGAAAGTGGGTGTCAAGTGTGCTTATCATATATTTTTAGGTAAATAACCTAAATAAAATGGATAGATTTCTTAAAATGAAGGATAATGAAGAATTTGATTCTGGAAGTAAGCAAAAGTAAAATGCAAAAAAGAAAGCATAATTGTTATCTATTTGTAAACATCATGAGTTATTTAAAGCTTTGGTTTCATATGGATTGCAAATGAAGATCAAACTTGTTCATTATGTTTAGTATGTTGGTGTAATGAATAATTGCTTCCTAGTAAATTGAATATGCCCTTTCATTTACAAGAAAATGTGTAAGGTTTTTCAAGAGATTGTCAGAAAAGTTAAAAAAAATAGCAAATTCTTTTTAAAGTATAATGACCATTTCCGATAAAATCCAAATGATTTTTCATCACGTCTCAAAACTGAAAAAAAAAATATAAAAGCTCATATTTTAGACAAATTATTTTGCTAGCATGAAAAAAAAAAAAGGGGGGGCTATGAAAGTGCTAGAAAACATGCGCAGAAATGAGAATAAATGAGATTCCTCTTAAAATGAAATAGTATACAGATGTATCACAGAAATGTCTTCCAATATTCAGCATTCAAACTTTACTTTGAGAGTTGAGTTAACAGGACAACTAACAAGGCCCCTCGCAGCATCCACCTCCTTTATTAATGTGATCAAATAGTAAATTAATTTAACTATTATTAATTTTTTTTTAGGAATTAAGTATGTTTACAAGAGGCAAAGACAATTTTATCATTTTTAATAGCTACTTCGATCAATGGCTGTTTAAAATGGAAGCTGTAAAGAAGCCTTTGCACAGATGGCACCTCTTTCATAGTATGCTCTGTTCAGGGCTTTACATCTTTCACAAAAGAAAAAAAATGAGATCGGCATCACATCTCACTGCTTTCTTCACAGGGAAGCCTTGATGGCAAAAACATGATGGTCTTAATGCCAACACAGGAGAAAACTTAATAGATTTATATCAAATTGCTCAGATGATTAATTTTATTAAAACAAGACTTGTCAAATTTAATGTATTTGGAAAATTTTATTCTGGTAATGATTCATGACACAGATGATCATTTTTAAAAACTGAGGTGAAGTGGGTGTCAAGGAGAAAAACGCTTACCCAAGTACGAAAGAATTTTTTATGTTTTTTAAAGAGATGAAACTATTGCATTTTTTGCTAAATCCTTCAATACAAATTTTGGATAGTCAGGTTACAGTATTTCCCTGGCATATTTCAGCAGCTCAATATTTTGAATACCCTCTGCTGGGTGAGGTAATTGGTTAGGCACTGTCCTTGTATGCCCAAGTTTGTGGGTTTGAACCTGGCCCAAGTCAGTGGATTTTCATGAAGCAAAAAATCGACACATCCATATCACATGATTATGCAGCATCTTGAAGATCCCTAGAGTGCCTGTTTGGCTCGGGTGCTCTAAGCAAAATTAAATTCCTAGTACAATTTTGCATTGTTAGAGCTTGGGTGCCTCCTCCTGGGAAGGAAATTGGGCGACAAAATTACACTATGGCAATTAGTATCCACCAACATGGCGCCACACTTAAGTGATACCAGCTCCAGGGGAATGTAATAGGTCTACAATGGTACTTACTAATCCGCAGCTCCATTTGAAAGAGGAAAAAATATTTTGAATACTAGCATGCAAGAGAAAGAAAATATTCTCACATCTGCTGAGAAAAAATTTCAGAGAAAACTACGTTTGAAAAAGAAACGTTATCGAAGATAATTTGGAAGTGTTACCATTAGTAAATAAAACTTGCATTAATGAAACATTTCCAAAAAAATTAGACATTCAGCAAGTTTAGAAGAAAAATTGGCTTCTTATTTTCTATCACTTAACACTGAACAATATAACCAGATAAGAAACTCACTCAAGGAAACTTCAAGCAATTTCAGCTTAAAATTAACAGAAGGACTGGCAGCTATATCCACTGGTTGTGGATTGATAATTAAACATAATTGTTACTTGAAGCCTTTTGGATTTCTATAATAGAAGAATACGTGACAATATCTAAAAAGCTTTAAACATTTTACTACAATTTTTAACATCTTTTTTATGTTATTTAGGAATTTCCACTTTCAACACAGTTATATGTAAAAAAGCAAGGAATTTTCCAATAAATACCCAAAAATTAAAGAAATTACTAGGACACACTAGGATCATGCTTTTTATAAACATAAGAATGAATTAAGTACAGGAATCTGTCAAATTTGTTAAATATTACAATTTATGTATAAATAAAAGTATAACTTCGGTTATTTTTAAAAAAAATTGTTTTACCCCTCTCTTCTCCTTTTTAATGAATTCTAAAAAGCTTATCTAAAAAAATATACACTGAAAATGTTTTTTGGTGTTTTAATAAATTTAATGTTATTGCATTTGTTTGATTTAGTTATCATAAAAGCACACTTGGGATTTATATACTTCTCAGAAATTTGTATATAGTGTGCCTACTACATACAAGGAGGACTTTGAAGGTGCCCAAATTTCAAAAAATTTGAGAACCACTGGTGTAACACTAAAATAATACTGTTTAAACAACAATGTTTATCTTACTTTTATTATGCAAAACTTTTAACCTTTAAAAAAATCTGAAGCTCAAGAATTAAAATATGTTTTTCTTGTTTAACAGTTTTAATCCATAATTTTTAGCTGATAATGAAGACTAACTGTCAAATTAAATTAACTTGACAAAAATTATAATTCAAAAACAAATTATTACTTTATTAAAAAACAAAAATTAAAACCAAAATTTCCAAAATTATACTATGCACATATTCAGATCGTTCAAAAACATATAACCATATTTAAATTAATTTTATAGTTATAAAATAAAATAAATAATTCACTATATATTTTTAATATTGTATTAACATTTAAAGAAGTTTCTTACTTCGTCAGGCACACAAGCAGATAAGCCAGTAAAAAGGGCAGCTCCAACTGATATAATCACTAGAACATAAGGCAAGGTAAAAAGTTGTTCTTTAAATATACCCCAGAAACAAAAGAAGGCAACAACAGACCCCAACACTTTGAGAGAAAATCTGGAAATGCATAAACAGAAATAAGTTTTGAAACATTTAATATTAAGTTGGAAAAAAAATTGATCTACAATTGATAACTGATATAAAGATTATAATAAAATTATTTAAAATCAAGAAATAGGTATCACATTTATGGCTTAAATAAATTTTTTTTACCATGTTAATGTAGTAGATTTACCCCTCCCTCCTCCGCTGTATTTGATAAGTTTAACAATATTATCTGAATGTAAGACATATACACACACAGTCAAAAATAATGCTAAAACATTTACAGATCAATTTCTTAAATAGAAGGATATTACTTAACTTTTAATTTGATCAAGTAAAAAAAATATTTAATATTCCCAAATTGATAATGTCAAATAAAGCTGTCAATCTAAAATTCATAAATAAAATAAATTAATTTTTAAAATTCATTTTTCAAATAAAACTGGAAAAAAAATTTTGCAGCAGATAATTCTCATATGAATTAAAAGTAACCAACAGAACAATTGAATTCTTTCTTTTTCAGTAATTTAATATTCCAGTTTCCTAATATACAAACATTGTTTAATTTATAATGATTTTGTGAGTGTGAAAACTGAAAAACCTTATTCCGATTTGATAATTTACTTAAATGAAAAATAAACTGCAACATATAGAAACCTTATACACTATGCAATTATCCTTAAAACATTTCTTTTCCTAATTAAAAATAATTTTAATTTACATATATATGAAAAATAATCTCTCCATATTTGAAGACCTTTTTTTTCAGTTAATACAGCTTACAAAATAAAATGAAAATAGTAAAACAAATTCTTTCAAGTAAATCAACATTTGAAAATTACAAATGTAAATAGAATTTTTCTCCATACACTAAATCTTTGTGCACCTAAAAAAGCTTCATTAGTTTCTTAGTTATTTGGGGGCAGAAAACTTGACCTAAAATTTAAAACAAGCACATTGCAGGTATATTTTAAAATCTTTTAAAAGTATTTTATATAATTAATATCAAACCATTTATACATGTAATCTTAATAACTTTCTTTTAGTATTCTTGTTATGCAAGTTACATTATTAAAAATAAAAAGCCTGGTCTTATAAAAAAAACAATGAAATAAACTTTGATTTAAAAAAAAAAAGAAGCTTACTTAGCCATTAGAACTACGAGAGGTGTTGAAAACGATCTCATATATTCCTTAGAGGGTTTAGCAGCTCTTCCAAGTCTACAAAAATAAATAAAAATGAAGTAAAATATACACTTAATAATAATTAAAAAATAGAGTAGAAAAATGACCTTTTTCTAAGAAATGTAGAAATATATTATTTTTACAATACCACTGAATTTGTACTGAAATCATACATTCACTGAATATTTTTTAGATGAAATATTACTAAAAATTTTGGAAATTCCACTTGAAAATCTACTATCTCTGACATCTTTGGGGACTGGAGTCTGTCAGACTCCTCCACCCCATATCTGGGACTGAGTGGGCCTTGTGTTGCTTTCTTGGTTTGGGGGTTGAGGAGGTGTGGCCTCGGCGGGCTGGAACCAATGGTGAATGGCAGAGAAACGGTGACTGGAATGAATGATTCCTATTGGTTCGTGAGCTTATTGGACTTGGAGAAAATTAAACTATTGAGATGGGAAAAAGAATAGGAGGGAACAATTGAGAATGGAAGAATAAATTTAAATAATAGCAATTGAAGAAATTGAAATTAGTCAAAAAGCGCTTCGAAAATTAAATACGCTTGCTGCTTAAAGTCTTTGGTATTTTTAAGAGTGGGAAGAATTTGAGATAGTTTTGGAAATAGTTTGAAAATGTTTGCTACGATTTTAAAAAGTTCTATTATGTTTAGGAAGTCATTAGAGTAATTTTCATAAGAGAAGAAATTTTGGCTAGTACTTTGTCTTTCCAAATTATTTTTATTATCAGAGGGGTGGGGTTCTTTGCTTTCAATTTTTCCAGCAAGCATATTTGCGAAGGAAATTCCTTCAACAACGTTGTTACTGGTGAAATTCCTATTATTTCTATTAGTAATGGGGGTTCCTTTCTTGGATTTAGGAAATCTTGGGCATTTTGTGTAACAGGCTGTATGCTCGTACACTTCACAGCTAATGCAATAAGGGTTATCTTGCCTCTCTTTAATTTCACAATCTTTGGTTGGATGGTCTTTTCCACACTTAAGACATCTTGGGTTCATGTGGCAGTTAGCTGCCGTGTGGAAAAAATTATTACAACGGTAGTATTGAGTGATACCCCGAATGGAGTATCCCTCAACTTTGATCTCCATGTATCTCAATCGGGAAAAATCGAAAACTGTGGCATTTTGGGTGTTTCTTGGCATAATAACAAGGAAAAAGGAGAGTTCAAGTTTAGTTCTTTTGGATATAAGCTGGTTACAGCTGGTAACAGTGTAGCCAAGCTTTTCTAAGTCTGTAACAATAACTTGGTATCTATTAGGTAAAATATGAATTTTTCAAATAAAAAAAAAAGACCCCTTTCATAAATACTACACACACACACACACACAAAAATCTTTTTAAAATTCAAAATCTATTGCTTAATAAACATTATTACAGTATTAAATTAAATTTCTATGTAAAATATTGAAAATACTTTTAAAAAATTAAATAAAGATACAAAAGCAAAGGAAAAATTTTTAAAATAAGGTTTTTGATAGATGATGATTTAGAAGTTTATTACATGAGTATAAACTTGAAAGTATAAGATTTATATGCTACAATTGGACAGCATACCTTTTTTTAAGTTCATGATCCAATTCATTAAAATGTCTCAGATAAATCTTGGCATATTCAGACCACCTTCTAACAGTCAAAAATCCAGGCTCTAATCTCATGTAACCAGAATAATCCAACAAAAATGAAAGAACACTCCAAGAGAAAATAATTGGGACCAGAGCTAAGCTAACAACTCCTGCTAATAGAATCATATTACCCAACCTGAAAAAGAATATATAATACTATATTTAACACCAATATCCAAACCTCATACAAATACAATAAAAAGATATGCCAGAAATACAAACAACAATCAAAAAGAATTTCAAACAAACATTTTGTTTAGCATTAACCATTTAGTTCAAGGGTGTCAAACTCAAAGGCTAATTTGGACCAAACAAATGAGGTTTAACTTTAGGTGGGCTGTAAAAAAAAATCAATATTCATAGAAGTGTAAGTTTATTCCAAATAGTACATCATAATAAGAGAAATAAAAGAGCAAGAAAAATTTAATGCTTACATCCTGACACTCGACATTTTTTCCCAGCTACTATCTTTCCTATTACGGGAGAAATTTTGATATTTTATCATATATTATTGTGTGCTGATATATTGGCCAGGTCACACAAATACTCATTGTGGGTCGCGAGTTTGACACCCCTAATTAAGTTCATTTTGATTAATTTGTACAAGCTTTTAATACTAATGAGAATACAAACTATAAAATTCTTATCTTGTCTCTGAAACCTAACATAAATGAAAAAATAAATAAAATACAATAAAATGAAAGAAAATCATATTGAATAATATTTTTCTAGTTTAATTTCTGAACACTTCCTCCATGACTACATGTCGATAATTATCTCAGCACAGTAACTACAAAATACTTTTTAAACTTTAAAAACAAAACAAATTACTTTCTGTTAGAAGTGACAAACAAAGGATTTTGTAAATATATTTTTTAAAACTAAATACAGAACTTAACTTTTTTTAAATCTGAATATTATTTTTTTATGGGAAGATAAAATATTAATTTTATGCATATAAATTTATGGAGCAATATTAGCAATCAACCAGGTTGTGAAGCTTAAAAAATTATTTTACTATAAAAGTCTTTAAAGTTTAAGAAATAGATTTTTTTTTTCTTTCTCTCAGAAATAAAGAACTTTCAATTTTAATACAAAAAAATCTCTTTTGAATGCATGTAAATTTTCATAAAAATTTCTCTCTACACTCTTATGGCAAGTTATTATGCAACAGTAAAAATTCATTTATCTTACAAAAAAAAACTCCATTTTTATTATATTTGACACATACAACATACAAATTTGATATCAAGTCCTTTGAAAAAAAAATGAAATACCAAAAACAAAAATACTATGTTCATCAGTACATAATAAATTTAGATTTAAGATTACAGATTTTAAATTATTTTTTGCCACGATTACTGGTTATGCTGGTTTTGTCATTCAATAACCCTCCCCTAACATTGCTTTAGCAGCTTCTGCTACATTTCTAGGCAATATGGTTTATTTTTGCTTGTTAACCACAACATTTTCAATGTTCTAATACACAACATTGATTGAACTAAAATTTCAAGTAACAGTAAGAGTTCTGAAATTTTAATTTCATTTAAAACCATGAACTAATAAAATCCTTGACATATAAAATATAATACATTTAAAAAAAAACTTATTGGTCTTTAAGTATATGCTTACAATTAGAAAAGAAACTTTATAGTGAAATTGATGCAATTAAAATTTTAAAATGAAATCAAAAAATTTAAAAAATGTAGAAACTAAAGATTTTAATTTCCTTAAGTTTACTTTCACACCTTCAGTGTTGAATACTTTACAGAAAACAAACTTAAAAATATTTTAAATTATGGTTACTTATAAGATTTGCTATTAATTTTAGTTTTGTTTCATTTTTAATGGTTTTATGTGAATAATCATTTAAAAGTTATAATTTTAGTTACATTAAATTCATTTTAAGTTATAACAAACATTTTTTGAAAAATTGTAGATTGGTTGATTATTTATTTACAATCGCATTTCAAAGCAACATAAGGGCTATTGGCAACGGACCTCATAATTTCGAATCTTGGTCAAATGATGAGAATGACACCTGAGCCTGGCCCCATACCATCCAAACTTCCACACCATGCCAACAAGAGAACTTTGAACCACAACATATTTAACATGTATCAATCCCTCTGTTATATTTAGTGGTATCAGGATTCAAAATCTCGATTCAATAACAGTCTACAAGCCAGTGACTATGACCATATGGCTACTGCAGCCATCTTTAAGGCTGTTTTCGCCATATGTAAGAGAACATGAACATATCACGGAGCACATTTTAGGACAGGAGAAAATACCTCAATTTTTATAAAAATTTGTGACATTTAACTCATGTATTTGTTTATAATACATTTTAAAATTTCAAAATATTTTATAAATGATTAATTTTTTCTTTTAACATGTAAGGGGATAGCTCATTTAACATTACGATATAGGAACAAAAATGCGAAACATATTTTATAAAAGAAAAAATGTGTCAACTAGGGTAAAAATGAGTTATATGATAAATCAGTGATTCTCTACACAATAGTGAAGCCAGAATGTAATATTAATGTTCGAGTACTTTTATATCTGAAAAAATATTCTGAATTTGGATCCTATTCTTTAACATTAGATGATAGCCTTAAATCTGTATGTTTCTCAATGCATATTTTGTTTTTTCTTTTGTTTTCTTTGAAATGTGTAATTTTCATTCTCCAATCAACATAGACTGTAAGAAACACTCAACATAAATAAGGCCAAATTTTCTACAAAATATAAATATATATATAGAATATTATTTTATATATGGACATTAAATTGCTGTATTTTAAATTGCTTACATAAACAGTTCCTTATAACTGCAAGAATATCATAATTATTTATTAACCCCTTAACTGCTGCCTTTCTGAAGTACGATCCTTTGGATTGCACTGCTATAAAGAAAACTTCTCCCACGGCCATGGAATGCCATAAAATGACCTTGGCAATGTTTGAAACGGATTCTTATTTCAGAGAAGAGGGATAAGGTATTGGTAAAGAGGATGTTTCTGAAATGGTGAAAGTCATAGCTGTGCAGTTTTTGCTTCTGTTTGAGCTAGGTCGTGCTTTTTTATTTTTCTTTTGCTTCCGTTTTCGTTTATTGTGTGAAACAGAAGATCTTTTTACAAAAATATCTGACAGTGATGAGAGTGATTTAGATGACTATTTTCAATCATCATGTTTCAGGATATATCACAGAACAGATAATTTATTTTTTATTATATTTTAACTCTAGAGATTTTTTTTTTCATTTTATTATTTTATCCTTTTTTTTCTTTCTTTTCTAAAGAAAAAGTAGATAGTTTATGGGAAGAAAAACATGCCTTTTCTTTTTCCCTAAACAAACTGCTTAACAACACACGCCTTTAGGAAAAATGGTGGCACTGGGGGATGAATTTGTAACTTTTCCACAGCAATTAAGGGGTTAATACAACGTTTACACCATCAAAACATTTTTAAGCTTTCAAATAAAATATAAATAGGAATTTTTAATTCAATATTTTCTTCAAAAAGAGATTGAGATATAGCTAATATCATCAATATATTACATATATAAAAAAAAATTAAATTAAAAAAAACATACTGATTTGCACAATTTAATCTCTCTTCCCTTTTCTTAAACTCTTCTTTTAATTTCCCTGGAGCTTTGAAAGGTGACATGAAACTACTAGCTAAAGAAAAAACAATTTTTAGCTATAATAAGCATAAAAGATTTAAAATAAATGATGAAAAACATTTTATTTACTATTAACAACAATCTGAATTGTGGTTATTCATAGAAAACAGCTTAATATAAAGGTAGTCAAACATAATAAGACAGTACGAAATATATTTATAATATAAGGAAGTAAATGACAAAGATTTAAATAATTTGTACCAAATATAATTTATAATCTAATATTGAAATAAACAAAAAATTCTTACTGAATAACAGAAATACTAGAGTCTGACGTAATTGAGAAGATAAATAAACCCTGAAAATAAACAAAGAAATAATTACAAGAAAAACATTTACTAATAAGCAATTTTAAGTGATTCAAGCAAAAATATATGGACTGAACTCTCACAAGTAAAGATCATAAAATTAAAAAAATTGATGCAAAGTAGTTGCCGGTATTTCATTATATATTACTTACTGTAAATGTACATTTAATCTTTGAATTCACATTATTATTCAAGAAAATTTTTTTATAAGTAATAAGTTACAGCATTACACATGACACAAGTCATATTTATAAATATTACATTTTAGTAAAAGAATTTAAAGACTAATTTTTTTCCTTACATATTTTGACACCCTTACTTTCTTAAAAGAAAGAAATGACCAGAATGTAAGACGGGTTTGTGTAATGTTATTACAATATAAACTGTGTTCTGAAAGATAGAAACAAGTCTAAACGTTTATTTGTGACTTTGAAGTATCTGATACTTAAATAAATATTACTCTTATTATAAATGAAGAATCTAATTTTATTTGATATAATCATAGATTTAAGTCAAATTCTTCATATGTGGATATCAAGGAAGCATTTGAAATTTCTCTTAATTTTAATAATTAGGTGCAGAACTCACCAATCTCCTAGAAACCAGATATTAAGCTTCAAAGGTAAAATACTTTTGTTAACCATAGCAACCATGTAGTTTGTAGTCCTCAATATTCGATGTGATATATCTGAAAAACACACAAGTTTAAAAACCAGATACACAGTAAAAAAAAAAATATTTCTAACTAATTAATTTTGTTTTTCAGAAATGTTCCTTATTATGCTGATTATATATGATTTTCAATGCACTATATAACAATTCATATAGATTTCAGATAAATATGTTTATTTTTTAAATACTTCTGCACAATTATGTGTGTATAGTTGCACAGAAATCTAATCCCTAACTATGAATGTACATATATGCCAAGAAGTCCCTTCATTAGGTATATATTTATACACCATTGTGTAAAATACCTTCCTTTTAAAGTTGTAACTATCTGTATTCTGGAAGCATTCAAATGAGCTTGGACAAGTTTTTGTGTGGGACAGGACAATTTTGTAAAATTGGAGGAAGGGATTTTTCATAAAAGGCAAAATTAAAACCTACATTCTTTACCTATTAGTGTTTTTTAACTGTTTCCATGCTGCATTTTGTAAAAAAATTTAATTTTACTAGTGTAAATACATCTGATAGTAATAGACTATCAGAATTAAAATGAATATATTCTGCCATCTTCTTGATTAGAACCATTGGATTCCAATATTTCATCAGATGATTCAAAAAGTGATGACTATTCTCTGCAAAATGCCCGACAATAGGCTTGCCTTATTATGAAGTACTCTTTGTTGTACCTATGGTATCCATTTTTGGGACAATAAAGGAAAGAAAATATAAATTATATTTTGAATCCACTTTTTTACAACTATTTATTGATGAATTATTGGTTTACATTGAGACAAAAGCTAACTTTTGTAGAATAATTTACAGGCTCCCATTTTGGTAGAGAAAAATCAAGAATGATTGAAAGGAATACAACCCACTTAGAAGAAATATACTGTTTCTTAGGTCTAATTATTTTGCAAGGAATAACTGTAAACCTAATATTTTCCATTATTGGTCAAAAGACAAATTGACTGTAAGTCCAATTTTTGAAAAAATTATTAGTCCTTTCAGAATTATGTCCAACTGATTATGAAATTTCTCTTTTCTAAAAATTGCACTTTTGATGAAATTTGCATCTAAATGCAAAACTCAGAAAAATTTGATTCGGTTTTTAGATCTGATGAAGTTTTTCAGAGTATTGAACATCAAAATGGTATCAACAGTACACCAAAAAGAGATATCAGCATCAAGGAGAGTTTAAGACTTTTCAAAGGCTGATTATGTTGGGTACAATATATACTTATAAAAGAGTTCATAGAGGAGAAAAATTGTAAAACCAGCTGAAGCAGAAATACATTTGTTTTTAATATGGCACTATATACAGGGAATAGTACAATTTTTGATAAAAAGTACAGCCATTATATTCATTGACCTTTATTGGGAAAAGGTTATTGATTAATTGCTGACAATTTCTACTTGTCACCAGAATTAGCAGACAATCTTATGAAAGAAAAAACTGATGTTTTTGGAGCTCTTCGTCCTAACTGACATAATTTGCAAAAACATTTCAGCAAATTTACTTTGAAGAAAGGTGAAATCACTGTCTTCGAGTGAAGCAAAATTACAGTCTTGAGATAGCATGATAAAAAATTATGTATCACATCTTAGTTCAATTCACAATGAATATTGTTGTGGAACTTAAAGATGATCATGAAGTCAGCTGTGGTTATTAATTATAATTTGATGATGGGTGGTGTTGATAAAGACAATCTAGTGAGTTATCAACAACCAGAAAACGTAAAAAATGACATTACATAATAACAACCATCAGTTATAAAGATTTATGATTTCCACATGAATTGGGTGGAATACATTATTGAGAAATAATATGTAGCTTGTTAATCCTGACCCACCAAAAACCAGAAACTACAAGATGACAGTCTATTGTGATTTCCTGCTAGACACTTTCCAGGCATAGTACTATTAACCTTTTCAAAGAAAAATGCAAGTAGTTTGCACCAAGAGTAAAGTTCATCATGAAATCTACCATAACGTGCTGAATACAAAGGTAGTTTATATGTTCAACAATGTTTTAAAATATATCACACAGAACTGTACAATTTATTTTAAAAAAATTTTTTATTTTTTTTCATGAAAAATTTTTAAATTTTTTAGAAGACAAAAAGTAATAAGAGATAAACTAGGTATTACAGATTTTGGTTTATATCAAAATATCACACACAGAAAAAAGAATAAAATAGAATATTGGTGGTTGATACTATGATTTCAAAATCTGGTTAGATGAGAAGGACAACATTTAACTGGTCCCTTACAAATTTCAACATCATCCTTCATAAGAAATAATGATCAAATACAAAAATAATAATTTAAAAAAAAACAAAGTTAATGAAGCACTTTATTTTTAAGTATAGAAATAAATAAACTTTTAACTAAAATAAACAGCACAGTAAACAAGTTCTAAACATGATTTTCTTGATAAATGTAAAGTAAAATAAAATTTAAGGAAGAGGAGATATGTTACTCAAATTCAGGATTTTTTGGCACACATGAGAGGAAAAACAACACTCACCAACCCAAATTGGAATGTATGTAAAAATATATAAAGTTTTCCCACAAAAAAAATCATTTACTTAATAGCTATATTTTGAATGACTTCAAAAATATATAAAAAAAATTTCAATCTATTTCAAAACTATTTTTCTTAGTCCACACTGAAAAACTTTTACTCAGAGGTCAATTTCAAACTGTACCTTAAATTATTGAGAGCAATTTATAAAGAATTTTGATAAAACTTAACATTATCGACTTACCTAATTCATTTAAATCAGTATTGTTTACACACATTTGTTGCTCATGCTGTACTGATCGCAGATTATTCACTATTTCATGCCTTTATATTTAAGTCAAGAAATAAAATTTTTTAAAAATTTTTTAAAAAAAAGCCCCCCAAACACTTTTTTTTTAGATCAGATTGCAAAATTTGAAAAGTTTATTTCAAAAAACTACAAAAGGTATAAAATAATTTTGATACAAGGATATGAAACATTTCATCCATTTAAAAAAAAATAAAAATTTAATAAAAGTTTTATACTATTATTATGTAACATAATATTTTATCTAGTCATTCATTTTTGCATCCATCATTTTCCTTGCTTTTGTCTAAGTTTCTTAAGTGTTTAATTTTTGTCCCTTTATAAATAGTCCACGATTTTTCTTTCTAATTCTCTAAAAGAGAACATTTTAAGCTCACAGCCCAGAAATAATACACATTTGCATTAACAGCAATATGTTCATTGCTCAATTAAACAGAGCATTTAACAAAAAATTGAGATAAAAGACAAATATACATAGACATGTTACAGGAGTCATTTTCTGAGATGAAAGAATACTATATTTTAGAATATTATTTTAAAGAAGTTTTATATATGCACTCATGTGCAAAATTATGAGAATTTGGACATTACATTGAATTTCAGAAAAACTAATGAATAATTTTAATGAAATTTGAAATGAATATATATTTATAACAGAGAAAGAAATGTACTATTCAAAAGCCATTTCATGTACACTCATTAGTAAAGCTTCTACCTATAAGGTTGGTTTATCAGAGTTTAGGATGTCTAAAATCCCTTTTGTGATATCCAATTGAAAATGAGTATAATATGAGATACAGTCTCCTCTCACAGCAAGTCGTGTGATAACATACTGGATAGAAGACAGTTGAGTTTGGAAGTTAATTGCACTCTAAGCAGCCTTTAGCTCTAGGATGGTTTGGGGACGAAAACGAGATGCAATTGCTCTCCCAAAAGTGTTAAGAGTTAACCTCAGGAGCTCTGGCTGGTCAATTCATGCAACAAATATCTTCACTTTCCAGGTAATTGTCTACCAGCCAAGCTCAATGTGGATGAGTGTTGTCATTCACTAAAAAGAACCAACTGTGTCACATAGGAAGTTATACCAAAAGCACTAAAATCTCCTCTCTGTACTTGTGATCAGGAACATCAACCATCCAACATAATGCTTGCTCAAACCATTACACTTCCACCACCATAATGATCCTTTTCCTTGACAAAAGAGGGAAGATGTGTTCTAGGGTCTTTCCCGATAAAGGCATGCCAAAAATCAGTGTGCAGGCTGAATCTCTACTCATCTCTAAAAAGACTGAGCTTCCCTGAAGTCTGGAGCAAAGTGTATGTTATCAACACCATGCTAAACATGCTCTCTTGTGTGCTGCAGTGATTGGAATGAAAATAATGTGTCTTCTAGAAAACAAACCTCTCCCATTAAGCCTTTGGGCAACTGTAGACCATGAAACTTGTGTCCCATTGGTAACATACAAAAGTGGTTTCATGTTGTTGCACTGAAAGTGCCAAATGATCCTCATTCATTTATAAGAATCTTGGTAGACCTTGTCTACATCTTCTCTATAAGGATCCAATCTACTGAAACTATTTGTATAATGTACACTGAGTGTTACATTAAACTCTGCAGGCACTTGTACTTGTGATTAGCTCAACTCCAATTTAATAACAATTTTCCATCTCCTTTTTTCATCCATATATTTCTAGATACTCCTTTTGATACCTTCTAAAACTTCAACTCTTGCACAAAACACAGTGAATGTTGTGAAAGAGTACAAACACACATATCACCACAACAATACTTCCTACATTTATATTCTTTTCAGTCACAGCACCACAGACATGAACATCTATGCTTTCGTATTCCACTCTAATATTTGAATAATTTTTCAGTGGCATAATTAATAAATTAGGTTCAATCATTTTTGTAAAAATACACATAATTTGCAACATTCTATCAATTTTGCATATGAGTGTGTGTATATATATATATTTACCTTGGGAATTTTCATGTTAAGTTCAAAGAATTGTCGTATTTCTCTAGCCTTGCAATTCCTGTCTATGCATTTATACACTCTATAAACTAAACCTAAAATAAAAAGGATCACCAGGAACCAATCAATAACACCAAAGCTGCAAAAGGAAACAATTTCAGATTATATATCATGAATACTTATTTTATATAACTAATTTTTTAAAAAAATCAAAATTTCCAGAAATCAAAGGTAAAGAACCGAACAAGAGTAAATTTACGCATATTTTTCATTACAAGGTAAGATACTCACTTAATATATAGATAAAGAAAATTTAACAATCCAAATCTTAAACCATTTAAAGTAAGCATGTACATTTTAGCAAGTTATTGAATTTCATAATTTTGGCAATTCTATGGTATTTATTCGAACAATTTCCAAAATAACTTCCAATACAATCATTAATAAACATAGTAAATATTAATAATGATTATAAATACATTGTAAAAATACTTCATTACAGTTTCATCTGTCCTTTAAAAAAACTGCATCTTTTATGAAATATTACTGCTTTCTTCAACTTTGTTTAGAAAGCAGTAAAATTTCAGAGGTTGTTCTCTAAAAATCTCCTAAATAGTTTCAACATTATCATTAATAAATATAGTAAATAATTCATATTACTAAATAATTATAAATACAAAAGTCATATTAATAAATGATTATAAATACATTGTAAAAATATTTTGTTCTAGTTTTGTCTTGTTTTTTAAATAAAACTGCATCTTTTGTGAAATATTACTGCTTTCTTCAACTTTGCTTAGAAATTTTTTAATAATCTGAGTTTTAATGAAATTATAGCAGCACTAAATATTAGAAATAAATTTAATATTCAACTGGAAAAAAAAATTAATGCAAATTTTCAGGTAAGAATGAAAGAAAACTTACTTTTCAGCTACACATTGTGAAACAGGAATAAAAAGCTGCGATAAACTAGTAACTGTTGTATTATGATACGGCGATGGAGGCTGGTCAAAATTAAAATGAATACAGTTTATGCCATATATAAATGAAGATCCTATTATGAAATACATTCTGGAAAGAAAAAAAAATTAATGTTATATATCTGCATAATATCTGAACTATTAAAAACAATTTTAAAACACAGCTATTAGTTTGACTAACTTTTAGACAAGCATAACAAGTTCATAATTCATAATATATTATGAGGCAATGGAAAAACATAAATGACACTTTTCTTCATATTATCATCAAAAAGGTCATTAAAGTATTAGGTTTGTAGAAAAGTATTTTGCAACTATAAAAATCTAATGAACATATGTTTTAATTTTTATTTGTTAATTACATGAAAATAAGTACATATACTGATCTTTTATCAACAAAAAATTACAGCAAAATCACAGAGTACATACAAATACTGGCAAAATTTTATAAATATAAAAATATACCACTGTTTCAAGATGTAAAAGGATTAATAAAATAATTCTAGAATAGTCTTAAATGTTACATACAAAACTTCTAAAAATTGTAAAGTCCATTATTCAGTAATAATGATTTCATACTAATAAATAAAATATTTTGCCACATTTAAAATTGTATACATTTGGATAAAGTTATCAGAAATAAGGCTACGAACTAATTTCAATTATGAATATAATCATATAATAAAATTCAGAATAAACAGAGCAAAAAATTATTTTTGCAAAATTAAATTTGATTTCAGCAAAAACACTCTAAACTGATCCATTGAAATGACTTAACTAATATAATATAAAGGAGATTAATACAATGAATAGGAGAGAGAGAGATCTGTGGTAATGATTGAAATATGCTTTACTTTCTTTACAACTTTAGAATATGTACAAAATCATGAGCATAGAAAAGTTCCTTGCAAGAATAGCAAGGGACAATATTTAAATGGGGCATATACATACACGGGCCAATGAATAAAAAAAACTTTTTAGATATGGATTTGAATGCTTGCTAGGGAGGAAGTATGCAATTTTTTTTTTATGACATGGATTATGCATGGTTACAATGCTAGTGTAAGCAAGGTGTAAAAGTGCTTTTCATGATGAATGAAGTAAAATGAGAAAAACAACAGATCTTTCACTATTTGAAAAATAGCTTATTCTAGGTGCTCGTTTAGCAGGGTCACGATTTTGAAGACAGCAAATTTCATTGTGTTTACAAAAGCAGCTGTATGAAAGGTTTTTCAAAGTTGGTATCAGAAACCACAGTCCTTCCTGGAAGATGTAACTGCGATTCAAGCCCAGTTTTTCAAGAGCGTGATCGGTGTCATCTCTGACGAATGGTACGACAAAATAGGGACTCTACTGTGATCTACTTGGTTGATCCAAATCATCAACCAAGGTTTTTCCAACAAAATTCCACTTGAATTATAAGGAGAGAATCACAGAGGATAGAAATGTTTGTGGGATGCAAGTGAGAAAACCACTCAGTTCTGCCGAAGGGCAAAAATTTGTTTGTGGTAGTGTCAGGAAAAAGACACTGGGCATTTGAGGATTGGAAATGGGTAATGTGGTTGGATGAACCTTCTACACCTTATTTTGCACTAATGGAAGATGCTGAATTGGCAAGAACCCCATAAAGCCATGAATCCATCTTGCCTTACTCGCACTGTGAAAGGGTCTGGTGGGAGTATCATGATATAGGGCATGTTCTGCTAGCATGGAAATGGTGCCCTGGTGTTCCTCAAGGATAAAAAAGACACTTAGATATACTGGCAGATCAAGTGCCTCCACAATGTTGAATTTTTACCCTGATAGTGAAGGATACTTCATGAACAATAATGCAATTATACATCATGATAGAAGTGTTCAAAATTGGTTTGCTGAACATCACTCTGACTTCCATAACTTTCACTGGCTGCTGCATAGCCTGGGTCTTAACCTTATAGAAATTGTATGGAATATTGTGGAATGACGCATTCTTAAGCATTCTCCTCTTCCATCTAATTTACAAGACCTAAATAACTACAAGGCTAATGCATGATATTCTCTGTATGTAAATGGATTCTAAAAGCATATTGACTCAATGCCCAAATTAATCCGAGCAGTTATCCATGTAAAAAGTAGTCCAATAAAATATTGATCTTGAGTTTCTAATTCATTGGCCAGGAGTGTATTACTAATGAATTAAAAAGCTTAACTAATCTTTGTACAAAAGATCAAAATATTTAAAATTATAAAGAAATAAGTAAGTTTACTTACAAACCTCCAATGGAATAATATAACATGATACAGGCATAGCCTCCATTCTGATGATAACGATAGATGTATCAATATTAAGAAAAATGCATAGCATTAAATTTCTATATTGTTTAAGAAATCTTTTACATAACTAATGTAGATTTAAAAATATACAGAATCAACTTTGTCACAATTTTAAATCATACTAGCTGGATTCACAAAAAGTGACCAATTTCAAATGTTACAACACTTACAAAGACAATGCAATAAACGAGGAATAGAATTTGGAATGAAATATAAGGAGAAAAAATGGTGATTTAAAAAAATAAAACTAACATAAATCAATTTCCTTTCATTTTCAAATAAATCACTCTTATACATATAATACAAATTAATGTATATGAAATGGAATATAGATATTAATTAAATACTACTATTTTTACTACAGATTAATATTTAAAAATTGGAAAGTTGATTTACAATTATTTATTAAACAAACACGTTCTGCAAAAGGGTAGTTACATATTAGCATCACTGTAACAAAATTTATGCCACTTGATTTGTATCATGTTATCAAAGCAACACATTTCAATGTGTTTTATTTGAAAAAAATACAAATCAGTCCAAATTTTGGTGGAAAATGCTGTAATTAACATGGCGCAAATTTGGCAAGGGTGATTCCAATACATAAGTACCTGCAAAACATATATTTAATGAGTAATTTCCATAAATATATATGATTGAAAAGGATATTCTTCTAAAGAAGGCATCTAGGTCGTCAACATGATTCCATCGCTAGAAAAAAATAACAACAGCATGAAAAATGGCTGTATAAAAATAAGATAGCAATATTTTACATAAAAAGTAAAGTAACTCTAACACTATTAATTTTTTTATTCACATAAAATTACAATACAATCTTCATTCCTCATTTTATAATGCAAGTGTAAATGAAGGACACGGTTTTTAAGCATAACAATATTCCAACATGTAAATTTTAAGAAAACTGAATTTTTCATTATTAATTAAAGATGCTGGCTTTCTGGGATTACACAAACTAATGAAAATAATAAAAATTCCTATATTTCACCGACTAATATTTTCAAAGAAAAATACTCATTGGCTCATTTATATTGAAACCTGGTTTACAACATAACATATAAAAGACTCAGAAAGAATTGAAATAAAACTTGATTTGAAATACAATAAATGCATGCATCAAATTTCAGGATCTGCTTTTTTGTATGTCTTTCACAACTCTGACTTAATAAATAAAGATTTAAGTTATGTGTTAAAATTAAAAGCTGTAAACAAGCACCCATATTTTTATTGATACTGTATATTTTAGACAAACTACAGTTAACAGTCTTTAAGAATTTTCAAAATCTCGAAGACTACATAATAATTAATGACATGCATATTTAGGCATTTTTATAACATTAGATATGTCCAGATTGATAATAAAAAATGGTATTATTTTACAATTCAAACATAAAACTGTAAAATTTATAGTATTTAAAAACGTTATTATGTAAGAAAGATAATAGGTCAAAAATACTTTTCTTATTGTTAGATATTATTTTTAATACCCAACATTTTTCCACGACTTTTTTGGCATAAAAAAAAATCAGTGGGTTAAGCTAGAACTTTAATTGTTAATTGTAATTTAATTTAAACAATAATTTATGAAATTTATCGATGTTATGTAACATTTGCAATGTTCATAACAGTAATTCCGATCATTTACTGACACATAAAATTGCTTATAACGAATAATTTTATGATAAAGGCAAATAAACGAAAATTACATATTATATACATCCTAATATCTCACAACATGCATAATATTTCTATATTTCTTAGCACAAGTAAAAAGCACATGTTACATATGTTCATACAATTTATAAGAATCGAGAGGTTTTCGAAGATTCATGAAATTCTACAATTATATGAAATAAAAATTTCGAATGCTTACGAACTGAATCTTCAGATGCTACATGGAAAATCACACTTTCGTGTGGTCCCTCAATTTCATCAGAAACTAAAGCTTGATAATTAGTCTGCAAAGAATTCATGGCTGCAAGCTATCTAAAAAAAATTATAATGCTTCAAATCAAATTTTTGAACATACAAATTTTATAAAATTTTCATTGACAAAAATATAAATTAAAAAGAATCGTATAGTTAAGAATTGTAATAAAGTATATCGACTCCACTGCGTAATCACACAAAGCAATGTTAAATTTCATCTGATTTCTAGCTGCATGCATGGAAAATTCAGGTAAACAGCGTACCTTGGAGAATTTTGTTATTCTAAATGCCAAAATCAGCTGTACATTTTACAAAGTATTATTAATTTTAAAATTCTGTTGACAAACAAAGAGACACCTTGACTGAGCACTATTTCCCTAGAAGATTGTTTATTTCTGTAATACTAACTTAATGCCATTTTAAATGGCTAAATAAAAATAAACACAAACCTAAAATGGAAGCTTTCTCATGAGGCTTAGAACTAGAATTTGGATAAAAAAAATCATGTTATTTCAAATGTTCTTTTGAAACAAAAAAAAAGATACACGAACTATATTTGTATTTTCAATGGATACTTTTCTAACTTTATTGATATTTTATGTGATTTTTTTACTGTATGATTTACTCATTTCTTGTGTATCAATATAAATGGGCTTACTGCATCTAACGGGCAAAAATTCTGTTCACCATTATATCCAATTTTGGGTTCAGACTGCTGTTCATCCCTAAAAAAGTTAAATATTAAACGTGTCTTCAATTAATGCCATCAATCTGGTATCGATGAAAGATATGCAGAGAAATCTTATGAGAACCATTTTCAACGGATTGCTGTGTGCGCAGTGTACTTAATCCTTTCATAGCCTCCCTCATTTGTGGATAATGGTTTATTTTACGTGTGTTTTTGAAACAACTATATGTATTCTTCAATTTATATTCTGATCAACCAATCATTAATTAACAGGCCTCCCTGTGGTGTCTTACATTGCAATGGAAACAGAATTAATATCGGCCTTTTTTTGGATTATTTTCCCATTTTCATTTTTTCTCAAGCAACAGATTGCAAATTGCCTTTTCTTTCTTTTTTTTTTTTTATCGAATATTTCTGGAATATAAATTCCTACCTTCGATGAAAAATTCCCGCTATCTCCACAAAGAAAATTCCAGATGAGTAGTATTTCAGTACCATTGACAAACTGCATCTCTTAAAAACACTAGCACTAATAATCTCACTATAAAAATTAAAAATATGTGCAAATGAAATATAGAAAGAAGAAAATATCAGTGCCGGCACAGCGTACGAGCAAACCGGTTGTGGTCAGCTTTCGGTAGCCCGTACGATGTACAAGCAAATCAGTAAAGGGTTTAAAGCACATGAATATGATTCGATCAATGCAGTCAGCAATCAAGTTTTGCTGGTCAATCGGTGCAATCACAATGTCAGCTACTATGTGCGTTCTCACATAGTAACTCTTCTCCTTGAAAAAATAGTTCTTTGTCTCCAATTCAACAGATTTTCTAAAAATATCAAATTAAAATATGCAGCATTCATCTGAAACAAATTATGTTTAAAAGATAAAAAAAAAAAAAAAAATTCAATTATTTTGGAAAAATGTTAAATGAAATTGAAAATATGAGAGTCAACTTAGAAATTCAGAGCAATAGCAGAGAAATAGAATTAAAGAAAACGGAAAAGTTTAATATGTGACCAAATTAATGTAATTTGAATCGTTTGAACTTTTTAAAGTTTTCCTTAATTTCAAATCTTAATTTATTTTTTCAATTAAAATGAAATAATTGGTTTTTAGAAAAGGATGTGCACTGCGAGTAAATGTGATAAAGTAATTGTGTGCAGTAGAATATGTATAAAGCGAATTCGCTTAAGACGAAATATCGGCTAACACGAAACAATGCAACGGCCCCACCAAATTACTATGTATTTTCATGCATTTTTTTTTCTCTTAACACGAAAAGATTTCCCTTCTGAGAATGAACAAAATACGGAAAGCACCAGCTGCTCAGGTGAAATTTAAAAAGGGTATGAAATGAAAGAGAGATGGTTTGACATGTTTCGTACAAAGGCTCACTTGGGTTTGAAATACTCTCAGAATAGCCTGAGACACGAGCCAATTTTGTTTATCAAAGCTACTTACACTCTCCACCCCGACAAACACCACTCAAAAATATGTGACCTCTCATCAGTTGGTTTTGGAATTCAGTGACGAGCATATCGTAGTGTGAGTAAAAATCAGGGAGTGAGAGCTTGGTTCGCCTTTTATTTTCTAATTTAAGGTATCCGACTACGTTCGGAATCATGATTTTGAAAAAGCGTATAAATGGATAATATTTATGATATTTAGTGTCATTTAGATTAGAAAATGTACATAAAATTGTTGTAAGAATATTATTACAATAAAAAATTATTTAAGTACAATATTTTGACTAAAAATGAACATAGAATGACCCATTTTCAAAATATTCTCCTTTTGTGAAAAATGCTTCTATTATATAATAATATTTTGCCTGTATATAGCTCAGACTTCTGTACGGAAGCTGAACTAGAGTTTTTGAAATGTGTAACTTAGAAGTGGGTTTATCCATGTTTCACGACAACAGAGGGGAGACATTTTAAGAAAAAAACGCCAGATAATTATTTTAATTGGTTGTAACTCTGAAAATAATGTGAATTTTTCAAAAATCATAGTTGAGCCTTTGTACAGAGGTCTGAGCTATATACGGGCAAAATATTATTATAATAGAAGCATTTTTCACAAAAGGAGATTTTGAAAAAAGGTTATTCTAAGTCAATTTTTGCCAAAATATTGTATTTAAATTTTTCTTGTCAAAATTCCTTAAAACAATTTTATACATGTATTCTAATCTAAGTGACACTAAATATCATGAAAATTATCATTTACGCACTTTTTTAAAATCATGGTTCCGAACGTAGTCGGATATCTGAAAAGAACGATTATTTGAGCATACTGACACGTTATATCTAATACTGAATAGCGTATGATCACCACGAGTTTGTTGTTGACAATGTTTCTGTCGAGTCACGGTTCGAGTTCGTGTTCCGGTAAGTGGCCGCAGAAGCTTAGTGGTTATAGTCACGAACTTGCGGCGGGAGGGTCGCCGGTTCAAGTCCTGATGCCGCTGAAGACCCACCGCATAGGAAGGTTCATGCCCGTTAAGTATGTCGAGGCTCGAAGTCCTACTGCAGGTGTGGTAGCTTGGAAAGGGGGGAGTGCTTAGATTTCGTCCTCGTCACCTGACCGAGGACTCAGAATAACGAGGTCAGTCACCAATAGCTCTCGTTTTTGCTGTATAGTGTGACGTTAATATAGCTGTCACTCCCTCGTTCCACTAAATGATGTATTTTAAATTTTTTGGGACCGTATAATCTTAAAGTTGAAAAGATATGTGGTTCCAGATGGGATATCTTTCTCTTTTCTAGAACATAGTTCAAAATTTCCTAATGAGAGGCCTAACCGTGACTAACAAAGAATTATTTCATACATTATTTGAAATAGATTAATTGTTTTTATAAAACTTATACATTCTCGCAGAGCATCATTTAAAGCGTCCTTTAATACAATTTTGGGTGTATAAAAATATCTGATATTAAATTTACTAAATTAGAGTTCACAAGTTCAAAAATTTGAGTAATAAAGTTACTTCTATCAAATTAAACTCATGGACAAAAAAATTAGCACACCAAGAAATAATTGCGGAATCGTAACGAAACTTGGCATGAAGGTACATGTCGGGGAGATATGCAAATGATTAGAAATGCAGCGTGATTGCGCGTTACGTTCTCCGTGGAGTATAAAACAGGTAACTAAAACTTGTTTGAGTGTGCTGAATCGTTTACTAAGTAAGAGCTGAGGTAGACATGCCATTACGCCGTTTTCGAAGGCAATATGAGCAGCTGTCGCAGTTTGGGAAGGGGAGAATCATCGGCATGATGGAAGTTGGGTGCTCAGCTAGGCGCGTAGCTCCTCAATTAAGCCGCTCTGATTGTGTTGTGAGGAGGTGTTGGGACCAATGGATCCGAGAGATGTCATTTACACAAAGACCAGGCTCAGACGCCCTCGACAGACCAGTCGTCTAGAAGATCGCCCCATTGTAAGAAATGCACGCGTACAGCCAACTGCTTCATCTGTCGACATCCAGGCACAGGTAGCACCTACACTAGGGGCCCATGTGTCTTCTCGAACCATACGAAGGCGCCTGCCTGAATGACATTTGGGATCGCGGTGCCCATTACGTGTGCTGCCCTTGACGCCCACCCATCGATGCCTCTGTTTGGAGTGGTGCCGCGCACGAGGAAACTGGACTGCAGCGGAATGGAACCAGGTCGTCTTTAGCGACGAATCCAGATTCAATCTCAGCAGTGATGACAATCGTGTTCGAGTGTGGAGACCCCGTGGTGAACGCCTCAATCCTGATTTACTTTACAGCTACACACCAGCTGTGAGAGTGGGTATGGAGTGCTATTGCCTAAAATACACGGTCACCCCTAGTATTGATCCGTGGCACCATGACAGTCCAGTGGTATGTCCATGACATCCTGCAATCACATGTGTTGCCACTCATGTACAAGACTGGCTCCGCACTCTTACTACAATTCCTTGGCCTACCGATCCCCAGATTTGTCTCCAATCGAGCATATCTGGGATCATTTTGAATGGCGAGTTGGGCATTCCACGAGTTTGAACGAATTAGAGGCCAGGTTTCAAATTTGGTTATCAAATTTGGAACGAAATGTCTGAAGACATCATACAGAACTGTATGCCTCAATGCCCGATCGTATCGCATCGTGCATTCGCGCTAGAGGAGGTTCAACGGGGTATTAAATCCTCCGTTCTTTTACCTTTTTCTCTGAAATAAATGATCCTTTTTCTTTGATTTTCTAATCATTTACTTATATCAAAGTAGTCATTACGTATGTAAAAGTTCGTTTCGACTCCTTCTTGCTGCGCTAATTTTTTCGTCCATGAATGTATTTGAAAAAGTATAAAAAAAAAAGAAGGAGTCTTTATTGAGATCATTTAGAAATATCTAAACTGCTTTTAAAATTGAAGGGAAAAAATAAATTTTACTTCAGACATTTTTTAAAGATCATATTTTTGCGAAACAAATGTTTACTATAAATAAGAAAATTAAAATTTAACTGATGGATTATTATTTTAAAGTTATTTAAAATTTAAAATAAAAAATGATAAAGGGAAATTACGAGACGTCTTTTACCAAACTTGGTTATTGCTGCGGATCCTTACAATTTACTTAATTATAATTTTTTAAATTAAATAAACGCAAAAAGTACATAATTCAATAATTCATTCGCAATACAAAACATAATAGACGACAAGGTGATAGTGAAGACGGTTATCAAAGACAGGTAAACTAAGCCGACACAATAAAAACGTCAGCTTCCTAATTGGAGACGGTTATCGAAGACAGGGTAAGACTATATGGATAAATTTAAAACGTCAGATTCCTAAGCGAAGAAGGTGTCTGATTACAGGACAAAGCTATGCGTTAGCTTCCTAATTGGAGACGGTTATCAAAGACAAGGTAAAGCTATGTGGATAAATTTAAAACATCAGATTCCTAAGCGAAGACGGTGTCTGAAGACAGGGCAAAGCTATGCGTCAGCTTCCTAATTGGAGGCGGTTATCAAAGACAAGGTAAAGTCATGTGGATAAATTTAAAACATCAGATTCCTAAGCGAAGACGAGTGTCGAAGACAGAGCAAAGCTATGGTAGCTTCCTAATTGGAGGCGGTTATCAAAGACAAGGTAAAGTTATGTGGATAAATTTAAAACATCAGATTCCTAAGCGAAGACGGTGTCTGAAGACAGAGCAAAGCTATGCGTCAGCTTCCTAATTGGAGGCGGTTATCAAAGACAAGGTAAAGCTATGTGGATAAATTTAAAACATCAGATTCCTAAGCGAAGACGGTGTCTGAAGACAGGGTCAAAGCTGTGCGTTAGCTTCCTAATTGGAGACGGTTACCAAAGACAAGATAAAGCTATGTAGATGAATTTAAAGCGTCAGATTCTTTAACGAAGACGGCATCCAAAGGCAGAGGAATGTTTAACGATATAACCGGTACGCAATCGGTATTAGAGAGTTTGTTCTTGTTTTTTAGTTATTTATAGACAGTTTCAAATGATGGACAGTTTTTGATGCGTCAGTCTATTATTTCATCAACATATTTGTAAATAAACGCTTCTGAGTTTGTTTATGGCTGTAAAGTATCAATTTACCTCATTTAACTAAACGGAAGTAAAGCATTCAAAGCCGTGCAATCATATATCATTCTCAAATCTTCAAGCTTGTAAGGGTATCAGGACATGCTCAAAATAGTAATACCATATTTTGGGAAAATATTTCTAATAGGACTTAGATCTTTTGTAGGACTAATAATGACTAACAATGATGCTTTAATCAATCTTTAGAACTATAACAATAATAGTAGAACATGTATATGAATTTTAATATCGTAATATATTTTTCTTTATATACTATTTAAAAGACATTACTTAATCATATAAAATATTTTATATTCATAAATAAAATAATTCACAAAACATAGTTAATGAATTATTTAATTGAATCACACAGGATAATTTCTTTGAAGAAAATATAGAAATTTATAATTTTTTTTAATTGTTATTTTTCTACTTTTTTCATGTGTAAAATTATTTTTAAAATATTAGGCACTATTTAGAGGGGAAAATATGTTGGTTTACTATATGAACATGTTTTCTGTATATAAGTATAAAAAATTTGGATGTATACATTTCAATAGTTTCAATAGTGTACTTAAAGGTACAAATTTAATATCGATAAATTGCCTGCCAAATTGTATCAAATTTTTGCCAAATTGGGCGATTACATTACAATATGGTTACCTTGTTATTTATCGTTTGGATTCGTGTTTGCAATAGTATTTACGTACACATGCGTGATTGCTATTTTTATTGATTTATTTTTATTGAGTGTGTGTGTGGTAACTTTATTAATTTCAAGATATTCGACTGTTAAAAATTCTAATCATTTCTATATATAGACGTTTGTTTTCAAATTCTATTTTTGTGATTTTCTTTGATAGAATAATGGATATATCAGAAATTATATTGGTGTGAACCAGGATAATTTTGTAAAAGAGTATGAGAGTTCGGCTGGTAATTATTACGGACCAATACGCTTAACAAATTCACACTTTTCATCAGTTTTATTTTCTAAGGGGTCGAATTTCTTTTTTTTACTCTTTGTTAAGATTTTACTGATTTCAGCCTTTATGAAATGCGTTAAATTAAGTATCAGCATCATAACAATTATTTTTCAAAAAAGTAATAAATTATTTGGGCAGCCGAATTTTTTGTTGCAGATCTTACAGAGAAAATTCGCATTATAATAAATGAAACGAATGCGAGACATTCCACAACTCATATAATTCGAAATATGCTTCTGTAGGGCTTGTAAACAGATAATTGGCAATTAACTTTCGAAATTGATCTCTTTATTTGAAAGAAATATACATTTGCAATCGGAACAACCGAATTTTATATTATGCACTCATAACCCGTAATGTATATAAAGATTTATTCTCTTCTATTGAGATATCCTCTAATTTATTTGAATTGTTTAATACTTCGTTGAAATCCTCAATATCTACTTTAACGTTAAATATCTCTCCTGAATAATTTGAAATTAAAATTTTCAGTGAAATAGTACCATATTTATCCGAAAAGCGCAATTATTTTTCAGCTTGCAAAATGTTTCCTGTATTACAAATTTAAACATACTTTTCTTAAGATTGAATAGCCATAACATGATGAACAGAATTAATAAAGCAGATTTCTTCAAAAACATTAACCGTATTAAGAATATTTAGCAATTCACTGAAATATGTTAATCAATATGTTATCTCATTCAAATAGGATGGACAGCCGGGAAAATGTAAGGATATGTATCTTATTTGATGAACAGTTGGGTACATAACAATAACGAGGCATTACTATAAAATGAGTGGAGTTTTAGGTTATGTTATTAATAAAACTTTTATTATTTTTAAGATAAGGATTTGATCGATTTAAAAAATATGTTAATTTAAACACCAATTCTCTTTAACTAGGTAATCATCTTCTCATTAGTGCTTTCCTTGTCGTATTGCAAAAGTTGTTTCTCTTATTTTCTATCAGTTAGGAATTTTGATTGAGCGTTGACTCAAACCAGAATAATTTATTCTGAATATTTAGAAGCAGAATGGCAGAGACAATAAATGTATTCGATAAAAGACTTCTTGAATTTATAATAAATTTAATTACGACGATCTGTATCTTCTGGCAAAGAATTGAATGTTAAAAGTTTCAACATTATAAAGTATTGCTGCACATACTACTAAAGCAATCGCACGATAAAAAATAAGCATAATTTTACCATATATTTCACAAATTCATTTTCTTAGTTGTAAAAATATGTTAAACAGTTTGATTCTTCGTATTATAGTTTTTCATTTGATTGATTCTATCAACAATTTGTTGTTTGCTTGATTGTATTAACGTGATTCTATAGATATCAAAAAATCAATAAATAACATTTAATTTAAGCGTACAGAAACGTTGTTATTGTTCCACCAGAGATCTTATTTTCAAATTAACGAGTGCCTATTAGGTAATGCGCAGATTATCAGGGTAATTCGTAGATTACCTCAGGGAAGGCGAACCACTGGCACGCTTGCACTGATGGCCCGCGACACAATATTTTGGGCTCTCCACCGTTCAAAATAACAAAGTTCATTATGAAGTATTACGAACAAACGCGAGTGATCGGTTGCGGGGATTTGGTTCCAGACACATTTAACTATTTAAAGAAGCTGGCTTATGCCGTCTTAACCATATTTTTGTCTACCAATGTTTGGGAGTCATTATTTTCCCAGATGAATAACATTAAGGATACTATTAGAAACCGTTTGGCTGATGACTCCAATTGAGCCTGCCTTCTGCTAAAGTATATAACTTCTTACAATCTCTTAATATAAGTTATTTGTCATCTAATCTGCAACAACAGAAGTCACACTAATGTTACTTTATTCGACTACTATACAGTATACTAATATACTGTGTAAAATGCATTTTTTCAAAGTAAATAAAGTGTTTTGAGAGTTACTAGTATTTAGTTCTATTTTTTTCCCAATAACCACAAGTCAAAATTATTAGACGGCACTTCTATACCTCATTAAATATTTCTTTAGAAAAAGTTGCAAGTTCATCTAAAAATATTCGTCACCCCTGATCTAGGTGAGTTGAGTAATGAAACAATTGCCTACGCTTTAACGAATTTCCCTAGTTAATGTGCAGATTACCTAGCTAATCTGCATTTTATCGGTAACATATACAATCGAACTTGATTCATTTTGTTAACGTAAAATTTAAGTATATTCCCATGTATGAGTTGTTTTTTTATTTCTAATTTAAAGCTTCAAAACAGGAGAATAATTATATTGTACATCTCTGCAATCTCCATTGGAAGTTGATTTTTCTGAACCCACTACATTAACGATTACTGTCAAATTTCAAATGTTGTTCTTGTTGTCAATCCTCCAGGGTCTGCCGAAGTCTGATCTGACGAAGATGAATTAAATCCTTGACTCTCACACAAAAAGTCAACGCTGAAGATATCTTTGCTTGTGAAATCCATACAACGTATTAGGTGTTAGGGAGAAGCTTGATGATCTTGACACCTTGTACAGAGACGGAGAAGATCTTTTTGTTCACTGAGAATGAGAGGAATGAAATTTCAAATGTAAAGGACTTGAATTTCAGAAACGCGGAAACATATTTATCCTTTATATCAGCGATGTTCAACCTGCGGCCCACCGAACCTTTTTCAGAGGCCCGATCATGACCCATTGCTCTAAGAAATTCACTTATTTAAGAACAATGTATTAAAAATTTAGTGGGAAATTCTTTGACGCAAGAAATCAAATATATCAGTTTTGCTTTTTTGCTGTCGATGTCGTACGACTGCGAATTGCTATTGATTGTAACGGTTACGGTTAGTGATAACAAACAGTGGAGTAGAGACAATTTTATGGGTGGAACTAATTTTTAACAATTTTTCATACCTTGCAATCGAAAAATATTCGAACGATTTCAAGGTTGACTGTTTTGTGGCGAAAAACAAACATGGATCAGTACTTGTTTGATTTGTAGCGGAAGTGCTGTATTTAAAAATACCAGTAAACAGGTATCACATTCAATGACACTTTTCCTCTAAGATCTCTTTCAAGAGATGTAAATAGGCTTTATTGAATATTCTTTGCAACAGTGATAATATTACAGCAGTAACAAAGACATCCTATGCAGTTTCTTTTATTATTGGTAATCATATGAAACTGTTTACTGATGCAAAAATTGTGATGAGCGTTTCTTACATTCTTTTTATTTAGTGTTAGTGACAAAAAAGTAAAAAATAAAAATTTAAAAATAATAATTAAAAAAAGCAAAACGGGGTTTAAAAAAATATTTTGATAAATTTTTCCCCCAAATTTTAATTTTCCCAATGTTATCTTGGTCTTAAGCATCCCCCCAAACCTTATTTTTGGGGCCCCCACGGGAAAATAGTTAATACATGTGACCCCGCGTGAAATGGTTGACATATGTATGCAGCCTAGCAGAAAAGGTTGAGTACCCCTGCTTTATATTCTCGTAATCCCCTTGGAACTTTTCAAATCCCTTCATTGGCGGATTTTACAAAAAAACTTCCCTACAAGTTTCAAGTCTGTAACTTTTTAAAAGTTCTTTTTTACCTCCCGATAAAAATTAAATGAGTTGCTTTTCTATTATGTATATAGAGATAAAAGCATTTTAATAAATTTTTTTTAAGTTATCCAGGGATTTATGATAAAAAAAATGATACTTGTGGAAAATTTCCCTTTTCATCCTTTTTTTTCAAATTAACAAAACGGCTTTCTATATTGTTTAAAATCTTCCCCCAAATTTTTAGATTTTTTTTTCTTTTCTCTATCTAATATTGACTACAAAAATTTTGAATAAAAAAATATTCGTTCTCTCATCTTCAGTAAAAGGTTTCTTTAAATGTCCATATTTCCTTGAATATATTCAATCTTTTAATTCTTAAAATGCAGTTTCACGTTTTCTTCTATATTGTCAATATTCCTGTGGTTTCGTGTTACTAGATTTCAAATGGAAATGATTAGCCCCTACCAAAAAAAACAGCCTGAAAAATTTGGGTTAAATTTTTAAAAAAAACTTTAAAATCTTCATGTTGTTTAATTTGGGTTCCTACAGACTGACTATCAAACTGATGGATGGCTTCGAGCTAGAGATATTGTACCTCAAACCCGACCTTACAATAGTAGAGAGAGTTGAAATGATACAAAACATCAGAAATTAACTACAAACATAAATGATAAAGTTAATAATTTTATTAGAACAAAAGCCTGACAAGAAACAATCAACAATATTTAAAATTACAAAAATTCACTTTTTTAAATATTTTGAGACACTCAAAATTGTAGCCCGCAAAACGACAAAAACTGCGGGGTTTAATTAAATCTCAACCTACGTTCAGAAAGGGGTTTATCGGAATATTTCAAACGGACTTCACTCTCAAAGCCAATAAGTGCCTAGGTTCTAGTGACGAAGTACCAACTAGTTGAGGAATCTAAAGTAAAAAAAATCTCCGTCTCTAACTCACTTTTATAGAGGTGGTTATCAAAATAATGGGAACACCTTAGATTTATAATTAATCCTTTGTTAATATAGTGTAGGATCGCCTTTGGCATATTATTCAGCTTAGATTCACCTAGGAATCGCTTCACATAAGTGGTGAATAGCGTTTAGAGGAATTTTCCATTCTTCTGGAATACTGTAAAATTCTGGGGGGTGCCGGGGAGGATATCGTTCCGTATTAAATGCTCTAGAGTAGACCAAAACGGTTCAATTATATTGAGGTAGGGTGACTGTGTGGGCCAAGATAGATGTTTAATTTCATTCTCGTGTTCCTCAAACCATGAGTGGACAAGTAGTGGTGCATGGATAAGTGTATTACATCCTGGAAAGTTTCATCTTCTGCAGGAAACAAAGTTAGCATTATAAGATGACTTTGGGCAGTTGTTTCTTTATTTTCTCCCCGGATCTTTTCCCTTTTAGAGTTACGATTGGCGAAAAAAAACCACCAGCACCCATTATGAAGATCCACCTCTATGCTCGTGGGTTTGGGAAAAAACAATCACGACGACGCTTGTGCAGGTGTCCACCAAACGTGCACAAGTCCTACTGTAGGAAAAAGTGTGAAAATGATTGTTCGAAACCTATTCTATCTTCCCCTTCCCAAACAACCCCGATTTTGTAGGGACATCATTGTAGACGATGTTTGGCAATAACATCTATGACAAGTTGCTTGGGAATTATTGCTCTACCGTAAATGTTCTGTTTATCAAATTGCATTGCAACTGTAATCATTGACCCTGGAAAATTCAAGTACCGATTGAGTTCTAAGGTTACTTTTCTGCAGCTGTTTACTTTTTAGACATTACAATCCGCTTCAATACACGTCGGTCTCCTTCACTCAGTTTCTCTTTCCCTCCATTATGTTGCTTTGGCAAGCTTGTCTTCTCGCGCTGTGTGCATGCTGTCATTACTTTAACCCTCCAAGCGGTCTGCACGTAAAATTCCGCCATTCCAGAGATGCTTTTTCTGCCTTCAAGCAAGATTCCCCAAAGCGGCCGAGAGCCGCATTCTTAAAAATACGGCTCAATCGCTTTTGAGAATCCCACCTGAAAGCAAAAAAATATGTGTGGTGCATTTTTGAAGCATCTCCAGAATGGCAAGACTTAAAGTGCAGGCCGCTTAGAGGGTTAAATATGGTACCTTTAGAAATGCCTAGAGAGAGAATTGGGATGTTTCAGTCACACTTGCTCCAGCTAGATAGGCTCCTACAACTTGGCCTCTTTGAAAATCTGAGAAATCCAACATTTTACGCGTTTTCAAAAAAAAATCCAAGACTTCCAGAATTTAAATAAAGCCACCCCATACTACCAGAATATATACATTTTAATTTATAAAAGAAAAGTGCTAGCTATTATTATAGTTTAATTCTTATGAAGCGCATTCAAAATGCCGCCTTTATCTGATTGTAAATTCCATTATTTTGATAAACACCTGTATCTTAGACCCCAAGTGCATAATCATCTTCTATTGCAAGAGGGATGCAGTTTAACTCTTCTATAAAACTTTAAGGTATCCAACTACGTTCGGAACCGTGATTTTGCAAAAGCGTATAAATGGATAATAGTTATGATATTTAGTGTCACTTAGATTAGAATACATGTATAAAATTGTCATGACACATCTTGACAAAAAAATTATTTAAATGTCTGGTAATGAATATAGTTCTTAAAATGTTTCAGAAAATGCCGATGCTATAATAATACTTGGATTGTATATAGCCTGTGACCCCTGTGCAGAGGCTCCACCTGTGAATTTTTGAAATATATAACTGAAGTGTGGCTTATTCATGTTTCTTACGACAACAGAAGGAAGAAATTTTAAGAAAAACGCCGATATTTATTTCCAATGGGTTGTAACTCTGAAAATAATATGTACTTTTCAAAATCACATAGTTGAGCCTCTCTGTACAGAGGTTTGAGCTATAGACAGGCAAAAAATATTATTATTCAATAGTAGAAGCCATTTTTCACAAAAGAGAACATTTTGAAAAAGGCTATTCTAAGTTCATTTTGCCAAAAATTGTATTAAAATAATTTTTTTTTGTCAAAATGTCCTTAAAACAATTTTTTATTTGTATTCTAATCTAAGTGACACTAAATATCATGAAAATTATTCATTTATGCACTTTTTTAAAATCACGGTTCCGAACGTAGTCGAGTACCTTAAAAAATGTTACCTTTAAAGAATATATAATTTAAAAGGGAAAACCTCGCGAGACGGCCCACTAAGCAATGAGACTGCAGCTTACGAAAATGCCTGCAAACACCAAAAATCCGGCCCATTAGGTATAGTGGTTAGTCACGTTGACTACGGTGCCGTAGGGTCTGGGTTTGAATCCCGGGTGAGACATGGATATTTGTGTTGTAATCCTTTTCTTCTTTGTGATATGTGCTTCACGCTTACTTCTATGGAAGCCCCCGTGTTATACTTTGTGGTGCACGGGGTTATAAGTGTTCTCAATTGAAAAACAAAACATTGGAAATAGCTAAACTAATATTTTGTGAAAATGACAAATTGTTTTCAGTATTTTAAAATACAGTGAGATAAAAATTTTTTTTTTTCAGTTTGTTAGTGATCCTTCTAAATATGCAGATCAATAAAATTTCTCTGGAAAGCGATAGAGAGAGAGAGTTCAAGCATATTCTTTACAAATCCTAAGTAACAAAACATTTTGTTAAGTAATAAGTAAGTCTCTAAAAATCGAAGGAACAAAAAGAGAGAAGTTTAAAATCTCAAAATTTCTTATATTTTAACACTGAAGTTTTTATTATATATATATATATATAAATTAGGATAAGTTTATATTCAATGCTTTAAAAATTTAGCAAAAAGATTTCTAAGCAATTTTAATGGTTTATATTCCTTGCCATAAAGCAAATAAAAATATTCTTTGCAACAAGTCATTAAAAAATTCTGTTATATAATCTAAACAATAATTCCATCAATATTATTGGATTTAATTGCAACCTTGCATTAATCGTTATCGACCTTTTTTAAACATTGTTTATACGAGACGTAGAGATTTTATGTGGCCTTGGTTATCAAGATTGAAAAAATGATAATAAAAGTTTTGAAAATATAGTTTAATAATAAGAAGAAAAGAGCAGAAATTATTTTCGAAAAAAAAGAAAATGGCGAGATGAGTTTTTATTTTTTATTTTTAAGGAATTGGATAAAAAATATTAATGGTTGGTACGAAAGTAATTTTTTGCTGAAAGATTTCAACACTTTACGGGACAGAAAAATTAAAGGCAAAATTTACTTTACTTGCTACATTTTCTCAGCTTTCTCAAGCTATAAGATATGCATTCAGAAAGAGATAGATGTAATTTTTCATTATTTTTCAAAAGTTCACAAAAGAATGACATACACAGAGCCTCTCTTATGGCGGGGGAGGGTGCATTCTAAAAAATACGTAGACGACAGCTCTGGGAGGCTAACGTATGCTTAAAATTGTCTAGTTATCTATGGAGGGAAGGAGTTGATCCATGAAGGAGAACTCCCTCCCCGTTGTGTACGCCACAGCTCAAATATGCTCAGCAGAGATTGTATTTAAAAAATAAAATTTACTTATATGTAATGAAGACGTTTACAACTGTGACGGGGCTTTCATCCCAATTTCTATTAATGTCCTCTTGGTGTTTATTTGGGGCCAAAATGGCAATTCTTTCCAACCAACTAAAGAAGAAGAACATGGTTATGTAAATTAGGGCTCATATATATATTGTGAGTTAATAATTGGTCTATGTCTATGTGCAGGAAGTGATTGCTGTGTGGGGAAGTGAAATCGCTGGCAGAGAGTTAGGCTGTAAAGTGATTTGAGATGTGTTACAGGCATCCTTAACTCCGTGAAATAGCCCAGCTGTGCCGGTACTAACGAACCAAAATGGGGGCAGGATAGAGCACTGTTGGGTTAAAGCCCATCAAAACAGATAAAAAACGTTGTGATTACCTGGATATAGCGGTAAGCTATTTTTATAAGCTATAAGGAAAAAATATATTATGATAGAGGGAAATTTAAACTATAAAGTTAGATTCAGTGGTCAAGTACCGGGGCTTTTGGTAATACGTGTTGCGTCTTCATTTGTCAACTTTCTTAATTATTATTGTTGTGTTTTCGTTTAAACAAAATCTTAATAAACAGATTTTAAAATGAATGATTTGAGTGGTTCTTCGTTCTTCCCCACAGAAACAAGTCGCGTAGATAATGTAGAACTGAGGTCCCCATGGGCGGGACTTCACACAACTCCTGTAGCAGCTGGATAGATTAGTATCATTGTTAATGATTCTAATGATTCAAAATGGATTAAATTACGGGCTTTAATATAAGAAATACTGTAAATTTATTTATTAAATTAATCCTTTCCATAATCCTGTAATTTACAAAATACTAATCTGTTCGTCTAACGATGGATCAACCCCATTGTGCAAATTATACAACCCCCATTGCTCATCTTAAAATGGTGTAAATAATTTATACAAGGTGGTACCGAATTCATAGTACAAACTTAAAGGGTAGGTACATGACATTGTAACAATCATTTATTGTATAGGGAGATATGGGCGCAAGTGACGCGGTGAAGCACAAATACAAAAATAAGAGGCGAAAGGAAAAACAAAGTGTTTATTGAAAGCGTCATATTATTGATTATCGTCATATTATGATTGATTTTATTTGCTTGGCTTCTTGACCATTTGACGCCTAACCTTCCAGTACCGACTGACGATGTCATCAGCGGGGTATTCATGTAGTCCAGTGCATTGGAGCAGGTGGTCGCCATCCATTCTGGCATGGCCACAGATTGGGCAAACCTCGTTAGCAGGCATGCCAAGCCAGTGGAGGTATACTCCTGAAAAGTCATGTCCGGTAGTTAGGCGAAAGCGGGCAACAGCCTCGGTTCTCTCCAGGTGCCTCGAGATTTCACCCACAGTGACCAGAGTTTCCAATGGCCTTCCAAAACTCTTCGTTTTTTTTGGGTCATGGCAGTATATTTGTCAATGTATGTGGAGATAATGTTCTTATGTATTAGTATGGATTCGTCTGTGTTTGGGATCTGAGTTAGTCTACGCACAAAAGGATTCAACACCCAGTCGGGAATATCCAAGGAATATCCATATTATTTATTTAAATTTCTATTAAAAAAATGGATCAAATTTTTTTTACTTTATATTAAACCTTTCGCGGACCCTTGACGTTTTTCAGGGGCCCCCAAATCATTTAAATTTTACACGGACCCCCTGAATAATATCGGGGACACCTGGGAATCCGTAGGGACCACTTTGGGAACCTCTGCTATAGACCAATAGATTTTTAATTTTTAGTATAAAGATTATGACTCGACGTTTTCGCTTACGTGTTATTAAAAATAAAACCCCTTTCATAAAAGAAATATATGTATGTGCACCAAAGGATAAAATCATATTTGAATGTTCTGCCACAAAATTATACTTTTAGCAATGTTTTTAATATTGTTCTTAACGGGAATTATCGAATATTCGGTATTTATCAATTTGTGCATTGGAGCAGGTATTCACCATCGATTCTGGCATGGCCGCAAAGTGGGCAGGCCTCGTTAGCAGCCAAACCAAGCCAATAGAGGTATACTCCCAAAAAGTTATGTCCGGTTATGTTCCTCGGCTCTCTCCAGGTGCTTCGGGATTGGCTCGGGCACACAGTGGCCAGAGTTTCTCATGGCTTTCCAAAACTCTTTGTTTTTTGGGTCAGGGCAGTTTATTTGTCAATGAATGTAGAGATGATGCTCTTTGCTCTTCTGAGGGTCAAGGGAACTTCCGGTTGAACCAACTCGGCTCCCTGCTTGGCTTCTTTTCGGCTCTTTCATTGCCGGGGATCCCAACATGACTTGGCACCCACTGTAATATCGCAGTTCAGCCATATGAGATGAGCTCCACAGTTTCAGTTCGGCACTGAATTGTGTTAAGGCAGCCAGTCGGTGTATTACTGCTTAAAGCAAAAATTGCAGCCTGGGAGTCTATGAAGACAACTTTTGCAGGAGCTCGGCCAGCAGATAGTATGCGTTGTAGCTTCACAGACAGCTAAGATCTCACCATCTTAGTTGGTGGCATTCTTTCCCATGGCCAATGAGCCCTCAAACAGCCGACAGAACCCTCCCCGCCAGCCCCGGCTTCCTCGCTGGAGGCTCCTGGGGGGTGTTAAAATTGTAACAGCGTCCCGTTATCCGGACTCCGTTAAAAGAAGAAAGCGTCGTTAAAATTTGGGAATTTCAGCAGTGGCTATGAAGCCCAACTGGCCCCGCTGTACCCCCCACTGGGGGGAAAAATATTTTTGTCGGATTCAAATCTTTACCCGGGGAAATTGGAAGAGGTGTGGATTTTCGTTCATCACTCTACAAAGGGTCTGACCCCCTCACCACTGTGAGCAGCGCTCTTTATTTCCCCCCGGTTTCTCAACCACAACGTTAAGATGCTTTCTTCCATGTTTGAATTACCGTCACCAGCTTATGTCTGGTGACTGGAAGGACGTTTTCACGAAGTTGACGATGTAAGACAAAAAAGTTCCGTGATCCAAATTCATCATTAGGTAACTGCGTGATTTTTTGGCGAGCTCTGTTTCCCTTTGCACGGTCGTAATATAATGCATGTCTGATTTGGGAAAGTTAAGTCTCCGTCGTATACGTCCCGCCAATTAAATGGGGCCCTTTCCCCCACTGAATTGATCGTTCAACGGTGGGTGGGCATCACCCTACTGGCAACGCAAACCCAACCGATAATTCCTTTACTCTTTTTTTTTGTTTTTTGGGGGCTCACCGCGTCCTGCCATACATTGCTATACAAAAATTTATTTTACAATTCCCCTTTTCTACCTTTAAAGTTTGTACCATGAATTCAGGACCACCCTGTTATGGAAGGTATGGAATATTACCTTCTGTCGCATTTATTTTATGATAAACATTATAATATTTGCAAGCAACGTCGTCCCTTACATTATAATGGCGTTTCAATGGAAAATTAAAAAAAATTTGGGGATACAGTTGTTGGCATTTTTGGTGACCCCAAAATTTTGGGGGCGACCATGTTGGCGCCCTTTTTTTGACTTAGGCATATGGTGCTTCGGAATTACTGGGAAAAATATAACATCAGGATCTATGACGGAGTGGGGTTTTCAAAAATGAAAGGTGGGGGGACCAAGTAAATGTCTTGGCTTTCCTTTTAGTTGAATTCAACTTTTACGACCCCTTTTTTATAACTATACTTATGTATGTTTTTATATCAAAAAACTTTTTTTTCACAGAAAATAAAAAAAATTTCAAATTTATATCAAAAAAAATTTTATGGTGATTATGTTAAACAAATGCAGTTTTTTTAATTTTTATGAAAAGGAATACACACAATTAATATTAAAAATTAAAAATTTTTATTTAAAATATAAAAATGTTTTCTTTAAAATAAGTGTACGCATAAAAAGTAGCATTTTTAATCAGTTTAAAAAGGGGAAGATTTAATATTCAGTGGAAGTGAATTTTTTTTTCACCTGTAATCTAAATATTGAAAATTATGGTAAATTAATATTATCTGCTTCCATTTCATTTTGTTGAATTTCTATATTTAGGGGGGGGTTTTTGTTCAATGTTTTTTTCTTTTTTTTTCTTTTTTTAAAAATATTTTAAAATTTTGGGAAATCAAACTTTTTTACCTACCAAAAAATTAAATAAGCTTTTTGAATCAAGATCTCTTGATATATTAAACTCAAAATTGATATGTAACGAACAAGAAAGCCATAATATATTGTATAACAAATCATGATACAGACTGAATGAAACTATTAAGCCAGCATTGAAAAAATTTCGATAAAATGCTTTAAAAAAAGAACATAATTTTTGCAAAACTGGTAACGAAGAAGCCCTCTGTTCGATTTTAGAGGGTTCTGATGAAAAGCAGTTAAAATAAACATTCAATAACAAAGATGATTGAAGTATCAAAACAGATGCTTATTGATTTACACAAATTTTTTAATGGTTTGCTTTAAGTTTGAATGTCTTTTTTATCGGATTGATATATCTAAATAGGGTCTCACGCGGCCAAAAGGGGTTTTCCGCAAAAGCCCCTATTTTTTCCCCCTCAAATGATCAAAAAGATCACTAGATGAATGGTAATACAGTCGGACCCTGATTTAACGAGCCCCTATTTAACGAATTTTTCTCTGTCCCCGATTAAAATATAAGCAAAAACCTTTATTCAACAAATATTAAACCCTGAGTACTTCAGCAGCTGGAAATTTTTTTAGCTTATAAGGAAAAATTGAATTTTTTTTGTTGTTGTCCGGACCAAAAAAAGACTTTCCTTGTGAACAGCAAATATCAACGAAAAAAGGGAAGACCATTATTAGATTTACAGGAGCAGAGGAGTCATGAGTGCAACCTATCGTGCGAGTCTTGAGCAGGACAAGAAATTCTTTTATCTTATCCCTCTGCACAATGCCGGGGATATTTCAAGATTTTAACGATTGTGTTACATTTGATGGCGGACTGCTTGTCTGTGCAACTGAAGTTGAGGAAGTTGTTAATTTGTCAGAGTCAATGAATGGCGATTCTTAAGCAGAAACTGATAATGAAACTCTATCAGAACTGTTACATTTTCTAATGCTTTATACATTTTTTTGGGAAAGGGGTGAAAACATCCCTTTTATAAAGCGGGTTTAAAACCTGCAGTTTTCTTCTATGCTAAGGGGTCGAATAAAAACTCTTTCGAGTCAGGAATCAAAAAGGTTTTCAAACATCTATTAATTAGTATTTTAAAATTTCCTATATTAACTGGTGCGTAATAATTCCCAAAAAAGGGACCCCGCTGTTGAATAAAAAGTGTGTAATTTCTAACTATGGATATTTATTGTGTAGTTTCTTATAGAATTTTTTCAAAAGGTAAGAGCCAAAAATTTGTATCTTGTTTTGATCCCGATGTAACGAATAACCCCAAATTAACGAATAAAATGTTCGATCCAGATTAATTTGTTAAATCAAGGTCCGACTGTTTTTCGAAAATATACAAAAATTAAATGTGTATTAAGTTCAACCACAGCGCGTCTCTATTACGTGTGTGTATTACAATTCTCTTCTCCAATTGTGTGCAAACATAAATTTAGAATAATAAAAAAGATGTCAACTTAACAATAAAATTTTATCAGCAGACGATTATATATCAGCAAATAAATTAATCGTATAAACTAGAGTTATATAAATTGTGGAATTAAAGCAGACGATAATAACATGGAAGTGAATTTTTAAACCCTAAAATATCTTTTCTAATGAAATTTAAATAGTCAATTAAAATTAGTTCAAAAAAAGGAAAATTTAAATGAAGGGAATATGGGCAAAAATTTTGTCACTTGCTTTTTATAAAAAATTTTTGACAATAAAAATATATTGAAATTGAAATTTTTTTGAATTGTTTGTTCAATAAAAACAAAATAATTAAAAAAATATAACTATTTTTAAAAATTAAAAAAAAAAGCTATAAAGATTACGCCACGTTGAATTTTAACAAAATTCAACCCCGCTTTTATTTTATTTTTTTTTTTGTTTGAGGGTATCTTTTTGTGTCCCCAACTCTTTTGCATCTTTGGTTGTTTAATCGTTTTTTTGTTTTATCGATTTTTTATTCTTCTGGGTTTTTTTTTTCCCCTTTTTTGTTTATTTGTCATGTTTTTTTTCGTCAAATTTCACCTAGCACTAGCTAAAAAAGTGATTAGAGGATTTTTTAAATTTGGGAAGTTAAAACAACCCTTGGTGTAATTAAAGTGCTTTGGGGTTTTTACACTGTTAAAAAAAATTTAAATTTTCAAAAAAAAAATTTTGGGGGGTAAATTTTTTCTTTTAAAAAAATTTTAGAGCTCATGATTCCCAAAACCATAAAAATACCAAATTCCTAATTTAATACTTTCGCCAGAACACCTTCACTTCAATGCTGAAGCATGGATGTGGAGGAGTTCTTGTTCTACATAAATTCTTGGGATTAAACTCCTTATTTTTTTATTTACAAGCTATTATAGGCCCATCGGAACCAAAAATGTTGAATTATCTCCATACCAATCAATTCTTAATTTTTGAATTTCTGAACTTAATCCTATAATTTGTTGGACAAAAATATGAGGTGGAATTTCTTTGGGGGTAAAACGGCCACAGAATGAGGTAATTTGCAATTTTGTTGTTGTGAATCATGAGCTCTATTTAAATGTTTTAAGAGAAATTTTAAATTACTTAAAATTTGATATTGAAACGATTTTTTTAACAGGGTAATAACGCCAAGCGCACTGCTTTTAATGTACGCGACTGGTGTCTCTCTAACCGTCCCCAAATTATGAAAATACCTCCTCAATCACTTTATTTAGCCCAGTAGAACATATTTGGTGAGATTTTGACGTACAAAAAAAAATAAACCATGACAAATAAACACAAAATGTGAAGTAAAAACAATAATCACAGAAGAATGGAGGAAAATCGATGCAGAAATTACAAAAAACTGATTAAATCTATACCAAGATGCTTAAAAGTAGTTGTGGACACTAAAAGATATCCTACTAAGTACTAAACTAAGAAAGAAATACAATATTTAAAGCTAAGTTGAGATTTTTGTTAAGTGTACGAAGGCTTTTGTGGCGTAATCTTTTAGTAGCTTTTTGATTATTAATTTTAAAAAAATAGTTATACTATTTTTAAAAAATTAATGATATCATTCTATTAAGAATAAGTTTCAGATATCATAAAAAATTACAATCACAATATATTAATTTTTATTAGTCAAAAACATTAAATTTTATAAGAAATTGCAAGTGTACGAACATTTTTGTGGCCCACTGTATATTAAGAGGGACATTCTACAGCCTTTTTCAATTCCTACTTTTAGCTCACAATCTCTATTTATTTATTTATCTTGGTGGAAGTTTCAATTGTTAGTAAAATACATTTTAAAGCGCTCCAATTGAGCTGAAATTTTATATTTAAGGATTATTTTTTGGGTGACAATACAAAATATAATAATAATTAATAAAAATTAATTGATTAAAACTAATTATTTAAAAATTACAAATACACAAACACGTTGGCAATTCATTTTTGGCGACTTAGGTTTACTTGAAAAACTTAAAAGGTTTTTTTTTTTACATTTCAAAGCATTCAGTTGAACTGAAATTTATATAACGATTGTTTTGGATGACAATCGATACTTTAATGATAATTAATAAAATTTAATTACCATTGTGTTGTGACTCTGTCCTATGTATATACATATTTATATTAATTGTAGCTATTTAATAAAAAATAGCTAAAAAATAAAATTTTTCTTTGTTAATCTAAGTAGGAATTGACTTAAAAGTTTTTTTTTATATTACTTGTTTTATAATATGGGAATATTTTAAACCTCCGTGTACTGACGGTATTTTTAAGTACCAATTTAAATAATTAGCTCTAATGGGTTAAATTTCCCAAAGATGAATATTTTATTTATGTATATATCTCTTAATTTTCAATGTAGTGATTCATAAAAAAATATTGCAGGAAAAAAATTGCAGTAAATCACAATGAAATAGATAAAGGGTTATTTTGTCAACAATGGTATACTAGATTACGGTAATAGAAAAACCTACGATACACAATGCCGCTACATTGCTCTTCTTATGAAGAGTAAAATCTCTAAGGAAATCATAGTAATGTTTTCATCCAAAATGTACAAATGATTATCTTTTCTACCTGCGGCTTATTTATCACGCTATACGGCTGATACAAGCATTGGCATCGTGCCAGGTAGTCAGTAAAACACTTTCTCTGATAGCTGATACAATTTTTCAGTAATTGCATAACCATTCGATTTTTTACACACACACACACAAAAAAAGCGAGTGTGCTTTAGACCACACGACTGAAGTAAAACTTCTTTAGCTCCATCTATATGTATGTGTTTATATATGTATAATATATACATGCATATTCATATACATATATTAATTTTTCTACAGATATTTAAGTTTATTATGGATTTTCATCGATAAATTAATTTTGTTTAATAGTTTTTTTATTTTTATTCATTATTTTCATTATCGGATCCATCGGATGCATTATCAGTAATTACTGTGGTTGATTGTAAGACCGAGACAATAGGCTTATGGTATGAGAAATAAGATACATATATGTTTTCGAATGAAAATTAGAAAGATATCTAGAAAAACTGCATCGATTGTTGTTCCATTTCTTGTGGTAGGTTCTTTTCGGTTATTATTCATTTTATTCATTTGAAATTCTAATTTATCTTGTAGAAAGTTTACCAAGAGTTGTCCATCTTCGGACGCGAAATTAACATTGAAATCTCCTGCTAAAATTAGTGGCAACGTATTATAGTTTTCTCCTAATTCTTCAAAGCATACTCGACCGTAAATCATAAGTCTTTTATATAAAAACTTTATAAAAAAATTTAAAAACTGTGTTATTGGGCGAAATGTAAACAACTACCATTATGATGTTTGTTCCATCGTCCAAAACACAGTGAGCAGCACATATATCACCAATTGATGTTTGACCAATACCGATTTCACGAATATATCGTAATAAAATGTCCATGTTCGAAGTTACTATACTCGAGGCATCATTTGATTTCTGATAAATTGCCGCTCCTGCTGATCAAACATTTTTAAGCTTAAATTTCGCAATACAATTAAAATTCGAGATGTTAACATTTTCATCGTCATTTGACCAGCTTTCTGAAAGAAGCAAAATATTGCTTGAATCAATTACGGGATCGCTCGACACGTGTTTTCTGAAACTTTGGCAATTGAAAGTAACCATGGACAACTTTTTTCTGTCTTTCATGAAATCAAGAATCGTTCTTCTTATTGTTGACAATGTGTTCAACGATAATCGGCGAAATTCATCTTGTAAAGATATGATCGATGTATCATTTTTTCGACCATGATAAAATATGAATTCTCGACCACGTTATGCAGAAGTTTTCGGTGCTTTATTCAACCTATAATTTCATCATTTTAATTTGATAAATTTAGTAAATTATTATTAAAGTCAAGAATGATTATAAAAATAAAATAAAAATTAATTTACCTATATCCAATAATTTGTCTCGGTTTTTGTACATGATCTATAGTGGGATTTTCATCTCATCAACTTCCATTCGATTATTGTCATGTTCAATCACGATGTCACCAATTATTTGTAATGGTGAACCTCTACAATTAATAAGTATTTTATTATTTGCGTATTAGTTAAATTCTGTTATCCTATTTTAAAAATTTACTGAAGTAAATTGTAGAAACGCGAGGCCGAAATACGTAAGAGAAACAAGTAGAAAGAGAGAGAGAGAGAAAATTTACGTGTTTTTCTATAGCAAATGAAATGAAGGTGAAACGTATTTTTTTACTCATTCTGTATACAAACGCAAGTCCCACTAATTTTAATAATATTTACATGTATGACGTATTTAAACAATATTTTTATATTTTCAGTTTCTTATACTCAGTTTGCTTTCGATCATTTTTGTCGCGCAATGCTGCTGGGTAAATATCACTGGCGTAGCAAGCTCTGAAGGGGTCTTGTATCTAGATTCCTTCGGGATCCTTTTTCAGGTATGGGAGCCTAGCTAGTGGGACTGTAGTTATACATGATGGGGCTTCTGTAGCTTGGGGGCCCTGTATCATTGATAACGCGGTAGCTACGCCCCTGGTAAACATAAATATGCGTTAGTTCACATATGTATAGAAAGGTCGTTCGTTCTTGATGGAAACTATTTTCTAATTCATCTTCTCTTTTTGCATTTTGAGATAAAACTTTGGCAACTTCAGAATAATCGTGTGCTTTTTCTTTTTGATTGGAATGTAAAATAAAAGATTTATTTTAAAAAGGACTTTTTAAATTGATACACGGCTCGATGGTTACGTAACTGTGCTTTCCGAGGAGAAATGGGGCCGCTGTAGGCTAGTGGTCAATGTAACGGACTCGTGGCCGGCGGGTCTGAGTTCGAACCTTGTACCGCTGAAGACCGTGAAAGGGAGTGATGTACGTCAAATCTGTCGAGAGCTCAAACTTTCTCCCTGTGTTGTGGTAGTTAGGAAAGGGGATTGGTAGCTCAGGTGACATCCCCAGTCGCTTGGCCATGGTTCAAAATTTCGAGGTCCACCGCCAAAAAACCTCGAGTAACTGAATAGTGCGACGTTAATATTCACTCACTCACCCGAAGAGAAATATTAGTATCAACAAAATATAAAACGGTGTAAAAATCTAGGTTATTGTATTTCAATAAAAGGTATTTATAATATATTAAATTCGAAAGAGAAAAATGCCTAGCTGAAAGCAAAAATGAAAACATGAAAATGAAACTTCATCCTAAAACTGTTCAAACTCAAACAACTATCAAGAAATTAAAGTCTCCGATCCTTATAAAAAAAATTACTGACTTAAAGATTCATAGTATCGAAGCTAGGAGTGTCTTGCGGAACTGTAATTAAAATCATTCATAAAGATTTAAAATTCAAGAAGTCGTTTAAACCTAAAATTCGTTTCTTTTTAAAAATATACTGCTGAAAGAAAAGCAAATTGTAGAAAATTATATAAAAATTACCTGTCTGCTGTGAGAGAAAGATGGAAATTTTTATGGTAACATTCGTAAGGCATGGGTATATTTAAGTGACTGTAATAAAAGAAGATCAAATTTCTATTGCTCAACTGACGAGAATGACCGTATGAAATAGTTTCGCCAGTGTATAGTAAAGTTTCTTAAAGGATTAATGATAGTTTCAGCCTTTTCATACAACGGCAAATTTTAAAATCAGAAAAGTCTCAAGTAAAGCCAAAATTAATTCATTCTGCTATCAGCAAAATATTTTAGATCCAATTTTTGAAGAAGGAATTCCAACCTTATATGGAAAGGAGATTGATGAAATTGAACTTCATATGGACAAAAAAGCCCTAGTCACACATCTGTGTCAACTGCCGCTTATTTGGAAAAGAAAGAACCAGAAACAGGAATAAAGTGTATTCCATTTGATGAAATATGTATAAAATTACCCTACGCTTCTCTAATGGACTCTTGTGCTTTTGGTCTGTCAAAACGAGCCTTAGGAAAACGGCATTCAAGAACACTGAACGGACTTTGGAAAACGGTTCAAGAGGAATGGAATAAAATTTTCATGACAGTATTAAGCAAAAGTTTACTTTCATGTAAAATTTGAGCCAAAGTTATTGTCAAGAATCAATATCAGATAGAAGCACAAACTGCCACAAACAACTCAGTATTTATTGATAAAAATTAACTGTCAAAATCGTTTCCATAAAGTGCGAATGACCTTCTGTATTTGTATATTGTTTGTTTAACAAAATAACATTTAAGAAAAAATTTTTAGTGAATATGTCGATAGTTAATAGCAAATTGGATGGCAGAAAGTAATAAGTCGACTCTCGCTAATTCAAAATTTCGATAATACGAGCCGCTTGCTATTTCAAATTTTCGATACAATACGAACCTCTTTCCAATTCGAAGTATATGCTCAGCCCCTAGAAAAACTCTTGATATTTCGAACTAAAACAGTACGTTTTGGTACACTCAATATTTCGAAGTAAAATCTGTGGCTGGTTAGACTACAACACGCAATAATTCGAAGTTATCTTATAAACTTTTCGACAATTCAAACACTTATTATCTAGAGTCCTGTAGCAAACAGGTTGGAGCTTGCATGCTTTGTGTTGTGTTGTCTCTGCGTGTCTCCTTTGTAGCGTAGTCTCTTTGATGACTATCTGTCCGCTAGCCCTTGTTAGTGTTTTCAGGTTCCTCAGGCGAAAAGACACTTTTATTGCTTTCGTTCATCAAATGAACAGTTCTGGCCGCACTTGCTTTCGTTCATCAAATGAACAGTTCTGGCCGCACCTAGGGCCACGGTAGCCGAGTGGTATAGGTATCGGACCGTGGCTTGCCTTGTCACGAGTTCGAGCCCAGCACTACTAAAGACCCGCCGTGTAGGGCAGCGATGCAAGTTAAATCTGTCGAGAGCTGAAACGTCCTCCCGTTGGTGTGGTATGGTAGTTAGGAGAGGGAGTTGCCAGCTCAGGTGTCGTCCACGTCACTTGACCATGGTTCAAAATTACGTGGTCCGTCGCCAAAAGCCCTCGTGTAGCTGAACAGTGCGAAGTTAATATTCAATCAATCAATCAATCTGGCCGCACCTGTTGTCAGCCGACAATATTATTCGTTTAACATGTGTCCTTGCTACACACGTGTTCAGAAAGGATGGTTCCACTTTTGTGAAGAAGAGATGCATTGGATTGTGTTTTTTACGTCGGACTTCCATGACGATTCATGGCTCATCTGTGTGACTTATAGCATGTGGCACCAAATAGGGCATGGACGGATTGGACCCTGCTTTGAAGACCAAGGGTGTTGAGGACAGTGTCTGAGGGTAACTGGAGGCGAAAACGATTTTATTTCCAATGAAAAAGGGAAGAGATTTGGTGGGGCGTGAAAGAGTCCTGTTGAGAATTACTATATAAATGTATTCTTTTAATACAGGATTTTTAACTTCTGTATAATATTTATACTATATAATGTGTACTTTTAAAATTACTTTAAAGTAATTTTATACATGTGTACAATTGTTGTTTTATTACATAGTTTAAAATTTAAATGTGTTAAAAATTTTCACTTTTCGTGTATTTTAACCTCTTGATAATTCGAAGTGTTTCCTTCGTTCCTCCAACTTCGAATTATTGAGAGTCGACAGTATATACATTGTGAATTATTTCCAATTATTTCATGGAATAATTCTCGTTTACCGTTTCTTTATATTTTTAGGTCATATCTTAAAATAATTCTGCGCAACATTGGAACAATAATTAAAATATATTTTATTCTCATAGAGTAATTAACTTTTTTCATGCGTAACTAAGAATCAACACTTTTTAAATTTAATTCATACTTTGAATTAGACGTGTTTTTTTACACAATTTATATAAGGTAGCTTAATTTTTTTTCTTATAACTAGCCTTTAATCGCCTGCTTCTGGTTATTTCATGGTACTGTATGATATTCTCATCTTAAAAATATTCCTAAAGCACTGGACTCTTGATTTAAGAAGGATAGTACCTTAATTTCTAAAATAGAAGTATGGTTAACCTTAAGCCCCGTAACACCCTCCCCCTCAGTCAAAATCGATTTTCGCAAAACACATATTTAATGGATCTGAACTCGACAAAAGTTTGCACATCTTGTGACGGGCTCACGCGTCTTTTCTTTAACATGACCTCTGGGTTCTTTAGGGGCCAAGATTAATGGCAACTCTTTTCCAACCAAAACCCAAGAAGCGAAAGGTGAAAAAGAAATGCAAATAAGATAGCTTTTAAATAACAGAAGTTTCAGTAAGTCGCATGGCAATTTGGGGAATGTTATGTGTGAAAGAGATACAAGCGTGAATTGACAGCCAATTGTCAAGGTGCATACCATTGCACGCGCGCCTAGACGTTTCTTCGTAAGATTGAATCTAAATTTCGATTAAGGTAGGATTGACTATTTGATATTAGGACTTGTAATATTATTAGAAGTGAGAGTAGGTGGATTAAATAATTATAGTGGTCTAAGTTACGCGATTCGGTTTAACTATTACTGTGTGTTTGTTCATTATAGATTCTCGCTTAAATAATATTATCTAAATTGTTAGACATTTAAGTTCCATTCTTAATAAAGTCATATTAATAAAGTCATATTAATAAAGTCATATTAAGAATGAAAAATGTCTATTCCTTTTGCAAACCCTACACCTCTAGCTCACGCTGGCAATCAAAGATACGGTCACCCAAGGGGGGTGGTATCACAATCTCATAAATTAAAAATGTGAATTTTTATATACACTCATTGCAATAAAAATTTGCGCACCAAGAAAAAGTCGTCTAAAGGAAACGAAATTTTACATGTGTAAGGACTACTTTGATATAAATAAGTGATTAGAAAATCAAATAAAAAGGATCCTTTATTGCAGCAAAAAATGCAAATCAATAGAAGTTTTAGCACTCTGTTGGACCCCCTCTAGCGCAAATGCACGTTGCGATACGAAGGGCATTGAAACAGACAAGTTTTGTATTATGTCCTAAGACATCTCGTTTCACATTTGCTGTAAACGCACCTCTCGTTCAATCAAAATCGTAGGATGTCCAATTTGCCATCCCAAATGACCTAGAAATGCTCGATAGGTGATAAATCTGGGGATCAAGCAGGCAAGGAAGAGTGGTAATGTGGCGGAGGTATCTTGTGACATCCTTGCTGTGTTTGTGACCGAGCATTGTCTTATTGAAAAATGGCTCTGGGCACCCTGCCATGAGTGAAAACACATGTGTCTGAAGGATGTCATGACGTACCACTGTACTTGCATTCTTCCACTGGATCAATGTTAAGGGTGACCGTGTATCGTAAGCAATGGCCCCATACCATCACACCAACTGTGGGAGCAGTGTGTAGCCGTAAAGCGAAGGCAGAATTGAGGTCGTTCCCCAGGGGCCTCTCACACGAACATGATTGTCATCACTGCTCAAATTGAATCTAGATTCGTCACTAAAATCGACTTGATTCTATTCAGTTGCAGTTCAATCCCGTCGTGCTTGACAGCACTCCAAACGGAGGCATCGATGGGAGGGCGTCAAAGGCAGCACACGTAATGCACACCACGACCCCAAATGTCCTTCAGCCAGGTGCCTTCGTATGGTTCGAGAAGCCACATGGGCCTTAGTCAAGGTGCTACCTGTGCCTGGATGGCGGCCGATGAAGCAGTTGGCTGTCACGTGCATGCGTATGATGTGACTGCCTTTTCCACGACTGGACTCCAGAGGCGTCCTGAGCTTTGTCGCCTAGTAAATGACTCTGTCCATTGGTCAAAACCTCCTTAGTCAGAACGGATTAGGTCGCGAACTATTTCCCCGAGCTGACCACTTAGCTTCTATCATCCCGATGATTCTTTCCCTCTCGAACTCTGGCAGATGCTCATTTTGTCTTCGATGGCGTCAAAACGGCTTTTGTACCTAGCGTTTCCTTTGCAAAAGATTAAGTACACTCAAACAAGCTCGTTACCTATTTTTGCTCCGGAGAACAAGTTCAACGCCATCTAGTGCTTACGTAATGCTGCAATCACATGCATTTCTATTCATTGTAATATCTGCCCGACATGTAGCCATGCAGGCAGGCTGTCGATGACACCGAGATTGTTTCTTGGTCAACACAGTTTTAGCACTATTTATATATCAAGGAGAAAAGTCAACCACTCACTCTATGACATCACGTATCTCCAAGAATTATTAAAACTACAGACTGAATTACGTAGGCAGGTTTCTTTCATACCGAGACATTAGCTAGCAAAATTTTGCAAAGAATCATACCTAAGGGCGTTACGGAGAAGTTGACTAGGCGTTATGACTAATTAAGTTCCGATATTCAATATTAGAACCTACAGTCTTGAAATTGGTAGCAGGTTCCTTTCATAGAGGAGACCCATACAAAAATAATTTTCGAAAATCGAATCCCAAGGCGTGTTGACGGGCGTTTAGAGGGGCGTTATGATAATTAGTTCCATTATTAAACTATTAGACTGCACAGTCTTGAAACTTGGTGTGCAAATTCGCTTTCATAGAGTACGAGATCCTACAAAATGATTTTTTTCGAAAATGTGACCTCAAAGGGGTGTTGAGGACGCTTAAGAGGCGTTATGCATAATTATTTCCATTTTTAAACTATTAGACGAACAGTATTGAAATTTGGTAAGCGGATTCGTTCATAGAGTAGAGATCCGCTAGAAAATGATTTTTATGGAAATCGAATGTTATTTTAGTGATCCGTTAACAGAAAGGTTTTTCAAAAATAGACCCCTAAGTGGTGTTGCGAGGGGTTAATGGGGTGTTGGAGATAATTATTCCCGTTTTTGAACTATTAACTTTAGACTAGGAATTTTGCAGGTATGTTCCTTTCGTGGATTACAGGTCCGCTAAGAAAGGGTTTTGCCAAAATCGACCCCCTAAAGGGTTTGGAAAAGGTTGTGTCGTTGAAGATAAATATTAACGTTTTTTAACTATTAGACGTGCAGATTTGAAATTTGGCTGTTATACTCCTTTCAAGGAGTAGAGAATCGCTACAAAAGAGGCTTTTACGAAAACAACTCCAAGGAGGATGCGATGGGTTAAAGGGGTTTTATAGATAAAAGATAATTCCGTTTTCTAACAATTAAACCTAGAAATTTAGCTGGCATGTTTCTTTTATGAAGGTAGAAATCTCTAAGAGAGGATTTTGCTAAAATTGGCATCCAAGAGAGATTACGGGGCCGTTTTATGTAAAAAAATTTCTTTTATGAATAACTAAACCCCTATAAACATTGAAATTTATAGAAAACATTTTACTTTTTCTGAGCAGAGATCTGATAAGAAGGGGCATTTCAAAAGTCAAGCCATTTATGTGTTGACGGGGTGTTATAGATTAAAAAAAATCCTTTTTTCAACTATCAGACCTGCAGATTTCAAATTTGGCAAATCTGATTTTTTGTTGTGAGCAGAGATATGCTAAAAAAACTTTTTTTCGTTCAATTTTCAATTCACTTAAACTCAGCACACACAATTCTTTTTCTTTCAATCTCTATTGTTTTATTTTTCAATTCACCCGCGCGAAGAACGGGTATACCCCAGCTAGTTGTAAATAAACACCACTGTAACTTCTACAATCAGATCATATGGTATTGTAACGAAATTCATACATTAAAAAAAATGCCAATTTATAATTTTGGCGAGAAGTGGGGGATAAAAAGAAGCGCATTGAAATTCGATTTGTTTGTTAACAACCCTGAAAGTTCGAGGTCGACGTCTTATCCGCTGAAGGTGTTGATCAAAATACATCACGGTACTGGTACAAGTAATCTATCGTCGTCGTCGCTGATCTAATCGCGATTGGCGACCGATTGCAGCCATTGTTGCTCAATAGTAGCGCCTTGGCTACCGAATCGGACCAGATGCTGGCCGCAGAGCGCGTGAAACCTTCCCATTTATTCTAAAATCATCCAATTACGGGAAAGCCAAAGGATTGGATATTTCGAACAAGCCACTTCCTCTTAAACGATAGTGTATTAACAAATCCATGGTCATTATATTAAACTCGAGTCAAGGTTAGACAACGGTCATCCTTTTAGAATAAATTACGTTTGGGAGAGTGGTTATTAAAGTGTACTTTATTATTGATATAACTGGGAGAGAGCACTACTTTGTTAGATTTAGAATTTCATTTCACTGCACGTCTCTTCTCGTTATCGTTTGTTGGTATTGGCTTATACAGAACGATTTTTAAAAAATGGATTTGAATAAATTTCGTATAGAAGATACTTGTATGTATGAAAAAGGAATTCATTATCATTGATTTTAGAGAAAAGGTAAGAAATTTCTATGTTGTGGGTAAATTTTAGATATTATTTTTAAGAAAGTGTCATCGTGAAAGTATAGAGTTATTTTTATGAAATTATAAATAAAATCCCGCACAAATTTAATGGCTTTTTAAAGTATTAAGCATTAATTTTTTCCCTTACTTTGAAAGCATTTGAAGTTTAAAATTTAAATAAAACATAGAAAAATTTTGATAACCTTTCAATGAATAAATACATATATTCAATATTCTTTTGAGTTTATCTGTTTCTATATCATTTTAAATTGTAAATTTTAAAATTCAAACACAGAAATAGCATCTTTGAAAAATAATTTCATTTTATTTTAAAGAAAAAATTTATTTCAATTATTTCAGCTTAAATTTAGTTCAAAGTTACTATTCTAACATCTTCAACACTCGAAAAAGCAGTAAATTGTATGTTTTATTCAGTTTTGAAAAAAAAAAACCGTTTTATTTATAATTTTAATTATTGCAAACAATTTGGCATAAGAATAAAGAGAAGTATTTTTATATGGGTAAAAATAAATATATATGTTGGGATGATTTTTTTTCTTTCAAAATAATACCGGACAAATACTTTTAAATAAGCTTATATATGGATAAAATTTTTAATGAAAAGTTCTACATAATTATTAAAGCATTTCATTTAGACATAAAGATCGACTAACACAAGTAATGAAAATAAAAAATAAAATTAAAAAATTAAAATTGCATGCATGAAATATATTTTATGTTAATATATAAAAGAAAATACAGTATAAAAAACTGATTATATTTTAGAAAGGTACCCTCTTCACAAGAAAGAAATTGAAAAAATCCTTAAAGTATCCGACTACGTTCGGAACCGTGATTTTAAAGAAGCGAATAAATGAATAATTTTCATGATATTTAGTGTCCTTAGATTAGAATACATGTATAAAATTGTTTTAAGGACACATTTTGATAAAAAAAAATTATTTAAATACAATATTTCGGCAAAAAATGAACATAGAATGACCCATTTTCAAAATGTTCTCTTTTGTGAAAAATGCTTCTATTATAATAATATTTTGCCTGTATAAAGCTCAGACCTCTGTTCAGAGACTCAACTATGATTTTTGAAAAATTCACATTATTTTCAGAGTTACCACCCATTGAAATAATTATCGGCGTTTTTTTCTTAAATATTCTCCCCTCTGTTGTCGTAAAACATGGATAAACCCACTTCTAAGTTATATATTTCAAAAATTCTAGTGGAGCCTCTGTACAGAGGTCTGAGCTATATACAGGCAAAATATTATTATAATAGAAGCATTTTTTCACAAAAGGAGAATATTTTGAAAATGGGTCATTCTATGTTCATTTTTTGTCAAAATATTGTTCTTAGATAATTTTTTATTGTAATACTATTCTTAAAAAATTTTATATACATTTTATACTTCAAGTGACACGAAATACCATAAATATTATCCATTTATACGCTTTTGCAAAATCACGGTTTCGAACGCAGTCGGATATCTTAAGTTTTAACAAATTTTTCCTGTTTTTTCTTAGCTATGTATTATTAATTCGTGTTCATAAGACAGAAACAGGAAATCCAGTTGCGTAACGTACACCCCCGCAACTCCTGCATTGCTGGAGAGGAGGCAGGTACTCTAGGGACCCCCAAAGCCTGACTGGCACCAAGTACGTATTTCAGCTTGGGGCGCAAAACCTGACTTTGTAAGGAGGCCCTAGTATTCTTTGTTACGCCACTGATGAAATCCCCATTACAAATAATAAACTTGGTTCATTATATTAATTTTCAGTGAAACAACCGGAGAAACAACAAAAAAGATAAATTTTCTTGCTTGTGAAAAATTCCGATAAACTTTTAAAACTAGATTAATTTTTGGGATGATAAGGAAATTAAAATGAATTAATGTATCCGACTACTTGCGACAACTTTTTAAATGAAGATTTTTTGGGGTTTTTAGATTTATTTAGTACATTTTAAGGTATCCGACTACGTTTGGAACCGTGATTTTGCACAAAAGCGTATAAATGGATAATATTTATGATATTTAATGTCACTTAGGTTAGAAAATGTATATAAAAATGTTTTAAGGATAGTATTACAATAAGAAATTATTTAAGTACAATATTTTGACAAAAATGAACATAGAATGGCCCATTTTCAAAATATTCTCCTTTTGTGAAAAATGCTTCTATTATAATAATATTTTGCCTGTATATAGCTCAGACCTCTGTACAGAGGCTCCACTAGAATTTTTGAAATATATAACTTAGAAGTGGGTTTATCCATGTTTTACGACAACAGAGGGGAGAAATTTTAAGAAAAAAACGCCGATCATTATTTCAATTGGTGGTAACTCTGAAAATAATGTGAATTTTTCAAAAATCCTAATTCAGACTCTCTGGAGAAGTTTTTACTTTATATGAGCGAAATGTTATTATTTTAGAAGCATTTTTTATAAAAGGAGAACATTTTAAAAAAAAGATAATTCTAAGTTAGTTTTTTGCCAAAATATTGTATTTATATAATTTTTTTTTGTCAAAAATATGCCTAAAACAATTTTATTCATGTATTCCAATCTAAGTGACACTAAATATCATGACAATTATCCATTTATGCCCTTTTTTAAAATCGCGGTTCCAAACGTAGTCGGATACCTTAACAACAATGAAGTTGGAGAATCAGATACCAATCAGGGTTTTGATAACTAAACTTTGTGAGCTAATTAATGCTTCAACGAGTGGGGAAGTTCGAAGAGAGGTGCCAGCTCAGGTATCATCCTCGCCAGTCGACCGTTGTTTAAAATTACGAGGTCCGTCAACAACAGCCTTTGTGTTGCTTCACAGCGTGATGTAAATCAGGGAGTGATTATTTAAAAAACTTCGTACTTTGAAATTACTCTAGGGCAGGAGGGGGGGCAACTTGCTTTGTCTCGCAGGCCACATTGGGGGAATAGAGGATACCGGAAGGCCGAACCTTTTAAAAATAATTACATTTATTGTAAAAAGTAATAAATATAAATTAGATTAAATAGTGACAGTGTTATTCAATTTATTTATTGCACTAGTTTCGTATTATCTTGACTGCATGCACTTATAATTTTAAAATCAGTTGTTGTTGTTGTCGTGTCTTTCCCTTCGGGAAGGAAGGAAAATTATCAGAGCTTGAGACAGGCTGGATTTCTAGATGCACGCCTGTCGTTGTCCGTAGCCTTGAGAACCATACTAGTACGATTTAGCTCGGTTACTAAATTTAGCCAATATAGAGAGAGAACACCCTTGGGAGTGTCAGAAGGCTCCCTCCTCTCTTCCCCTTCCATCAACCTCACGAGAGGACTTACGACTCTACGGTTATTTAGAGTACCTCCATGCCGGAAAGGCACTATACATTTACAAACATCCATGTCCTCTCCGGGATTCAAACCAAGGCCCTATGGTACAGCATTTAGAATCAGTTGAATGAGACAAATGTAACCTATCATACTTTTCTACATTTTTTTTTAAATCAGGAGCAAGGTTGCTTGTTGAAATTTTCATTACAGCCTGCAAGTTTATTTCATTTTGTTGTACTTGTATCTATCTTTACTCTTGATGATCTTCATACAATGAAAATTTTACTCATACAAATATATGTCGAATAAAATATAAAGAACAATTTCCCAGCAAATTTCTTGATACATGGACATTTTTCAGCTGACAAATACTTGTAAAAGTCATTTAATTTTTTAGCATAAAATATTACCTTCACTCTGTGACCTGACTGCAAGTCAACAAATTCAAGCTGTAGATCCTCAGGTGCTGTAACAATGTCAGATGTAATGGGAAAACAAAGGAAACTGAATGTATGCTCAATTTTCCTAAAATCCTGAAATTTTATTGTGAATTCGTCCTCTACCAGAATTGACACTTCACTTACCAAACTTGCTTTGATTTTCGAAAGCTTAAACGTGGAAAAACCCCTCTACACAGCGGATCTTAAGTAATACAAAGGACTCTAACCCACGAATCGACAAAAACAACGTCAGTCATGACGACACTGATTCAGAGAGTAAGGCTTATCCATCACCACAGTCTATCTAGTTTGACACTTTTTTAAATAAAATCTATGAAAATTCTATGATATTTTACTAAAAAATATTTTGAAGGTAATATGAATGAAATATACTATATCTTTCTATTATAGAAAATATGTTGACCTTTTTTGTAATATTAGGTTCGAATGTTTTTTTTAGAATATTATGATCTAATATTAATTTTAAAAAGTTTTTTTCCTATTTTAAGTCATATTTGTTTTCTTCTATTAAAGAGGATGTCCACGAGAATTTTTTTCTCTCCATTTTTTATATTGAATCTTTTTTTTATAATATTATTCTAAGTATTTATCATAAAAAAATTTTTTAAAAATTTTTTAAAAGCGAATATTTAAAAAATATTTTATGATAAAATGAAAAATGAGAGAGACGTGGAACTTAGAATGATTTACTTACAAAATGTACTGCAGCAAAAGAAAAAATTCTTACGTGTTTATATTTGTCGAAGGCATAAATAAGGATTTCTTCATGTAACATTAAAGTATAGGACCTCCAAGTTTGGAATATTTTTTCAGGTTTAAGGTATCCGACTACGTTCGGAACCGTTATTTTAAAAAAGCGCATAAATGGATAATTTTCATGATATTTAGTGTCACTCAGATTAGAATACATGTATACAAATGTCTTAAGGACATTTTGACAAAAAAAATTATTTAAATACAATATTTTGGCAAAAAATTAACTTAGAATAATCTTTCTTCAAAATGTTCTCCTTTTGTGAAAAAGGCTTCTATTATAATAATATTTTGCCTGTATATAGCACAGACCTCTGTACAGAGGCTCAACTAGAATTTTTGAAAAATTCACATTATTTTCAGAGTTACCACCAATTGAAATAATTATAGGCGTTTTTTTCTTAAAATTGCTCCCCTCTGTTGTTGTAAAATATGGATAAACCCATTTCTAAGTTATATATTTCAAAAATTCTAGTTGAGCCTCTGTACAGAGGTCTGCGCTATATACAGGCAAAATATTATTATAATGGAAGCCTTTTTCACAAAAGGAGAACATTTTGAAGAAAGATTATTCTAAGTTAATTTTTTGCCAAAATATTGTATTTAAATAATTTTTTTGTCAAAATGTCCTTAAGACATTTGTATACATGTATTCTAATCTAAATGATACCAAATATCATGAAAATTATCCATTTATACCGCTTTTGCAAAATCACGGTTCCGAAAGTAGTCGGATACCTTAAAAGTGTACCAACATTAATATTATACCTCTGTCTTCGCTATCCTATAGTAAACAGCGTACGAGAGTAACTCTGAAATTTTTGAGCGCAGACGAAAAGTTACAAAAATAAATAAATAATGGTTTAATTTGAAAAAATGAAGTATTTTAACACAGCAGATGGTTTTTTACTGTTATTTAGCGTGGAATTAATTTTAGGTAGAAGAGAAAAGGGAGTTGACGCGAGAACATTATAGTGCTATGTTTTTCTTAGATTTTAGAGCGGAATTAAATCAAGACAAATGTGTTCAACGGCTACAATTAGCATTTGGTGATGAATCTCCATGTCGCGCCATTGTAGTCAGGTGGTTTAAAGAATTTTACAGAGGTCGTAATTCTCTTCAGGATGAAGAACACGCTGGAGTCGCGGTCCGCAGTAATCCCGGAAAATGCGTCTGCCATACGAAAAATGTTAATGGGTGATAATTGCTGTACCTGACAAATGATACAGAATAAACTTAACATTGAATCCACAGCCATGCATAAAATTATTCATGAAGAATTACACGTGAAAAAAGTAGTTTGCCAATAGACATAATCTAACTGAGCAACAAAAAGAGGAGCATGTTAGAATTAGTAAAAAAAAACCCCTTAAATTGCTAAATAATGGTAGCATCACATCGTTTCTAAAATTGTAACGGGTGATGAAACGTACATGGCGTTTTTTGACGTTCCAACACGTCAAGAAAGCAAAGTATGGGTCGTTGAACATGATCCCACTCCGGCAATGGTGAAAAGATAACGAGCAATGAAAAAAGCAATGTACGCCGTTTTCTTCAGAAGTGCGGGATTGGTCAAAGCCCTCAAGTTGGAAGGACAGATGACAGTAACAGCATACTGGTATGTCTTCATGTCTAAATGTGTTCAGAAATTCTCCAAGAAGTGAATGTTAGGAGACGAATGTTTCACCATGACAATGCATCTTCCCATACAGCCGGATTAACACTGTTGAGTTTCTTAATCAAAAACAAATTAAAATGATAGAGTATTGACCTTCTTCTCCGTGTCTAGCTATGTGTGACTTTTGGTTATTTTTTCAATCTAAAAAAAAACTTACGTGGATGTCGTTTTCCTTCAGAAGAAGAGATTGATGTGGCTATGAATGCATTTTTTTCATCCACTCCAAGAAATGAATGGTTTGAGGATTTAATATGTGGAAAATTTGTCTACAAAAGGGCACTGATGCAGGAGGAGACTGCTTTGAACATTTCTAAAACTTTGTAAGAATAACTTTAAAAATTCAGGTGTATCTGAAAAATTTCAGAATGAGCCTTGTATTTTATCATACTTCTTTTTTAACCGAGTGGATCCCTTTTTCTGGTATAAAATATTCGCATTTTTCCCCCATCTGTATCGTAATGCTAAATGAGCTATCCGTTTGCATGTTATAGTGAAAAATTAACTATTTGTGGATTATTTCAGAATTTATTTTAAAAATGCTATATTATAAACACGGATATGAATTACAATGCAGAAAATTTTCGTGAAAATTGACATTTTTCTGCTTTTAGATTGTCCATCGCGTTTAATTTAGGCTGTCGTACATTTGGCGAATTTGACTTAAAGATTAATTTTAAAAAATAGAAACTTATCTTTCATTCTTCTTTTCATGACTTCCAAATACTTTAAGACTAATAAATATTTAGCCACAGCTTGATAAGCTAAAATGCTTAATACACAGAAACAGAATTATCCCGATATACGAAACGATTCTGTTACAAATAACTGTCGCAAGAAAGAGTTCTGAAATGTTATCAATCCCTTTTCAAAGTCTAATTTTATGTATTCTACAACGTTCTGCCTTTATTTATTTGCGTTTTATTCCTCTTCGTTTTGTTTACAAACACTCGAGTCATTGATACTAAAGTGAAATGCTTTAGTTTACAAATATCTTCATTTCTCGTTCGTAGCTTATACAATGTACGTTTTACTTTCTTTCTTTAGTTCTCTCTGTTTGTGCTTTATTGTTCCTTGATTGGGTTTAATTTTGTTCAGTTAAATCAATAGTGTACACTAGGGTAGGATTTGGGAGTTCAAACACTTCCATAGACCAATGATTCCCAAATTTTTTCAACCTATGGACCTTTTTTTATAGACAAAACTCGCCCGCGTACCCCCAAGTGAAAAAGCTAAGCAAATGTATTGTATACAAATTACAAATTTGAAAAAAAATATTTTGTTGAAGAATTATTTATTGAAATTATAACTTTTGTTTAAAATAAAATTAAAAAAAAAGACTTGGGTAAAATTGATGAGATGTTTGTTTTCTGCCCCATTTTTGGAAAACCCAAACCCCTACCAAAGCCTTTTTTTTCCCTTTTTTTTTTTTTGATGAGGTCAATATTTGTACCAAATTAGAAGACAAGAAAGTAATCAACACTTCTGTGCAAAAACCCCTTCAGGTTATAAAATGGGGTCTGTTCTTTTAACCAGAATGTGTAATATCCCGTTCAAAAAAAAAGGTTTAAGTCTCTCATTTTTAGTTACCCCTTGATGTTTTCCTGATTATAGATTCATCTTGGTTTTGGGTCTGGGGCTAAACGGGTCAACACCCAATCGGGAATATCCCAAATGTTATTTTAAATTAAATTTTTATTTAAAAAAAAGGGCAAATTTCTTTAATTTTATATTAAACCTTGCACGAACCCCTTGACGTTTTTCAGGGACCCTCAAATTATTTTTTAATTTTTACATGGACACCGATTAATATCGGGGAAACCCCCGGGGAACCCCAAAAAAACACTTTTGGGGAAACCCCTGCTTTGACCCAAAAGATTTTTTAATTTTTAGTATAAAGATTATGACTTGACGTTTTATTTTACGTGTTTTTTTTAAATACAACTCCTTCCATAAAAGAAATATATGTGCGCCAAAGGTTAAAAAATATTTGGGGTTTGGGTAAAAAAATATTGAATTATTTAATATTTTCTTATGTGAATCAAATTGACAATCAAGAAAGACAACTCATACCTTAAGTACCCACTTCACATTACGTCACTGGAAACTTAGTCAGACAGAAGAATCATACTTTGTTATATATTCTTCCACAATATTTAATGGAATCATATCTTGAACTCAAACAAAGTTCAGCTCTAGAACTGCAGAGTAGCTGGGTTTCATTGATAAATTTCTATTCTTCGAAAAAAATTTACCTTTAAAAATTACAAAATTAGAATGATTAATAACAAGTAAAATAAAAAAAAATAAAAAATTTAAAGTCAATTCCTACTTAAGTCAACAAAGAAAAATTTTATTTTAGCTACTTTTTATCAAATAATTACAATATAAATATGTATATACATGTGACAGAATCACAATATTATGTGGCAATTAATTTTTATTCATTATCCTTAAGTGTCGTATTGTCATCCAAAACAATCGTGTCTATAAAATTTCAGTTCAACTGAATGCTTTAAAAAGAGAAAGAAAAAAAATCTCTTAAAGTTTTGATCCAAGTCGCTAAAAATGAAGCTAACGTGATTGTATCTGTAATTCTTTAAGTAATTAGTTTCAGTCAACTAATTTTAATTAATTATAATTAAATTATCGTATTGCCACCTAAAACAATCGTGTATATAAAATTTCAGCTCAAATGAGCACTTTAAAATGTGAGAAAAAAACTTTTCAAAGTTTCGACACAAGTCACTAAAATGGTCGCTAAGTCGCCAAAAATGATGCCAACGTGTCTTTGTATCTGTAATTCTTCGAATAATTAGTTTTAATCAATTGATTTTTATTATGATTAAATTACCGTATTGTCATCCAAAATAATCGTGCATATAAAGTTTGAGCTCAATTGAGCGCTTTAAAATGTATTTTATTAACAATTGAAAATTTGAACAAGATATATATAGGGAGATTGTGAATTAATAGTAGAAATTGAAAAAAAATAAAAAATCAAATGACGTCAGAAATCTCGCTGTTTTTAATTATATTCTCCAGATTATCGACATATTATTAACGTCAAACTCAGAAACCAAATGAGGGCTATTTTCGAAGAGTTTCCTGTTTTTGAATCTCAGTTCATGACGAAGTATGATGCTAGTATAAAAATTCTGAGCCTCGACAGATTTAATGAGAATCAACTCTGATGCACAACAGATCTTTAATGATGTAAGTAATAGCACCCAAAGTTTATTCCACGGACGTCTGTTATTCTTATAACCACTCAGATCATTCAAAAAATCTCCAGATGAATGACAATATTTCGAAAAATATATATAAATTAAATGTGTGTTAAGATATCCAACAACCCTAAAATTGTGAATTTTGCTTTTTTTTATGATTTTACTTTATATGCCATCTTATTAGCTTTATAAAAATACCAAGTTTTTTATTTTCCATTCACGAACAAAAACCACAAGTGTTTTAGTAAAAGCAGATGCTACTACTTTAAGCAAGATGTCAAACTTTAAAATGTGTTTTACTCGAAATGTGCTTTTTTCGAAAAGCTCAAACGGAGACAGTGGTTCCTCAAAAAGTTTTGAAAATAACTAACTGAAATTCTTTGAGTATGTTCTGTATAACAGTAGAAGTGTTTTAATCTTCAGATTAATCAATCTCCCTGTTTTATTACACAATTTACAGTTCTTTATGTGAATATAATCACTGTTTTTTTAAGCGATTTCATATAATAACTAAGAAAAAGTGCTCGAGTTTTTGTAAAAATTTAAATATCTCTTATCCTGAATGTCATTTCAAACAGGAATAGCAAAGTAATACATCAAAATTGAAAAATTGAGATTTTGTTTATTTAATATTTGTACAGAGCGGGATCCGTTTAAGTAATTTTTTGTCAATTTTTACCCATTTTAGTTGTAACAATTTATTTTTCTCTTCTTAATTTTAGCCTTTTTTCCCCCCTTAAAATGTACTAAATAAATCTTAAGCCCACAAAAAAATCCACTTCTCTCAAAATTAGGGTGAAATGGAGCAAAATTGCACTGTTATCTGCATAGCACTCAAAAACTGCTACCAAACGACAGACGTTACCTTGCCCCCTCCTTTTCCTCGAGGAATTTCGTGGGCTTAATTTGATGTTACTGTCTATGTGGAGTGGGATAACAACAACAAACCTCTCAATTTTATACCCTGTCCAGTGAGCTGGACGTCAGCTGAGCTTCTACTCTCCCTCTACTAATTTCTATACACCCCATCATGAGAGTACATAGAGGCTCAATTCCATTTAGGGTGCAACAACTCTCATTATTCCAACAAACGGATCTTAGGCCGGTTTACTCAAAGAAACTTTGTTCCAGTCAACGCATTTCCTGTCACACCTCTATTGTGGAGAATGTTCCTTCCACACGCGGATGCAAAGTTGACTGAAAAGGGAGTGCTATAGGGTAAAAAAGACCGCTAGATTCATAGGTACAGTGATTGAGTACAAAAAAGCAATACAAAACTATCTCCATTTTTAATACACTAACAGTCGCGTGTGTGAAGAGCGTAGCTTTCATAATACCCTTTTGGTTGAGTCAACTAGTGGGGGAGGAGAGCATGGTTTTCAAATACTTGAGGAAGTGACACAGCAGAGAGTCCCATTGGACTAAGTGTAAATGTATTCAAGTGATTTCTGTTCAAAACTATCCCTCGATTGATTCTTCTGTTAGGTACTTGTTTAAAAAAGTCCTTATACTAAGGACTGAACTCGATTACCACCGGATACGAGGTGGGACGAAAAGATGCTTCAGCGCCAGTTTTCTTCGAAGAACGAAATTCGACAATTCATGTAATTCAAAGGAAATCTATTCTAGAATTCGATGATGAGAACTGGCCGAGAGACTTTTCATTTCTTGAGGATGTTACAAGTTATCTCAAAGATTAGAACTACCGCTTTATAGGAAAAGATGAACTTGTTCGTAATGTTTATAACTCTGTGAAAGCTTTGAGGCATAATTAATCCTAAGGGAAAGTCAGTTGCTAAGAATTCCATTCATTTTCAAAAATTGATGGAGTGTGTGAAGAACTCTACAGCATGGAATTCAGATGCTTTTCTCCATTTTCAAATCTGTGAAAATAATTCAAAAGCAGGTTTTCCGGTTTTAGTGAAAATGAAATTTTTATGAGAATGTTCTCTCCATTTTCAGTAGATATTGGAAGTATTACACCTGAATTTCAATAAGAATTTATAAATTTGTTGTGTGAATCTGGAGTAAAATGCAAATTTCCTGAAAATCTTACATAATCAATTTTTATTCAAAGTAAGTGATCAAATTGGTCACATACTTAGAATTCCCTTAGAATCTGTTGTAGTCTTCTAAATTAAACCTTCTTTTCTTATACAAACCTTCTGAATACTCAATTTTGGACAGACACGTGTCTCTCTGACCTTTGGGAATTTATTGATGTGGCCTTCGTGGGTAATAGGTTGAAGGCCCCTTATTTTCGCTATCTGACGACGTATGGAACCGTAGTTTTACAAAAGCGAACAAATGAGTAATTTTTTTATGTATTTAGTATCACTTGAATGGGAATACACAAATAAAATCCTTTGAAGAATATAATTACTAGAAAAAATTATTTAGCTGCAATTTCTTAGCAAAGAATGAAGAAAAAATTACATATTTTCAAAACACATTCTTTTAGGAAAAATACTTATATAATAATATTTGGTCTATATTTATATCTAATACTTCTATACATAGTCTGAACTAAGATTTTTAAAGTACATAATTCGGAAGTAGATTTATTCGTATTTTATTGTAAGAAAAGAAAAATGTTAACTACAAAAAAAAAAAAAAAAAAACGTTTTTTATTTCAATTGATCAAAACTAAAAAAAAAAAAAATTTAAATTTTTTCAAAAGTTCTAGTTCAGGCTCTATACAGAAGTCTTAGCTATATTTAAAAATTATTATAAATATTATAAAAGAATTTTTTCTATAGGGAAAAAAACCCAAAAACATGTTTTTTTTTTTTATCAGTTTTGCCAAAAAAAAAAAAAAAATTACATTTAAATAATCCTTTACAATAAAAATATTAAAACAATTATACATGCATATTCTAATTCAACCTGACCCCATGACCAAAATACACTGCTGGGGGCCACCAAAACCACCAAAAAAAGACAAGAGATAGCACAAAAAAAATTTTTTTAGATAAAGGGCCCCCCTAAGTATCAACTGATTAAATTTTTTGGGATTTCCCCTGTGAAGTGGGCCCTGCCAGAATCAGTACCCAAAGAGTACCGCCATTGTTAAGACCCCCGCTGACACACGTTTTGGGCATTTTTAAAAAAGAGTTTTTGGATGTGTATTTTGGGGTACAGCAGATAAACACCCCACCACGTTGCCAAAGTTGATCTGCTGGGGCAGGGGAAGGTGTAATCTGGGTCAATCTTTGGGCCAAACCAGGGACCACATGTTTTCTGTCGGCAAAAAGATCCGGATGGGACCCGGGGCCAGGGGCCCAAAAAACCGGTGATTGACGAAAAAACCCTTTTTGGAAATACGTGCCAGGGTGTGGTCGCGCATTATCCTGTTGAAATATGGCTGTCCAACCCCCGGAGGTGGAAAAAGACAACTGGCTCCAACACCTCAGAGATGTTGCGGTGGTTTTTTTAAAAAGTACCGGAATGCGTACTAGAAGAGGTGGAGAGGATATCCAATACCACCCCAACCTTTAATACTCGGTGGGGGACCAGTGTGGCGGTGCATAACGCAGTTGTTCAGCACCCCTCCACGTTTTTCCAGACCCCGGGAAACCAAAACCCTCGGGTGTTGCAGACAGAAAAAAAGGGCTCGTCAGTAAAGACAACCCTTTTTTTCTGCCGCCCCATCCCTTTTTTTCATCGCAAACCCTTGTCGGCGGAGACGTCTGTGGTTCTGCGTCAAGCGTAGACCAAGCAAAGGACGTCTTTTCCGGGCAGACCACCTGTTTCAATCGGGCGGCGTCGGAAACGGTTTCGCAGACACCGAATGCTGCGGGGTTTTAGACTCAAGTGCCGTGCTATGGTTCCCCCGGGTGTTACTGAGCTATCCGTCACCGCCATGTGCAAAATTTGCCTGTCCTCACGTGAAGGGGTTCAATGAGGTGGATGCGATTGACCACCCTTGGTCCGTCAAAAAACCTGCACCCAACCGTCACATATCCGCATTCATTGTTTGGTTTCGTCCAACACGACTCCCGATTTCCCCGGGAAAAATAATCCCAAACTTTGGTAGGCCACTATCCTTCCTCCGTCGAACCTTTTGGATACTTGATCAAAAACTGATCGCTGTTTTCTACGAGACATAACCGATCGTTTTTTTAAAAACCCCAAGAAAACACAAATTTCCGAAAATTGGGAAAACGTCGAAATTCCAAGAGCCTTAAATAGCGCTTTTTAGGTGGCGCTACAGGCGCTCGTGATGTGTGTCTGCGCTTAAAAATTTTAATCATTTGCATATTTTCCCCCCCGGGTAATGCATGTTGTAAAAATTTATGTTATTTTCATGCTTCCTTCAGGGTGTTGCATTTACGGTGGCCAGCAGTGTATTATTCATTTATACGCTTTTTCAAAATCATGGTTTTTTGAATATAGTCAAGCTTCTTTGTTCTGTTCTCGAGGGATAGTTCTAAAAACTAAACTACGCTCAATTCTGTGATGTAACATACACCCCCACAATCCCCGCACCGTGAAGGGCCCAAGATTTTTTTTTATGGGGCCCAAAGCCTGACTGACCTCAAGTAGGTATTTAACCAATTTATAAAATATTAAAGGCAGAACCTGACTTTGCAGAGGACCCCTAATATTCTCCCTTAAACCACTGGCTCAACTGTACCCTATTGAATTAATATTATAGGTGGTAACTCTCTCTCTCCTAGATCCTAAGTGAGCCTTTTTTTTCTATTTTTTCAACACACATATATGTTTCCCTTCAGCATGTGAATTTTTTCACTCAAATTATAATATTTTGTGTGAAATACCTATCTTTTTTTAAAAATAATTTATGCATAAACTCTTTTTCTGATTTACAGTATTTGAATCATACAAATTTATTACACGGATAAATGCAAATTGTAATACCATGGAAAATGAAATGACTATAAGGAATGAATAGGGCTGTGCATAATAGGAAACGTATATTGATAGGAAGTTATAATTAATGTGTGGTATTATCTTATATACTCGTATATAAGTGTACTAGTCTTATATACTCGTATAAATTTGAAAATTTGTATATTTGTTTGGGACTTATATACAAATCCACACCATCGACAGGGACGTCTTAAGACATGGGCCAACTGGGCCCAGGGCCTTGACACATTAGGGGGCCTCGTCTCATTCTCTACTCAGTCTTTATAAGAATATAATTTGAATAATTTCAACGTCCTATTAGTAGTCTTGCCTTGACAGTAAAGAGTTGACTAGTGATTAGCTTAGTTGTTGAGTAGGACGAGCGGTACTTGTGAATAAAGTTTCACGTACTTGTATTTTAGACACTGATAGTTGTGTCTGAGCGCTGTTGAAGGTGTGAAGGCCTTTTGAGATTTATTCTGCGAATATTGCCGTTGAATCCTGCATTTCAAGGATTGTTGTTCGACATAAATTTCCATCGCTCCTGAAGATCTGTCTTGTTCTTTGCAACTGATTAGAATAAAATCCTCAAACCCTCATCAACGTAACAATATTTATAGTCATACATTATTTTTTGAAATACCCAAACAAGCGAGGGTGTAATGACTAGTTTGAAATATACTAGAAATTTGAATAATACCAGATGCCACCAAATAAATATTTAAATAAAGATTTTTAAAATGCTGCAAGATCCTAAATTATCTAAAGGGAGGCCTCCAAGTCTTATTATAGTCCCGAACGCATTTACACCTACCTTTGCTTAGATTCTTTTGTGTTATAAAAAGATTTTATAGTTTCATCTTATCCATGATTATATCATCTACTAGAAGGGAGATCCAATATTCAAAATCTTAACGAAACATAGCTACAAGAAAGACAAATTGTTGAATTAATAAAGTTAAACCTATCCCGTGATATTGCGTAGTCAGTTTACTTCAGTTTTTCATGAGATAAATTACACTCATAGACAAAAAATTAGTGCACCAAAAATAATTGCGGAATCGTAACGGCAACTCTTTTCCAACAAATCAAGAACGAAATGCGATGTAGAAATGCAAATGATAGCTTTTAAAAAATGCAGAGTTTCAATAGCGTATGGCAATTTAGGGAAAGCTATGTTTGAAGAGATACGTGTAATGACAGCCTATCATAAAAGTTACCGAGATTTCGTCATTGATACAAGGTGCATACCATTGCACAAAGGGAGACGTTTCTGAGTGTAGAATCTTAGTTTGGATTAAGGTAGGACTGATTATTTGATATTAGGACTTGTAATATTATCATGAGAGTATGCGGATAATGTATTTAGATAAAGTGGTCAAATACGCAATTCGGTTTAACTATCGCTGTGTGTTTGGTCATTAGATTCTCTTATATTCTAAATTATTAGAGGTTTAGCTATATTCTTAATAAAGTCATATTGGAATTTTAAATGCTATTCATTTTGAGAATCCCACACCTCTAGTTCACGCTGACAAAGATAGTGTCCCCAAGAGCGACATTCACGTGGATCCGAGAGATGTCATTTACGCGAAGAGCAGGCTCAGGACGCCCTCGACAGACCAGTCGTCGAGAAGATTGCCACATGGTAAGAAATGCACTCGTACAGCCAACTGCTTCATTGGCCCCCATCCAGCTACAGGTAGCACCTTCACTAGGGGCCCCTGTGTCTTCTCGAACCATACGAAGGCGCCGGCCTGAAGGACATTTGGGATCGCGGTGCCCATTACGTGTGCTGCCCTTGACGCCTACCCATCAACACCTCAGTTTGGAATGGTGCCCCTCACGAGGAAACTAGACTGCAACGGAATGGAACCAGGTCGTCTTTAGCGACGAATCCAGATTCAATCTCAGCAGTGATGACAATCGTGCTCGTGTGTGGAGACCCCATGGTGAACGCCTCAATCCTGACTTTACAGCTACACACCAGCTGTGGGAGTGGGTATGGAGTGCTATTGCCTACAATACACGGTCACCCCTAGTATTGATCCGTGGCGCCATGACAGCCCAGTGGTATGTCCATGAAATCCTGCAGCCACATGTGTTACCACTCATGCAATGACTCCCAGGAGCCATTTTTCAACAAGACAATGCTCGGCCTCACACGGCAAGGTCTGACAAGATCTTCTGCACTTACTACCTTTCCTTAGCCTGCCCTATCCGCAGATTTATCTCCAATAGAGCATATCTGGGATCATTTGGGATGGCGAGTTGGGCATCCCACGAGTTTGAACGAACTAGAGGCAAGGTTACAGCAAATATGGAACGAAATGTCTCAAGACATCATAGAGAACTTGTATGCCTTAATGCCCGATCGTATCGCATCGTGCATTCGCGCTATATATATATATATAGAGGGGGTTCAACAGGGTATTAAGTCCTCCGTTCTTTTGCCTTTTTCTCTGAAATAAATGATCCTTTTTGTTTGATTTTCTAATCATTTACTTATATTAAAGTAGTCATTACGTATGTAAAATTTCGTTTCATTTTGACGACTCCTTCTTGGTTAGCTAATGTTTTTGACCAGAGTGTGTATTATCTCTTTCCAGTTTCGTTAATTTAAGATGTCTTTTATGGCTGAATGATCGTGATGACAAGAGACATTTTTACGTTTTCAGACAATCAATATTCATTTCGGAAAATGAGAACTTCATAAAATTTTGAAAACCCTGCAGAGTAGAGTTGCATTGTGAGAGCTAAAGAGCATTACATTCTAAATCTTTACTAAAAATCAACGAGCTTTGGAGTAAAGATTCATCTTGAAATCCTTATAATAGTTTCTATTACTGCATGTATATTAAACAAGTTGGTTAAAGTGTTTAATAGAATAACAGCTGAACACTTTACAAAATTGCTTTATGAAATAACTCATTACTAACTAGATATAAAAGAATGAAAATAATAAAATCAATAATGCAAATTACAATAGACCATTTTGAAAAACCAAAGAGTACAAAAAGATGTAGTATATTTTACTGTTAAAATGTGAAATCCGTTTTTCATAGAATAACTAGGGGTATTTCATGAAATAACTAGAAAAATCAGTTAAAGTATATAAAATTATTGAACTCTACCATTTTTACTAGGTATTCTATAGAATAACGATTACTTGTTCGTTTAAGTATGAAAACAACACTCGAAATTTGTTTGAATAGATTCTAACTGTTTTTAGTCAGTTTGAACCGCTTATAGCAGCTTTGCATTGACATGAGGTGTGTATCTTAAATGATGTATTTATGTTAGCGTTTTACATTTTGGTTAATTATATAACAAATATTTTTTAAAACCTGTTTTCAAGCAATGACTTCCGCAGAAATGGGTGACCAACCTGTAAATAAGAAAGGTTTAATGCAAGAGATTTGAATCTTTATTAAATAATCATATAACAAAAGAAAATAGTGCTGCACTTACTCTTGAAAATTTATTAACTTTGGTAGCAGAAGTAAAAAGTGCTAAAACAGCACAGAAAAATACCTCATTACTCCAGCGTTATGATATTCTTGAAGTTCAAGGAGAAGAAAAATTGTTGTGCCAGTAACAGATGAAAAACATATTCTTTCTTCTTTTCTGTTTAACTAATGTTAACAGAATGAGCAATAATAAGTTATATCATCTGGTTTTCCTAATTATTTTCCAATTAATTATCCACAATAGAGATAAAAAATATTTTTCGAGAGGTATAGCCATTTGTGATCCATTAATTCATACAATAACTTTGAAACTGTTTATTTTTTCACTTTAACGGTCTGTCGTTAGTTATCTTATAGATTAACTAGGCAAAGTATGAAATTTTTCATCTATTTTATATTTTAACTGACTGGTCTAATTATTTCAAGAAATACCTAGTTATTCTATAAAATAACTGAATTATATACTTTAACAGTAACATATATATCTTTTTACGACTGTTGCCAATTGTTAGTATATCAATAGCCGATTTTCTGTTGAAATTTTAGGCATCCATTTTTAAGTTATCAATGATATCTTACTTTAAATGTTTTAATATGGATACACTAAATGTTATTTTGCTACATATACCTGTGATTTCTCTTTTAGATTAGACATCAAGAATAATTCAACAATGTCCAAGTGTCCAAAGATAAACAGAGCGCTTTTTCCTTTGAAGATCGTGCTGTTTTGTTGGTATGGAGGTAAGTAGATTTTTTTTGTAATTAAAGTTTCATTATAATTAAGGAGATTCTTCCACGATAATTGTTAAAAAAGAAAAAATTGGACTTGGAAAATAAATTACAACTTCTTTTTAGTAGCGCAACAGCCCATGAGTGCCAAAGCCTACCATGCCCATGTGGCTGCGGTAGCTGAGTGGTATAGGCATCGGATCGTGGCTTGCCTTGTCTCGAGTTCGAGCTCAGTACCACTAAAGACCCACCGCGTAGGGGAGAGATGCACGTTAAATATGTCGAGAGCTCAAACGTCCTTCCGTTGGTGTGGTGTGGTAGTTAGGAGAGGGGATGCCAGCTCAGGTGTCGTCCACGTCACTTGACCATGGTTCAAAGTTACGTGGTCGGTCGTCAAAAAATCTCGTGTAGCTGAACAGTGCGACGTAAAATATTCAATCAATCAATCAATTAACCTACCATGCCCATCTCAGTATACGTGACTTTGGGCGCTGAGGTGCAAGAGCGGATGTTTCGGTCAGGTGGTCAGTCTGGTGTGAAACTCCCAGTGTTCAGTCCCCAAGAAAGTTTGGTACTTATTTATCGACCCACTGAAGGGATGAAAGACTGAGTCGACCTTGCCCAGTCCGGGGATAGAACCCTGTACCTGTGGTATAGAAGCGCGATATGCTACCCTCGGCCACTGGCTTCAATTACAAGTTCTAATGTCCTTTAAATTTTTGCTCCATCAAAATTAAAAGTATATTAATAACCAAAAGCTACGGGGCCAAAAAGCGTCAATACATTCAAAATCTTGACAAAAGATCTTCTCCATGTGGACGACGCCATATTAATTTGTATGAGTACGAATCTAAGTGCTGTCTTGAATATTCGTGATGTCTTGTTTTCACCATTTTCTAAAACTCAGTATACGTATTAGACCGCATTTTTGTATATACTGTGCTGCTTCTGAAAACAGGTCCCAAATTTTAATAATTTTCTATCGGCAAAGCAATAAAATATATATATATATATATATATATATATATATATATATATATATATATATATATATATATAATATATATGATGTGATATATTATATAACAGTTACGTTGTTTTTGGGGTGTGATTGAGCTACTGCGTTTCAAAAACAGTACACTTTGTAAAAATGATTTTGTTTGGGGTATGTATATAATTTTATGAGAATATATGTTTAAAAAATAGCAATAATAAATTATTTTTATCGAACATTGCATTACGTTGCATTTTATTGTTGGAAAATGATATGATATATAATTCGAGTATGCTGAAAATTTATTTTAAGAATGAAAAGTATTCATCCAGTACCATAGGTATCAATAAATCAATCATTCAATAAATCAAAATATGTACCTTATTAAATGAATTCAAGTATATGAAAAATATGTAGCTCTAATTTCCATACATACATTCAAACATAATTATTAATTCTTTGTATTTTTATACAGACAAAAAGATATTCTTTTTAGTTTATACTGCTAAAAATACATCTTAAGAAAAATAAATTCAAGTAAAAAAATTCATTTCTTGACAATTTTCAGATTAGATTATTATATTATTATTCTTTTTTTGTTCAACATTGAGAATACTGTTTGTACAGATAACATTTCAGATAACAGTTATTGCTCTTTGTATTTATCAAAACATTAATACTTTCCTGTAAAAATAAGAATTAGGGAGATAATCAATTTGTGAAGAGTTGACCGAAAAGCTTATAATAGAGATAGATATTTACTATAGAAAACGTCTTTTTCCTTAGCAACATTCGAAATAAAAATTTCGGGTGTGTCTAAAATTTCCCTCCTCTCTTCTATTGACTGCTTTGAAGAGAATGCTGTTACATAATAAATAAAATTAACAGCAGTTCACTTGACATGTTTATGTATTTGCTCAAACAAATTCAAGAAATGAAAATAGGTTAGCTATAAAAAAAATAGAATGAATATAACGGGAAGAAGCTGCATTCTAAATGTAAAGCTAAAATAATTAGTTTTTTAATATCGCACTTACAGAAGCAACACTACACCTATTGGAAACTAATTTCATGCTTTTGAATCAAGATTAAGCGAAAAAAGACGATTTTCATGCTACAACAACCTACTTTTCAAACTTTCATATCACACCAACCACCTAAATTTGAGAATTAATCTCCAAATTTAACAATTATTCATTGCGTGATTTCAGATTAAAGTTTTATTTTTAAAGAAACAATGTAACCATTTTTTTAAGACCTGATGAATATCCTAATACAAATTCGGACTTTTTTGCACATTTGAAATGAATATTCTCCTTTGATGTTTAAAATAAACTTCAATGAGTTCAGTTTAAAAAACACCTATGTTCTACTTTGTTATTTGCTTGTTAGTGTTAGATTTCTCAAAAGTAATTTGCTCAAACAAAATTCGTATTAAATAGTTGAAAAACATAACAGTTTTAGGATACTAGTCCATTTTTCAATTGAAACAGGTGACATTTTAGATGTCAGAACGTTTTAGCACTGTCATTCAATTTCTACTATTAGTTCAGTCTCTCTTCTCTATATATATATATATCTTGTTCACATTTTCAATCGTTAATAAAATACTTTCTATTCATCCATTCAGGTCCAAATACATTTTTTTAAACTTGTAGTAGATGATACTTGATGTTAATACAGTTTTTTCAAATATTAATTCATTCATCAAATTAAAAAATGAATAAATAGTAACAAACAAAATAATATTTCAACGGCATATATAGAAAAAATGTAGCTTGTTGTATCCCTGTAGCGCAATAGATAGCGCGTTGGACTTCGAATCCAAAGGTCATGGGTTCGAATCGCACATGGGAAGGCATTATATTTCTGAGAATGTGATTTTTTTACTATACTATTTTAATAGAACAATAAAATTTAATTAATGAATATATAAATAGTAACAAACAAACAACAAAAAATAATCCAACACCATATATAAAAAGGACAGTTTCAAGGAAAATCGCTTTCTATTTTGTCACTTAATATTATGATTCTGTCATATGTATATATATATTTAAATTAATTGTAAATATTTAATAAAGAGTAACTAAAATATAATTTTTTTCTTTGTTGACCCAAGTAGGAATTGACTTAAATTTTTTTTTATATTACTTATTTTAACTGAGAAGTTATGCATAATCTACATATTTATTGTTTCTTTTCAGGAATAAATAGATCGTTAAGATCGTTAAGCAACTTCACCAAAATTATCTGATTAATGATCACTTTAGATTAAGAGTAAAAATTGAGATTTTAAAGTCCACTTTGGATTTAGTTTACGATAACATTACAACTTGTAATTACTATTTCCTTTTCCGGAAAATTAGCAGTAAACTCTGACTGCAATGTCAAGTTGACACTCGATAGTTAAGAAATCGGAAAGATAAGGAAAAATGAAATATTCAAATCGATCTATACGTTGCTTGATATCTCCATGATTGATAATGGATATTCATGAGTAAGGTATAAAAATTGAATTCCATTTTTCTTATCGGAAGCTTCAACGTACTTATTTATAAACTAGATTTTTTGGAGAAGCCAATAATATCATTCATTAATTCAAAACAGTTTACTTAAGGAATGATTATACATTTATGTATGTATTGAAACTGTTCTAGAAATAATGGTGTAGATCAAGTGTTTTTACAATGAGAAATCTTGGTATCTCTCCTTTTATTGCTAAATTGAGTCAATTTCATGTGATTTATGGAATCAAATAGCGATAAAAAGAACGAATAGAATGTTGGCTCTTAAATATTTAAAACTTATCTGAATTCCTTCGAAAATTCAATTATAGTGCTATTTATTTCTATTAAGGTATCCGACGGAACCATGATTTTAAAAAAGCACATAAGTGTATAATTTTCATAAAATTTTGTGTCACTTAGATTAGAATACATGTATAAAATTGTTTTAAGGACATTATGACAAAAACAAGTTATTTAAATACACTATTTTGGCAAAAAATTAACTTAGAATAACGTTTTTTTCAAAGGTTCTCCTTTGGTAAAAAATGCTTCTATTGTATTAATATTTTGCCTGTATATAGCTCAGACTTCTGTCCAGAGTAAGCTGAACTATGATTTTTGAAAATTCACATTATTTTCAGAGTTACAACCATTTGACAATTATCGGCGTATTTTCAAAATTTCTCCCTTCTGTTTCGTAAAACATGATAAAACCGACTCCAAATTATGCGCGTTTCAAAATTCTAGTTGGAGCCTCTGTACAGAGGTCTGAGCTATATACAGGCGAAATATTATTATAATAGAAGCATTTTTTACAAAGGAGAAATATTTGGAAAAAAAGGTTATACCTAAGTTAATTTTTTGCCAAAATAGTGTATTTAAATAACTTTTTTTTGTCATAATGTCCTTAAAACAATTTTATACATGTGTATTCTAATTCAAGGACACTAAATATTATGAAAATTATACATTTACGTTTTTTCTTTAAAATCATGGTCTTTAAATCTAGTCGGATAATTTTAAAACTGTACAGTTTTTTATCTCTATTTAAAAATCTCGAACTTCAGTCAAGTGCTATTATGTCTTCTCAAAATACATTACGAAACTTTTTTGATCCTGGGCTAACAAAAAGTTTTGTCAAAAGCCCTTTAAAGAGGTAGTGGCAAACTTTTCAGACTGCAGACAGGCCATGATTGTATGGCACATAATCTTAATAAAATAGGCAACCTTCCATAGTATAGACCGAATTTGCAATTCTGGCATCATGAATGCAGAGCATCTTACATGCCCAGAACTAAATAAAGAGTCTTAAAAACGTGGTGAGATCATCAACTATACTGGAATGCCAGAACTTTCAGAACTCTTTGTAAAGATTACATCTCTTATGTTCCTTTTCTTCTTCTCGTTGTTTTTTAAACTTTTTCGTTTGTTTCCATGTTAATATATGTCTTGTTTCTTACTTTAAATGTTTTTTGTTTGTGAAGTAGTAACTTCTTTAGGCGTGTTTTACTGGAGAGTGAACTTGAATGATGCGTTTTGAAAATCCAAGCATTGTTACACTCGGATTTGTCACGCTCGTAACAATGAATCGGAATTTCCCGTAGCAATGTAAAGTCCTTCAAGACTTGTTATAAGTATGAGAAAACACATTCTCAGCAATTGGTATATATTGCGTTATCAAAAGTAACAAGTCTTGAAGGACTTTACTTTGTTACGTAAAATTCCGATCCAAAATTCTTCCATGGCCTAAGAGAATCTATAAATTTCTCAGAGATCTACTAAATGAATTTAAAAGGTTATCACAAAACAAATTTAAAATAAAAACATATATCTTCACAAACTTCATTCCCACACAAAAGGGAAAATTAATATATTCTTTTAATTGTCAAAGCTTAAGTGCACATGCTTTGGGTCTCGATGACAGTGTTATGTAACATGTAACTATATTACTTTTAACAAAAACTTGGATAAATAATGAAGAAAACATAGATGTTCCAAATTTTCATTGTATTGCTAAATTCCAAAGACACAATCACAGAGTTGCTACATATAAAAATAAGGGAGATGCGACAACTTATGTCACCTCAGAAATGTACGTAGCATCAAATACTACTGGATCATTTGAGTTTAATGAGTCACGTAGCGGAGAAATTTGTGCAGCGAAATGTATAGAGCAGGTAATGAACAAATAATTCTAATAGTTACTATTCATATTTCGCCAAATCAGAGTATAGAGAAAATTATCGAATTCATTCCCAAAAATTTAGTTGCCTACACCGTGAAGCTGGATCAACTCTTCTGAACAAATTGCCTATTATTTTAAGTGGGAATTTTAATGTAGAGTTTTCAAAAGACAAATCAAAGTCTCCAGTAGATTTTTTTTTAAAATCTAAATTCAATTTAATTATGTCAAATGATCCAAAGGAAGCACTAGGAAGTACGGAACAAAGCTTGACGGAGTTTTTTTTATAGACATTTAAATAAAATTTTGAATCTGAAGGATTTATAACCTAATTCAGCTACCATAAGCCTATTGTTTCCTTCTTAGAATACAATTAATTCACAAATATGATTGTATATTTCGAAAAAAAATATTACTATATGTGAATACAGACATATGATTATAATCCTTCTAGAATCATTCTCTTTTCAAATCCAACCCTAAGAATCCGATTCTTTGCTTTCGAAATCATTGTGCAACAGTGGTAACCGAGTGATTATGGGGCTGCAGTAGCCGAGTGATCAAGGTATCGGATCATGGCAGGCATGACATGAGTTGGAGTCCAGTACCACTAAAGATCCACCGTGTAAGGAAACGATGCATGTAAATCTGTCGAGAGCTGCAACGTCCTCCCGTTAGTGTGGTGTGGTAGTTAGAAAAGGGGGTGCCAGATCAGGTGTCATCCACGTCACTTGACCATGGTTCAAAATTACTTGGTCCGTTGCCAAAAGCCCTCGTGTAACTGAACAGTGCGACGTTAATATTTACTCAATCACCCGAGTGATTATGGTTACGAACTAATAGCTAGCGTTGCTGAGTCGTAAATTCAACCGTTCGTGCAAATTGGCGAATGCACGTTAAATCTTTCGAGGCTCATAGTTCTCTCGTTGGCATGAAGTAGAAGGGGGTAGTGCGAAATGTGCCAGCAGTGACGTCTTAAGACTTCTTGAGGCCATGGACCCTAATGCAGTGTACCACTCACCTAGACCTTCAAATTTGTCATTATACTCGTACGTTTAAAATTGACAAGCACTCATACAAAAGGTAAACCGTTACGAATGCTCATATCTCGCAAATTTTGTCACCAACCGGCTAGATCGGTTACTATCTTTTGACTAAATGAGTAAAAATGGTGTATGTTAGTAGGCCTTTCCTAGACATAGACGGTAGTCATAATACACTGCTGGGCCACACAAAATGCAACATTTCCTGAAGGAAGGATGCAAACTATGTGAAATTTACATCATGCGTTGGTGGTGGTGAAATATGCTAATAATTAGCATTATAGCGCAGGCGCACATCATGAGTGACCGTAGAGCTTCCCGCAAGCGCTATATAAGGAAAGAACAAATTGGCGATTTGAAGTAAGGTAATTGCTTTTTCGTGCTTTTTTGACGCAAGCTGTTTATCTATGCCTCGTGGAAGACATCGAGCTTCTGTTGACCAAGTTTCTGAGTTCGACCTAGGAAGAATAGTAGCCTATAAGGATTGCGGATTATCTTTCAGAGAAATCGGTCACCGTGTTGACAAAACCAAGCAACTCTGATGTTTTGCTGAATGCAGGAGAAAGTAATGGACCGATGGAGCCGATCGCACCCACCTCGTTGCACCACTGCCCATGATGACCAGCGGATTGTGCGCATGGTAGTGATGGATCTTGCAGGTACATCACGAATTATAGCACAACAGATTCATCATTCGGTTTCCGCTCGTACCATTCGACGCCGTTTGCAGCATGGTGGAATGTCCACAATGCGTTCATTGCTTCGTTTACCCCAGACTGGAAACCACAAATGTTTGTGGGGTCAATGGTGCGATGAACGGTGAACTGGACAACGGAATGGAACGACAATGTGTTTACTGATGAATACCGCTTTTGCCTGCGACATCACGATGGTCAGATTCGAGTTTGGAGACACCATGGTGAGAGGCTGCTGAACTGTTGCGTTATGCATCTCCACACTGGTCCTGTACCCGATATCATGGTTTGGGGTGGTATTCGATTTCACTGCCTCACCCCTCTAGTACGCATAGATTCGAATGCAAGAAAATGCATTCGAAAAAGTGCAAAAAATATAATGAGGTTTTCTCAAGAATAACATTTTATGAACATATTTTAACTCATACACTGCCAGTCAAATTTAAAGCATTTTGCGCTGGGTGCCACGGTTTTATTTTTAAGGAATCATAATATTTTATAAAATATAATATTAAGTTACTGATATAATATTGATTGACGCCAAGTACGTATTTAACCAATTTATAAAATATTAAAGGCAAATCCTGATTTTGCAGGGGGGGGGGGCTAATATTCTCCGATACGCCAATGCAAATAAGGTGCATGTAAACATTTTCATACAAACATACAAAAAGAAATGTGTACAGGGTACCGCGCGTGTGTACCCTTAAATGAAAATTAAATTTTTATTAAAAAATAGGATGTTGTACGAAGAACTTGGAATTCATGAAATTCCCACATAATTGAGCACAAACGATAAAACCCTACATGATCTCGATCGTAAATCCCTTTAACTTAAAAAGGAGATTGATACTTTATCATTCCCAATGTTTGTTAACGTCAGTATAAATAAACAAATTAGCCATAATAACTAACTTGTGTAATCTTCAGGTCATTTATTTAAAAGATTCTAAAGTACAAATACTTCCCTGTAGACATAGGATGGCTGTCGACACGTTTCACTTTACGATTTCAAAACAAATCAAATCACTTCATGATGAAAAGATGTTTCTCGATTAATTTATAGGAAAACAAGAAAAGATAAGGGAAGAAATAGTCTCCAATCCTTTTTTAAGATCAATCAACAAGACACTTTGTACTGTATTGAGTGAGTGTAAAGTCCCATGTCGACTTATAAAGATAAGGGAAAAACGAACATAGATTCTTGTTGAAATAAATCCGTGGCTCATGTTTTTATGTGGATATATAAAGCTCGTTATTTTTATGACTTTTTTTTATGTAACTGCAAATTTCGATGCTTTACAAATTAGCTTTGATATTTGTAGTTTTACGGTAGAAATCACTCTGTAATCTTATCTCTGTTTCTCAACGGAAAATCGACGAGGGAAAAAAAATAGAGTGTTGAAGGAACAATGTGTCAGTCTTGGGAAGTATCAAATTACGATTGAGTATTTGCAAATCCGTGCTCTCTGTTTCTCAATTAGTTTTTACTCCAGAAGAATCGGGCTCTTTCTGTAAATACAGTTCAATGAACTCGAGAACGTTTTTTGTGAAGAAATATGAATCTAAATATGTTTTCCTCAATGTTGTAAAAAATAATCTAAACACCGTGCATTTTTTTTAGATTGAGAAATACTTCATTTTTAATATTATGCTTTGATTTTACTTTCGCACTCCTGTAGCATGATTCATAAAACTGATCATTGGGGACGTCTTAAGACATGGGTCAACTGGGCCTAGGCCCAGGTTCTCGTTTCGTTCTCGACCTGTCTTAATAAGATCCTGATCCGGATAATTTTAATGAGGTCAAATATTATTTCCGATCATATTGTTCAAAAAACAGGAACTTCAAACTGCATGTCAAGTGGCAAAAGTGGTAAGACTATTATTATGTGATGACCGTTGTCCATGTCTATGCCTATGGTCCACGTCTAATACCATAAACAATCATTCAACTTATTTAGTTGAAATACGGCTATCAGTTGAGCCGGTTTGTGATTAGGGTTTTGAGAGAGAGAGGCTGTGAGTCGTGCACATTTATTTGTTTTAAATTACCGTTTGAACGGGTATTTGACAGTGCTTGCTATATACTGTCAAAGAGTCTTCAGATCATTTTTGCTTTGAAATAATACCCAATAATAACTTGATATTACCCACCCTCTTGGCTGGGTATTTCTTGATAATGTATGACTATACATATATTCTTAATGTTACTGATTTCTAAGTCAGCATTAAGCTTTCTATTCTGTTCGAAAACATTTTTGTAGTCATCACTTCTCGATTAAAAGGGAAAAGGCCTTGAGTTTCTAAAACGAAATATATTTATCTTTTACTTCGTCGAAACCCTTATTCCCTTGGAAGTCGATTTCCACAAAACCCGTTCACAGGGGATCTTCACTCAAAAAAGAAACATACATGCCAAATTTCAAGTCTTAACATTTTCAAAAACGGGAATTTTTGTACAAAATTCCCTCAACCCTTTCCCCTCTTGGATGTCGATTTCCTGAAAACCCATTCAGCAGATCTCATTCAAGATAAGAAGCATGTTTGCTAAATTTTGAATCTGCAGTTCTAGTAGTTCCGGGGATTTCGTGATAAGTTAGTGAGTCGCTTTTCTACTAGATAATTATTGATATTAACTCAGTGGCGCAACAGCCCAGGAGAGCCAGGACCTACTGTGCCCGTCCCAGTATACGTGACCATTGGGCACTGAGGAGCATGAACTGATGTCCCGATCAGATTGTTAGTCTGAAGCGACACCGCTAGTGTTAAAGTCCCCAAGCAAGCTTGGTACTCATTTATCGACCCACTGAAGTAAGGATGAAAGGTTGAGTCAACCTTGCCCAGCCCGGGAATAGAACCGGGACTTGTGGCATGAAAGCGCGATACGCTACCACACATATTGATATATAAGTATAATCATTTCTAATACACTTAATAGCCATAAATCTAATTTAAATTTAAGCAATAAAGAGAAATATAAATGGACTTTAAATAGATGTCTGTAATCAGCGCGATTGATGCACAAAATAGATGTATATATATAAACATTTTATGTATTGTATAACCTCACTAATCGCGGAAATATATTTAAAGTCCTATTATTTCATCAGTATAAAGTTCCTATATATATATATATATATATATCATGCAAATATTTCCTTCCTCTTAGAATTACATATTTTTTAAGAAATTCTTTTACGCAATGTCACACTTCAAGTATAGATAATTACAAAGAATAATTCCAATCCCAAAATTTTGTGTTCAGTTTTAAGGGTTAAAATTTTAAATTTACGCGCGTGTCACACAGTTTTATAAAAGAAATACTTTCCTTTAACAATGTTTGAACATTAAAATACTTCAAGTGTGTTATCAAACACACAAGTATTTCAAAAATTTGTAGCCCATTTCGAAACAATCTATGAACATTAGATTATATTGTGATTCTTTCTGCATTCGAATTCTTATAGAGAATTTTAAATAGGGAGCATTTGTAAGCAGTTATTAGGTGAAAGAGAGACTTTAGAGATGCGGTTGAACCTCTATTTAAAGAAGTCTAAATCTCAAACAGAAGTTCATTATGTGGAAAATTCGTTAAATATAGATTCAATTTTCAGTTTACTTTATGAACCACATAAAATATTCACATACACAAACACTATATTATTCAAAAAAGTAATAATTACCACTTTTTTGTACATTAATGTCCGTATATTTTATATCTATCTCTTATCCATCAAAATGAAATCCTAAAAAAACTGTAAAAAATAGAACTAGAAATGCATACTATTTTTAACTTTAAAAAAATAATTTATACTATAATTCATTAACTTTAAAGATGTTTTTTAATTTTAAACCTACTAGTAATTTTAAAGATAATTTTTTTACAACCATAATTTTAAGCGTGTATTACCACAAGCTTCCTTATACTTCATTACTGATTAAATTTGTTAATTTTGTGCTTAGGGTTTTAGAAAAACATTTTCTTTCATTATAAGCCTTATATCTGTGCTATGTACCAAAAACACTTTCAAGCGTATTTTCTCTATACTGTAATCCGAGTAGAATTGTTTCAGATGATTTTATCATTTCATCATATCAAAGTCCAAAAATACTTTAAAATAATAATAATAATAAAAAAATTAAGTCAATTACTACTTAGAACAACAAAGAAAAATATTTTATTTTAGTTACTTTTTATTAAATAGCTACAATTAATATAAATATGTATAAATATGACAGAATCACAACATTAAATGGTAATTAATTTTTATTCATTATCATTAAAGTATCGTATTGTCATCCAAAACAATCGTGTATATAAAATTTCAGTTCAACTGAATGCTTTATAACGTGAGAAAAAAAAATCTTTTTTTGACCCAAGCAGCTAAAAATGTATCTGTAATTCATTAAATAATTAGTTTCAGTCAATTAACTTTAATTAATTCTGATTAAATTTTCGCATTTTTACTCAAAACAATAGTTTATAGATAATTTCAGCTCAAACGTGCGCTTTAAAATGTGAGAAAAGAAACATTTTCAAGTTTTGACACAAGTCGCCAAAAGGGGCGCAAAGTCATCAAAAATGATGCCAACGTGGCTGTATTTGTAATTCTTTGAAAAATTAGTTTTAATCAATTAATTTTTATTAATTATAATTAAATTACTGTATTGTCCTCCAAAATAATCATGTAAATAAAATTTCATTTCGATTGAGCGCTTTAAAATGTATTTTATTAACGATAGAAAATTCCATCAAGATAAATAAAAATGTAGAGATCGTGAGCTAATAGTAGGAATTGAATAAATTCAAAGATATTTTGCCATACCTTAAGTTCTGTGCTTAAACATACCTATTATACTATTGAAAAATACTGCGTTACTAACAAAAATGAAGAATTTTCTTTGTTTTTCTTACATTTTTTCAACTAATAATTAAATAAAGCAAAAAATTTTTGTATCAAATTGTTCGCAATTTCATGTAGATTTTAGATCAGTTTACGAATATTAAATATGTTTACAAACTCGGAAGTTATTCATCAAAAACCGCGACTAAAGAAACACAAGTAGTCTGTAGGATTAAGATGAATTAAAATTAACCAATATATTTTAAATAAATTCTTGTGTGTTGGCGAATCAACTTTCCTGGATTTTTCACGGAAATTTAATGCAATGTTTTGTTTCTCGGTAAATCGTTTGGGTCATTAGCTCCAAATACAGTTTAAATTCTAAATAATAAAAAAAAAAATTTTTTTTAAGTCAATTCCTACTTAGATCAAACAATTTTTTTTTATTTTAGCTACTTTTTATTTAATAGTTACAATTAATATAAATATGTATATACATAGGACAGAATCATAACATTAAGTGGTAATTATTTTTTTAAATTATCATTAAAGTATCGTATTGTCTTTTAATTTCAGTCCAACTGAATGCTTTAACACGTGAGAAAAAAACCTTTTCAAGTTTTGACACAAGTCACCAAAAGGGTCGCTAAGTCGCCAACTTGGTTGTATTTGTAATTCTTTAAATAATTAGTTTTAATCCATTAATTTTTATTAATTATAATTAAATTATTGTATTGTCATCCAAAATGATCCTGTATATAAAATTTCAGCTCAATACAGCGCTTTAAAATGTATTTTATTAACGATTGAAAATTCCACCAAGATAAATAAATAAATATAGACAGTGCGAGCTAATAGTAGGAATTGAAAAAGGGAGAAAAAAATCATATCACAAGAGAAAAAGTTCGTAAAATAGAAAAAAAAAATACTCTTCGCTATTTGGAGGTTATTTTACGAAGAATATCGTAAAATGTTCTTGGTTTTAGTAAAAAAGCTAGCTAAATAGAGAAATTTGTAAGACAGAGGTTCGTAAAATGGAGGTCTGACTGTATATTATTTTGTATATGTTAAATACATACTTCATTTTTATGTGTTTCTTTTTTTTCCTTTCATGATACTAAATGATCAAAATTCAATAAAATCTACTTTTGATTTAAACTCACAACTTTATTTCTTTCTTTCCATCCTCATTTCTTAAAGTATGACACAACAACATAAATATTTCACAATCACTTTTCATATTCGATTTTCTATTTTCATATTGAATATTCAAATTTTGGTGGTTCAAATTTTTGTTTATTTTTCAGCAAGCTAAACTTATAATTGTCCTCCTTATCTTTTATCTTCATTCTTTATGATTTAGTTTCACTTTTCCCACTGACAGCATTTATCTCAGTTTTTTAAAATCTTTTTATGCAGCTTTATATATGTTTTTTTAATTTTATTTAATTTTTACTTTCTCAAGTATCGTAATATTCATTAGTAATATAGGTTTGATATATATATATATATATATATATATTATACCTCTATTTTCTCTTTCTTTTTACAGATGTTTTTTCACTTTTTTTTTCTAAATTGATAATTTTTTTTTATTTTAAAAAAGCAGATTAAATAGTTATTTTACGTTACACATTCGAATTAAAAATTGAAACATTGCCCAAGCTCCATTTTAAGACTAAAATTATAACTTTAGCCTTATATTAAAATAACTGGTTTTGCAAAGTTGCAAGATATAGGATTAAATAATTTGCTTTAAACCATATAAAGCCCATCCATTAGGCAACTAATATACGATCTTTACTACTAAAAAGAACCATTTAGTTTTAATTCACAGGGTTAAAAAAATGTGTATTCCTTACAAATAATCATTTTCTATGAATTTTGCTCACTATTTCACACAATCTGACATACTACTGATTTAGTTTACCATTTCTAACCTAAAATAGCACTAATGCAAATAGTGTTATAGAGTAAGAAAATAAAAATTTTACTAAATAGAAAAAGAAAAAAAAATCATAAAATTAAAGATGTAGAATTATGCACACACACACAATAAAAGACAAAACAAAAAATAACTCCAGAAATATCCAGTGAAAAATACAATTATATTTTTTAGAAAATATAGTTCACACACACTGAAAACATTATGTATTTTCTGTCCAAATTAGTTCAAATTTTTTCTTTCAAAAGTAAAAAAACAATTTATTTTTATTCTACTTTCAGCAAGTACTGTTTTCTTAGCCTGATAAAGCATTAATACAAATCACCACTTCCAAATTTGGAACAGAGGAAAGTACAGTTATATAAAATATATTGAAAAACAAAATCCAAAATCATAAACACAGATTTTTATTTTTTTTTAAAAATAAGGATTTCGTAAAATGTTGAGAAATAAAATTATATAAAATAGAACAATAGAGTTATACAGAATAATAAAATAGAATTAAAGAATATATACAGAGAGAAGTAGAATTATATACAGAATACATATATAGTAAATTTTAAAAAAAAATTTCTATCGGCCTGCAGATTTGTATTTTTACCGTTGCAGACCAAATACATTTCCCGGTAGTTGATATCACTTTCTAGTGAGGCACTATATAGGTATATACCAATTGCCGCAATATAATTTTGACACCCATTTTCCTCCCCAGAGGGAGGCATCTGAGCTATAACGATGCGAAATTGTTCCAGGAATTTAATTTTGCCGAGAGCACCCAGGGCAAACAGACATTCGAGAGATCTTTTACTGCCGTATAATACATAGTAAAATAGAATTATAGAATAGAGAGATAGAAAAAAAATTGAATTGCGGTCGGACCCAATTTAACGAATTCATCGGGACCGAACATTTTGTTCGTTAAATCGGAGTTATTTGTTCCATAGGGGCTCAAAACAATTACAATTTTTTTGTACTTACCTTTTGGAAATTATATAATAAGCATCTACACAAAAAAAATATCCATAGTACGAAAATACATTTTTTATTCAACAGCTATAAGTACTACTAACGATTTATTTCGCACCAGTTACTGTAAAATCCTGCGTATAACACGCACTTTTAAAACAAAAAATAAGATCGAAATTTACGGGTGCGCTTTATATGCCGGGTATAAAAATGATACCATTAAAATAAAAAAAATAAAAAAAAAAAAAAGAGAAGAGCATTAAGAAAATTAGACTTTTGCCATACATCGGAGTGTTGTTCATTTGAAAGAAATGACAAGTAAAAACTTATATAAAAGTTACAGTTCTAGAAATATACTATTTTTTCAAAACCTTGGGATATTAACACGAATAAATGACTTCAAAACATAAGTGCATTGCTCGTGTACTTTTCAGGTTCTTATTTAAAAAAGGGGGTGCACGTTATACGGCTAATGTACCTAAAAATTAAGAATTGCAATTTGAAAGTATATGTGCGCGTTATACGCCGAATTTTACAGTAATTGGAAATTTTAAAATACTGACTAATAGATGTTTGACAATCTGTTTTCATTTATGACTCAAAAGAGTTCTTTTTCCATTTTATGCAGAGAAGAAAAAACTGCGCCATTTACATCTTGCTCTATAAAGTATATGCTTCCACATTTCCAAATAATGTAAAGCAATAGAAAACGTAACAGTTTTGATAGGAGATTCATTACCAATTTCTGCATCAGAATTGCTATTCATAGATGCCAACAAATCAGCAGTTTCCTCATTTTCTATTCCACAGGTAGGCAAATCGTCATTAAATGTAGCATAATCGCAAAATCTTAAAATATATTCTGTATTGTGGAGCGGGATGAGATAAGAAAAGAATTTCCCATCCTATTCAAAACTCATGCGATAGGTTACACTTATGAATCATCTGCACCAGAAAAGTCTAATAACAGTCTGTATCCTTTATCGTTGAAATTTGCGGCGATCAAGAAGTCTTTTTCTGTTAGGTTTGTCATTTGAAAAATCAAAATTTTTCTATTAAAATTAATAAAGAAAATTTTTGTAAATGTTAAAATAATTCGTTTTGTGTGGTTTTTTAATTAAATGTAGGGTTTTTTTGCCTTCATTTTAATCGGGGAAAGAGAAAAAATTCGTTAAATCGGGGTCTGATATACAGAATAACAAAATATAATAATGGAATAGAAAGCTAGAATTTACTGAAAGGTGACTTATTTTGTTTCTTTCACACCCTTCATACAGAGAGAGAAAGTGAAAAATTACTTTTTCAACAGCAAGAGTAAAAAAGATTAGCTATAAAAAAATTAGTTTTTTCTGCGGGCGTTACCAATATGACCCTTGCACTTGAACCGAAGGGCGCTTAGCAGTTTACTCGATGAATGATTTCCTTTGGATCGCTAATTTATCTCAAAGCGGACATGCTCACCGTGTTATATAAGATAAATGTATCTTTTATTGTTTCACTTAAGGCAGAACAAAGGAATGCAGGATATCGTCTTTATAATTCTTTCGTATTGAGATATCCTTTTGGTAATGCATGGAGGTCAGCGAGAAATTAATTTTTTATTGTGTTTTTCCTGGAGATGGGATTCGTGATTATTACTTTGTGAAATTGTGCTTAAAACAGCATGGAACACGAAAAGCTGGAGACAGAACTTCTCAAAATATTCAGGAGGGATGATTTTTAATGTAAAAAGTAGAAAAGTGTGATTATGTTTCACTAACAGCAAAAATAATTTGATTCCTTTTGAGAGATCTAGAGCGGTTTTGAAGTAAAAGAACCAACACTTTTCATTTTGATTGTACCCTTTATTTTTTATATAAATAAATTTTTAGGTACTTACATATTAAACGCTGAACGACTTAAGTGTAGAATAGGTGGCTCCTTGGATTTGGCGATATTTATCTCAATGCCAGAATGAATACGGCTCTTCATTACTCATGGATGGCAGTCTATTTTTGGGCATCTAGACTGATACTCAGTCTTCAAAATCCCATATCATAAAGTCTTTGATGTGGAGCTTGACTGTCGTTGGAATTCACTCTCTGCGGAGTAGTATGCAGGCTTTTGGTTGCGACGATGGGATCCGTGAGGCGGGGCTTATGGTGGTCTTCATGGCTTGAAAATTTTGACTTTGCTGAGAGCTGAGTGGATGCTCTCTGATTGGTTGGAGGTAGAAGTGAGTACAGCCTCTGGCTGGCTACCTATGGAGGATAGTCAATATTAGAAAAAATACAAGTAGGATATGCTTGTCCAGTGGGGTAAAATTAAGAAAAAATAATTAAAGAAAAATAAAAATAAGAAATAAAATTTACGAGGGTGCAATAATTAAAAAATTATTGCCAGAACAAATTAATTAAGGCGGGTTGTATGAATCCAGTAGGATTCTCCTTGGCCTTTTAGTATTATCATTACAATTATCAGCAGTTAAATTGACCATATTTAAGTTATTAGTATTTGGAAGACTATTGAAAAAATTTATAGCTATTTTTCGAATATGAGCTTTAAAACTATTGATTTTAGAGCTTTGTTAATGTAATCATTTCGCATATAGTGACAGGCTTTTACAATCATTCGAATATAAGAATTTTGCACAGTATTTAAAATATTTATATTAGTTTTCACAGCGTATCCCCAGACTGGGCAAGCGTACGCAATGATGGGACGCATGACGGTAGTATAGAGAAGCACTTTGTTATCTATTCTTAAATGTGAGTTCTGGGATATTAAGGGGAATTCATTACTCTTGGATCACTTATTGCTATATATAGGTAGTTTGGCGACGGATTCTGATCGTCAAAAAATTGGCCCCAAGGGGCCACCTATTCTACACTTTAACCACGTCGAGCTATTTCACAAAGTTAAAAGACAACGCCAAATCGAAAACGTCGCCAGATGCTCCATCGTTTGCACTAATACATGAAAACAAACTCCCTTGCATGCTTCTTTCGTATAGCTCGTCGACAAATAAATGGATGAAAATTTGAGAGAATTAAATACTGTATATCCAAATAAAACTCAAATATTTGAAATAAAAGAAGATGTAATAACTAGATTATTCAGGCAGCACAAAAATTGTAAATGCATTCGAAATCGAGACAAAGAAGTTTGCTTCTCGATGTTGATGAAGTCACGTAAATCCGCATGAGTATGAATCTAAATGCTCTCTAGCATATTCGCGATGTTTCTTTTTTCGCCATTTTGCTAAAACCCATAATGTTTCAGGTACTTACGTATTAGACCGTATTTTTGTTTGCTCTACACTGCCGTCTCCTGTGGAGAAAATAGATCACCAATTCGAATCATTTTCATAAAATAAAAAAGGAATATTACATATTATAAACAGTTTATTTTCAAATAGGTACTATTTAGATTATTGTGTTTGATCATGCTCAAGAATGGTACATCTTATGAAAAAATGCTTATATTCGAGCATACAAGGTTATGTTTTAACATTGTGATATGGTTGCTCTATGGTGATCATATCTTTGATTGTCAGAGTGAATTAGAGGTGTGGGATTCTCAAAATGATCAGACATTTTAAAATTCTTAATATGACTTTATTAAGAATATAACTTAAATCTCTAATAATTTAGATAAATTTTAATAAGTGAGAATCTAATAAACCAAACACACAGCAATAGTTAAACTGGATTGCGTAACTTAGACCACTTATTCAAATAATTATATTATCCGCCTACTTTCAATTCTGATAATATTACAAGTTCTAATATCAAATAATCAGTCCTACCTTAATCCAAAATAAGATTCCATCACGGTACGAAACACCTGGGCGCGCGTGCAATGGTATGCACCTTGTAGTAATGGCTCGATATTTTGGTAACTTTACGATAGGCCGTCAATTCACACTCGTATCTCTTCCAAATATAACTTTCCCTAAATTGCCATACTGCTTACTGAAACTTCTGTTCTTTTAAAAGCTATCTTATTTGCATTTCATAATCGTATTTCACTTCTTGGATTTTGGTTGGAAAAGATTTGCCATTAATCTTGGCCGTCAAAGAACCCAGAGGTTATGTTACAGAAAAGACGCGTGAGCCCGTCACAACATGTGCGAGACTAGTTTCCCATTATTGGCTGCATGTAGCGGCATTTGGTGACGTTTTTTGATTTGACAGAGTTGGTTGACGGTATAACATGTAAAAACCAATCTTCGTATATATTCTTGCTTTCAAAAGGATTCTTGTTGCTCAAATATTTCTTGGTGTTGCCGACTATTAAAGTGATACCACTTAAATAAATAAAAAAATAATAATGATGGGCTGTTGTAATAATTTACTTAAATCCGACTAGATTGAAAAAGTGCTTTTTAGGTGTTTGATGTTTGGTGTTGTTTGGGTCATTAAAGAAAAAATAAATTAATTATTGAGGAAGGACATACACATAAAACTAGAGATTTTTTTAAGTTCTTTTTATAGCATTTACTTTATCTAACTAATAAAAATATTTTTTTTGGAAGTTAAATATAGTTTTTTGAAGAATGAACTTTTCATGATAATTTGTGCATGAAAAACAGGATATCTTCTAAATAATCCAATCAAATGCAATGAAATTTATAAAATATATGCTATGGGCCCTTCAGAGTGTAACAAACCACAGATTTTAAGACAGCTACATTTAATCACATTTTACAGCCATTTTTAGCTTAGAACATGCAGTAATTTTGACGAAAAATTATGACCATCAAATTTAAATGCTAATAAAATATTTATATTTCTTTAACTATTTTTTATTCTGCTGTTTGTGTGACACTTCGGAGGGATCAAGAAGTATATCAATGACGTTAAAATTGCATAATGTGCAATTTATTTTTATTTATCACCTTTTCCTTAACTTAAAAAATTTTGTTTAATTTTCCTAAAAATAATTTTTTTAAAAAAAAGGGCGATACATGTTAGTTATTTAATAGTTATGACTTTTTAAACCTATTTATATTCCTTAAAACAATAAAATTATTCAGAAAATTAATTTTTGAAAAATTTATCTCCGAACCTAGTCTGGTACCTTAAAAATTTCACAGCTAAAAGATCTACATTGTGTTTTTCTCAGAAAAAAAAAATACTTTTAAATTACTTTTCATGAAATTATCTTTTATTGTCTCATTTTTTTAATTCAAATATAAATGTATCAAATTTTTATTCTATTTCCATATTTAAAAACAGTAGAACAATTATGGAAATAATTTCTTGAACTTTAAATTACAAATTTTTTTTAAAACAAACGTGGAAGAACCAATAACAACCACCCACACAACATTTACGATAAATTTATTAATTTAATTTTCTTGAAGTTCCCCCCCCCCAACACCGTTCAACCAAACACTATAAAAATTGGCATGTATATGTATTTTTTGTGGAGAAGTTTTTTGTGCTATCCTCTTTGTTGCTGCTTTCCACTAGGTAGCGCTACAGCATATAAACTTCTGCACCGTCCAATCAATCACTAAGTTGCCAACATGGTCGCCAAAAATGATGCCAATTTAACTCTATCGCCAACATGTCGCTATGTGTCTATTGAATCGCTTTTATAATGTAAGGAACAGCGATGCTCTTGCGAATCTAACAATTTTAACATAAAGTAAATACCACAGAAAGTAATATTAACGTATTTTACATCCAGATATAAATTATTTACACTATTTTAAGAGTTCATTACTCAAAATTTGTAACAATGTGTTGCTTTTACTGATATATGGATCAGCTTAAAAAGGTATTTTCAAAAATTGACCCACAAGAGAGTGTTGCGGGCGTTATAAATAAAAAAAAAATCCTTTTTATCAGTTATTAGATTTACAAACTTAAAGTTTAATAAAAGTAGAGGTTTTTTTGTTCAGCTGAAATATGTAAAATGTTTAATATGTAAAATTTTTTTGTTTAATTTGCAATTTACGTAAAATTAACTAATTAAAAACTTCTTTATCTTTCATCTGTATTGTTTACGGGTATACCAGCTAGTATAGTATATATGTATATGTATTAGAAAGAAATTTAAAAACTAACATTTTCAGCCATAAATTTCTATATTTTACGTGATTCTAATATTGAAATTAGAGAACTGATTTCATCTTTAAAGAAATCCTTGCAAATATTTTGTACACGTCAAATACAAACAGGATGCTTTGCAGGATTCAAAATAATATTTAAAAAAACTGCTTACCTTTTTAATTTATTTTATTTGTAAAAGACAAATTAATACTTGAAAAATCTACTATAAGTAACCATATATGTCTCCCACATAACTAAATAACTCCGTACTAGATGTTTATAAAGCAAACAGCTGTTAAAATTTGGATTTTTTTTCGGAATACAGATAAATATAAGGGGCAAACATTTAGAATAAAATAGATTAGTAGTATCATTAATCTATTTTTTTTTCAACTGTCTTCGGGCATGTATGTATATTTCAATAACATCATTGTAACTTGGGATATCCACAAACAATTCAACAACCTCATTATTAAAATGAATACAGTTTTTTTATCAACAATTTTTTATTAGAATCATCTCTCGATTTAATTATAATATTAATAATATAGAATAACCTTTGTCAGATTTTGAAATACTATAATCATGATAAAAGAAACTATGATATTTGGTGATTTAGATAAACAAGTAAGGAAGAGAAAGAAATAATGCTAATGAGATTAAGCAACCATACTTGAAGTAATATTGTAAAGTCTCGTTTTTTATGCAGTGGTAACATTCTATAAACAACTGTATACAAAAAAAATCGCGTAAAAAAATAATTACATTGAAAAAAGTTGGGATATACGAGGAGTTTCAAAATGTAAGGTAACAAACCCATTCAAATTAAACATTTATTAAGGAAATAAAAAAATATATATACAATGTAGGAAGGTACAGATACATATCATTTCTCTGCATAGTCAACATATTTAACGAGGCATTTGTTCCATCGGTACACTAAACCATCGAAATCAGCAACATAGAAATCAGCATCAAGGCTGTGCAAATGCGTCAAGACGGCTAGCTGAACCTCAGCATCAGTTCTAAATGCTGACCTCTCAAGTGTTTTCCTTAAGGGTCCGAAGAGATATAAATCACTTGGTGTGAGGTCAGGACTGTAAGGAGGATCTGCTCTTTCTTCATATCATTCATTTGTTCTGCCTTTGTCGAATTCCGTGCACCAAAATTACGTCTGCTTTTGTGACTTAACACTTCTACCATACACTTCTACAAAATGCCAACGAATTTCTGCAGGAAAATTCTTTTTTAAATGCAAAAACGGTATCAGACCTCTTATTTCAATTGCGGACCATGTTTCCATTAACGCAGCCATCTTCTAACGGAAATTTAGTCGTGTTACTGGAAAACCAGCTTCATTTACCGACGACGCTTGAATGCTCTGTGACCGTCTTCATTATCTTAAGAGGGAGTTTTATTCTTACTGGTAATTTGCACATATGTCAGAGCTCTTGTTACCTTACTTTTTGAAACTAATGCATATAATCTGAAATTTTGTAAGTCATATAAAACAAAAACAACGCGTTAAAATTAACTCAAAATGCCATACGAGTGTTTCTAAAAATTAACAAAATTAGGCTTTCTTATGAATTTTTTTTCTAAAATCTGAAAGAGATTCACCAGAAAATTTTAATAAATTTATTACCTTTTAATAAAATAAAACGAAAATAAGTAGTTCGATATTTTGTTATCATTATCGCTATCTGTTATTTTTCGGCATCTTTTGCGAGCTTGTTCCAAATTACTTTCATCATCAGAAGCATTGCAGGTTTATCCCCTGGGCGCTTGGGGTAGGCCAATGGCGTAACGTACACCTCCGCATTGCAGGGCGGGGCTGTGTTCTTGGGGCGCCAAAGCCTGACTGCCGCCAAGTACCTACCCTTTCTAAAATCGAAATTGGGGACCCAAAACCTGACTTTGCAGGGGGGCTCAAATGTTCTCCATTACACCACTGGGGTTGCGGGCTGCGGTAGCCCAGTGGTCAAGGTATCGGATCATGGCAGGTATGTCATGAGTTCGAGCCCAGTGCCACTAAAGACCCGCCGTGTAAGGCAGCAATGCACGTTAAATCTGTTGAGAGCTGAAACGTCCTCCCGTTGGTGTGGTGTGGTAGTGAGGAGAGGGGGTGCCAGCTCAGGTGTCGTTTACGTCACTTGATCATGGTTCAAAATTACGTGGTCCGTCGCCAAAAGCCCTCGTGTAGCTGAACAGTGCGACGTTAATATTCACTCACTCACACCACTGGGGTTGGCGCCCAGGGCCTCGGGTCCTGGAATAAGGGGGCTTAAGGGGCCCGGATAAGCTGGATTTAACTAGATTTTTTGGTTATAAATTTCGATCCGCTAGTGCCAGGGAGAGCCCGTAGATCTTCTGCACAAAGGGCCCGAAATGATCATAAACTGGCACTGATCACAAGTGTTCTCTACAGTAAATCCTACAATTAAAGTGAATGCATTTTTACAAACCTCATATTCTGTGTAATTTCTTCTCTGAGGGCGTAATCACTTATTAAAACTAAGGGTGTAATCGCTTATTAAACTTTGTGGTGATTATTCACTTAATTCTTGAAGTACGAGGAACGTTCTGAAAGTAAGTTTCGTCATTGTTGCTCACACAGAAGCATTATTGACAAAACAAAACACACCATGGTATGAACTAGACATCTTGCTCTCTTTTTCGACATAGTCGCCCTCTGCATTGAGATATATGTCGTAGAGTGCAATCACTGTGAAAAATTCTGGCAAAACTTGGTGCCCTGCAATGCAACAAATTCTCGCACATCCTGCGATGTTGTTTTCATTCGTGGTTGTGGAGGGACATCCACTTCACCCCCCTCAGGAGGTTCACCTTCTTTAGGTGGGTACGGGTGTCACAATCCCGAGGTACCCTAGTGATCTTTTCCTTTTCCCAAGGGGTTTACTATCTTTGGTAAACACGGTGTCACGACCCCGGGGTACCCCAGTGATCCTTCTCTATTTTCGACCGTCTTGTCATCCAATTTCTCCTTTTCTTCTTTTCCCGTCCAGACCACAGACGCAGTATAGCCAAAACTGGCTCTTGCGCCATAAAACACCAAACTCATCATCATCATCATCCACTTCACCCTTTATTCTCTACACTCTGCCTTCTTTCATTGAACACGCAAAATCAGTGGCTAACCATATGACGAGACATATCCTGTTCATCATACATGGTCTGTAAGCGTTTATGGATAGATGGACATACCAGTTCCACGTGCTCCTTTATACTGAATAACAGCGCGTACTTCCATTGGCGACCACGCTGTCAGCACACGTCTGTCTCCCATCGTGATTTGTACTCGAATAAATTCGAGCACGGTGATCTGCTGCTACTCTCTTTTCTTTATCGCTCTGCATATGCCTTGTAGCGAGCACTAATATGAAAAAACCAGTTGATTTCGTTAGGGACGAAAAGCTCACAGTGACTGTCTTAGATTGTAGAGGGCGCAAGAATTTCCTGAGACCCATTCCTCCTACGTTCCCAGGTAGATTCCTCCAAACCAGGGGTGGGCAGACTTTTACAAGGTACGATCTACTTTTAACTTTTAAAAGGTGTTGCGGTCCACAGGTATGCTGAGCTATTTGCGGCTTAGAATCGAAGAAAAAAAAATCATTGGATTCGTTTATAATTATTTCGATTTTGTTTCATTGGATATCTGTTTCTTATTTAACACTATTTTTCATTTTTCACAAATATTTGTTGAGAATTTGGAATGTAGCTTAGAATCGAATAAATACGGTAAGATGTTTGTCGGCCGTATAACAAATTAAGCTTAAGAGATAAAGAATCCCATGGATATCAGTACATTTCAACGGCTTTTCTTGCTTGCGTCCATCTACATAGCAGAAGTGTCACATTTGCATGACATGCATAGCACACACATTTTGCATTCCCCATTGTAAAGAAAAACTGGTCTTCCTATTCTGTATTAAAACTGTATTTTTTCCTTTCTTGTTTTTGACATTATACATTTCTTTTAAAATATAATGGACTACTCTTTTTACTACAAAAACACAAGTAGCACAAATGTTTCAAGTTGAATGTTTGAACAACTATGAGAGCACCTGCTAGACAGTGGACGTTTTCAATGCAGAGAGTAGCGAACAAACGTAAACCGATGAATCTGTGATGTCGACGTATACACGTAATACGTTCGCTGCCGAGCGTTGCGCCATCGCAGGACGTAACATAAACATAAAAATCCAATCCTGCGGAAGCGCAAAATGTGGGGTAATGTTTAAGTAGCCAATCCCGTGTTATCGCGGAGAGAGCTGATCAACATTCCCCCCCCCTTTAGTTGGCGTTCCCGAAAATCGACAAATCAAAAGGAACATGATACAAGAATGGTGGACTTTCGACCCTGGACCCCCTTGAAAATTTCTGTGTGCGGCTACTGAGGACAATGTATACTTAATCGTTTGCGAATGACAGCACTATCAAATTTCAACAACGAGTAACAAAAGATCAATTCAATAGGAACACACCGTAATTTTCAAGAAAATGGCAACTGTAATATTTTAAGCATTATTTGATCATTGCATTATTATATTATATAAACATTATTATATTATATATATCTGTATACATGAAAAGTAATGAAAACAATAATAATAATTCATTCTGTTTTAAATTTTCACTCCAATAAATATTTTTTTGTTTCCAAATCTGATATAAAGGTGCATGTTTTTATGTGCGGCCCGCGAGATTATAATGTTTTTCCGAAGTGGCCCACAAGGTCATTTGGGTTGGATACCCCTGCCTTAAAGGAGAGGAAACCATTAATAGTTCTACAAAGAATGTCCAGACTTTTCCTAGAAGCAATATAAACGCCGATCAGACAAATGAACAAAAAAGAAAAAGAAACGCTGCGGATGTCAGTCAGCATGGGTGGCAGAGAATGTGTCAACACTTTCCCTATCAGGAGATGTTGCGCATCTCACGCACTTTTTACTTCTTTTTTTTTCTCGCTAGAGTATCCTAGAGAAGGCTGGAAGTAGTAAACACGTTCTTACTCCAAGGGAAGCGAAAAATGCGCAAGGGGAAGGGAGGGGGGCGGATGGTTAAGACCCCAAATCCAAAAGATCAATGGTAACGTTTTGGCACCCTTGAAGATACCACCGGAACTCCCCTCATTTTGCCATCCCCTCCTTCCAACAAACAACTTCAAATGGAATCGCTCTTTCCAATCTGTGAACGTCTTTGCGACTACAGTGGTCATAAAATAGACCACAGGTCGAAAGCTAAGAAAATCTCTTATGCATGGTCAAAATACGAATGTTGACCTGTGGGGTGTAGGAATTCTTTTTTCTTTTGGCCTCAATAAAAGTGTGTGAATGATCATGGAAAATATTACTTCTCTCGTAAATGGGCATTGTGCCGATTTTCCAGTGAAACAATATTTGAACGTTTGTATCCAAGACCAACGGCTATATTTCAAACCCCAAAGGCTGGCATCTCGGTGATCGCTTTTTTCCCTATAGTGGCAGAGAATGTTTTAAGCGTCATCATAGGCTTCCAATTATGGTACACGATTCATCTACACAAAGTCGCATGGATTGTAAAAAGCTGATTCTCTAGTCTAGCTAGCGTCGGTGTTCTACAAATATGTTTTTTTAGTTTGCATGTCTTAGGTCTTAGTGAAGGTGGTCTCCCTAAAACGTCTTGGCGGTCCACCTGTCTATCGTGATCGACTTAATGCCCACCCCAGCTTTAAAAAGCATGCGCAGAAGAACTTTCGAAGCCTGGTGAGAGTGGGAGCGAGGAGAGGAGGAGGCCAGTTTCTGGAGAGTCGCTTTTAAATGAGAGAAAACGATGGCGTGTAAGATGGCGGATTGGCATGTTTTTGCAATTAAAGCTTGAATATATATCTCTTGCCTGACTGCGTGTTTTCGTTTCCAGTACGCCACAGCAACAATCCTCTTACGCTGACTCTATAGTCATTGAATCAGTTGGCAATGCGAGTTCTTAAGGCAATTGTTCGTTTCACCAGGAATGCCATCTTCTTTTTCAAAACAAGAGACGGAACTTACTTTCAGAACATCTCTTTTAACTCAGGATATCCAGATATACAGTTCTGGAGTTAACGTTATAATTTCATGTCTCATTCAAAATGAAAGCCATTAACAAAAAAAAAAAAAAAAAAAAATGGGATTTTATACTTTTTTGTAAAGCTGAAGACCTCCTTGAATTAGTTCTGTAGTGAGAAGGTTTCTTTCTTTTCACCCTCTACACTTGTGGTGACATCTATAGTCAGATTAAGGTATCCGACTACGTTCGGAACCGTGATTTTGGATAAATGGATAATTTCATGATTTTTGGCCCCTTTAGATTAAATGCATGATAAAATTTTTCAAGGAAAATTTTGACAAAAAAAATTATTTAAATAAAATTTTGCAAAAAAATAATTCGGAGAGAAAACCGGAAATTCTTTTCGACAGACGGGGGTGTTGGTAGTATTTTTAGGTTTTCCCCTAAAGTAACCTTTGAAAAAAGTAAACGGAAAATCACCCTTTCGAAATTATCCCTTTTATAAAATTTAAAATTAATTTTTCGCAACGGTTGTAGTTGATTTGGGGAAATGTCGCTTTTATTTGGGGGTTAGGGGTTTGATTCCATGCGAAAACCCTTTAATTTATTTAATTATTTTTTTTTAAATTTAAAAAAATTTTTTTAGAAAGGTTTATTAAAACTAATAATATTTTTTGTAATTATTTTTTTATTTTATAAAATAAAAAAAATTTCTTTGATTATATATAAACAATTATATTAAATTTTATAAATCTATTTTTATTAATAAATAATATTTTTAAAAGATATATAATAAATATTAAATGATATTTTACAAAAATTAGGAAATATTTTTAATGTGAAATACAATATAATAAAAAAAATATTTTATATAATTTAAAATAATTTATCCAAATATTATTATTATTAAATTAATTATTTTATAATTAAATAATAAAAAAAATGTCTTTTTTTTATGTTTTTAAATTAATTATCTTCAATTTTATAAAAAAAATTTAATAAGTCCTTTTCAAATAAAATTTAATTTTAAAAAAAATTTTTTTAAATAATTTTTTCAAATTTTTTAAATAATTTCATAATAAATTAATAATAATTTCAATAATAAGTTAAAAATAATTTAATAATAAATCATAATTTAAATAATAAATTAATAATAATTTCAATTAAGTTAATAATAATTTCAATAATAAATCATAATTTAAATAATAAATTAATAATATTTTTATTAATACTAATGCTTAATAAAAATAAATTAATTATAATAAATAGTGATTAATTAATTATAAAAATAGTAACTAATTAATTAGAATAAATAGTGATGAAAAATTAAATTTTTAATAATAATTAATTTACTAATTTAAATTAAAAATTTTTATTAATAATTATTTTAAATATTTTTTTTTAAAAAAAATTATTTTGAATTTTTTTAATTTAATGGTATTTTAATAATTTACTAGAAAAAAAATTTAAGTTATATTTTTTAAAATTTTTTTTTTTATTTTATATAAAATGCAAAAAAATTAAAAAAAAATATTTTTATATTTAATAAACCTTTCATAAATAAATTTTTTTAAATTTAAAAAAAATAATTAAATGTTGAAAAAAGTTGATCGCGGGGAATCAAACCCCTAACCTCCGCATAGAAAGAAAGGATTTACCAATCAAGCTACAAACTCGTTGGGAAAAAATTAAAATTTAATTGTAAAAAATTTTTAGCATGAATTTCGAAGGCTGATTTCTCCGAATTGACTGGCCATTGAGGGAATTACTTTGGGGGGGTGAACACCCTAAAAAAATACTACTATTTAAAAAGTCTCGATCCGAAATGAATTTCCCTTTGTCGTGTTCCCTTTTTAAAAATTTTTTCAAAATGTTTCCTTTTTTAAAAAAAGTTTATTATAATATTGTTTTACCTGTATATATCAGCCCCCCCACAGAGGCTCAACTAAAAGTTTTGAAATATATAACTTAAAAATGGTTTATCCATATTTTTTAACCCAAAAGGGGAGCAATTTTTAAAAAAAAACCCCATATTTTTTCAATTGGTGGTAACTAAAATAAAGTGAATTTTTCAAAAAAATTTGTTGAGCCCCTGTAAAGAGCTTCCCGAGCTATATACAGGGAAAAACATTATTATAATAGAAGCATTTTTCAAAAAAGGAGAACATTTTGAAAAAAGATTATTCTAAATTAATTTTTTGCCAAAATAGTGTATTTAAATAATTTTTTTTGTCAAAATGTCCTTAAAGCAATTTTATACCTATATTCTAATCTAAGTGACACTAAATATCATGAAAATTATCCATTTATGTACTTTTTTAAAATCATGGTTCCGAACGTAGTCGGATACCTTAATATTATCGTTCTCTTTAGAAAAAATCCACAAGCAATTCATTTAAATCATCATAGCTAAAAGCATTAAAATCTCATCTAAGTTGTATTCATTAGATGAAGTAGTAATTTCATTTAATAATGTTAATATTTGAATGGCTGTATTACTTGTAAGAGACTCTTGCCCAAGCTTTCTTTCAATAAATATTTAAAGTTGGTCTTGTTTCAGCGAAAGCAAATACAACGTGAATTAAACCATCGAAAAATCGAAAATTGTTTCTACATATATTTTACTTTTAGTGATATATTCTCTTCTCTTTCTCTCTCTCTCTCTTTTAACTTTTTACAAATTGAATCGGCAAGTTCGCTGATTATAATTTTGATGATCCACTCAACAACCGAGAAATATTTAGATCAGATGCAAATCACACGGCTTTAAAATAACAAAAAAATCCACATTACTAATACATATTATAAAATTGATTTTTTCCCACTTTTTTTTATTTATGCTTATTTATTTATTTTGTTCTTCTCTTATTAGCTTCTTCATCTCTCATCCCCTACATGACAATCCATATGAAAGAACTTGGAATCACAGTAGAAGAGACTGCCATCATTTACACCTTTCTTCCTGTAACACAACTGGTATGTACGCCACTGGCAGGCATGATAGCTGACAAACTGGGACGGTACAAGGATGTTCTTATGATATCAGTCCTATCCTCAGTGGCTTTTGCGACAGCCATATTGTTCGTTCCTCCTGCTCCAAATCCGCGGATGGAACATCCTGATATCAACTTGCATTGTGGACCTGTAACTTTGCCCCATGTAGCAGTTGAAAAATGTTGGGGAGGTCCATGTGATGTATTTCACACCGACAGAACTAACCCTTTGCGTCTTTTGGGATGTTCCATTTACTGTCCAGGGGTTCTGGACTCTGAATATCTACATGCCAACGCATTATGCAATAATACTAAAGGTTATTGTTTCATAAATGATGATCTGAGATATCCATTAGCCGAAAACAATTTTACGGTGCAGATGAAGCTACGAGAACCATATCCCGAAAGATCCACTTGCCAGTATCTGGTTACAGGAGTATCTCCGCTTATGCCTAACAACACTCTTTATGAAAATGATCTTCTTAAAAGCGTGTGTCCCATCTCCGTGAACAAGGCCAGTAGTAACTGCACCATTAAATGCAACTTTCAACAACTTCCAGATGATGATAATGGAACTTTTCCTCATATTAATCGCTGTGTTCGAACTATAGGAAATCGAGTTCTCACATTTTGGTTGTACTTCTTCTTAAGAATTTTATTTAACATTTTCGCTTCCATCTGTCTCACGTTGCTAGATGCCACAGCTCTAGCTATGGTAGGAGCTCATGGTGGACAGTATGGAAGACAGAGATTCTGGGCCATTCTCGCACAGGCAGTGTTTTCACCAGTAACAGGATTCCTTGTTGATTTACTCAGCGAGCACAGAGGGTACATGGATTACTCCCCTGCATTTCATTTCTACAATGTACTTGCAGTATGCACGGCAATAGCAGTATGGATGCTGAGTGTAGATGTACCACCACCAGCAGAAAATGTCATCAAGAATTTCAAAAAACTTCTAAAAGTTCCACCCGTTATAGCACTCATGATTGTAGTCTTCTGGCTCGGTGGTATGTGGGGTTTCGTCGAATCATTCCTGTTTTGGTACCTGATGGATTTAGGAAGCCCCAACTATCTACTTGGCCTCACTTTAACAACTGGAGCCATTGTTGGTCTTCCATTCTTGCATGAGTCTGATTGGTTTGTTCGAAAGGCAGGCCAGGTCAACCTTCTGCTGCTTGCTTTATTATTTTACTTCATAAGATTCTTTGGATATTCCTACATCCATAACCCTTGGTGGTGCATTCCATTCGAAGCTATGGAAGCCTTCACTTACCACTTGATGTGGGTTGCTGCTGCCACATACGGAGCTGAATTGGCACCTGCAGGACTTCTGGCGACGATCCAAGGATGTGTTGAGGTTTTCATTATGGAGTTGGTAAGCATATATTTTTGATTGTTATTTGATTAAAATAAATTGTAACAAGTAACAATTGTTCCTAAAGTAAATGTCGTAGTAAATATACTGTCCAATAAATGACACAAACTATTTGTTATCAAAAGCGTTCAGATACGAAAGATGAATAACAATACATTAATTAAATAACCGGCTTAAGTTACAAAGACTGAAATTAATCATGTATAGCCTTGTTAGGTTTCCAATTTTTTTAAATAAAATTATAGAAGACGAAATATGAAGCAAAAAATAGTTAATACAGCAAAATGTAGTGCATTGATTCAAATTAAAACGAGTTATACATTTAAATAGGCTGCAAACTTTTAAACAGTAAAGTTAGATATAGAACATAATATTATAAGAACATTTTATTTCCCTCTGAACCATTGTTCTTAGTAAAGTTTTAGTTATAAAACTTATATATATATAAGCGAAAATAATCTTGAAGATTTCAAA
>BMAV01016511.1:0-35349 GCA_019973955.1 Trichonephila inaurata madagascariensis
CCCCCCTTGACCTTTAAAAAGTAGACAGTACACACTCATTTCAAATAATCCTACACAAAAATAACCTAAACAAAAAAATGTGCATAAAAACTCAAAAAAGGCCAAATCCCCCTTTTTGATGAAAAAATAATAGGTTTTTTGGGGGGGGCCTACCCTATGTAAACAAGGTCGTCACATGTAGCCAGTTCAAAATCGTCAATTTAAAATAAAATTAACTCTTTTAAAAAAATTAAAAATTTGAGGGAACGTGCTAAAAAAATGCATTTAAAACATTTGTTCAATTACACAGGGGTACAAAATTTAAGTTCTGGAAAAACACAAAAGATGTTTTCAGTGAATTTTGTATTATTTAGTGTGCTGACTTCGAAATTGACCTCCATTTTTCCTATCACGTCAGGATTTTTTTATAAAATCGATATCAATATTTTTGCTAAAACCCTATTTGATAAGGAATTCACTCGAACAATTTAACCTATGCAATTTGGAACCAGTGGTTTTTATTCATTTAAATCTATGCAAATATTGATCCTTAGTGAGGCAAATTAATTTCTGAGCAATTACATGAAAACCATTGTTTCTAGACCTCACAGGCTGTTTTTGATCGGTAGAAAAACAAGAAATTTCCCTTTAAAATTTTAAAAATTTTCCCAATTATAGTATAATTTCTAGAAGAGTCACACCAACACACTATTTTAATTTGTTTTTATTAAGGTATTTAAATAAAATAGACGATTGACCAAGAAAAGCACAAATTATACTTGTGTACATACAAGTTTGAAGCAATGCTTTGAGTTTGAAGCAATGAAGCAAAGTTTGAATAAATGCGCAAGAAAGCAAAACAAATGAAGTTTCTCATTGGGTACGTTCTCTTTTTCCTTTTAAAACTTTTTTTTGAGTTCTTTTTTTATATTTAACCCCGGGCCTCTTTCATTTCATCCAACAATAGCGCGGCATTTTCTTGTCCCTTCTTTCTTGATATTTGATCCCAAAAATTTGTACCTTATGGAACCCTTTTTCCCATGTTCTCTGACCTCCCAAATTTTTTTGGGGCCAAAGTCCCCTGAAAGTGAAGGAAATGTATTTTCACACTCAAGGGGCAACCTAACTCTTGAAATTTCTCCAGCTTGTTCGCTACAATTCTTTTACAGCCAGGATTCATGCAACTGCCAAGAAACATTCTGATGACATCTTTGAAAAAAATTCATGCTTCTTTTTCCTTTGCTGTCATGTAAGTCTTAAATTCGCTATCCTTCATAAACTCCGCGAATATCTGGATCAACAAAGATTCCCTCTGTCAACTTGACTTCGGATATACCTGGAAATCCTTTGCAACTCAGCTGGAGGCAAAGGCACTAGAATATTAAATCCATGAGGAACGAGGAATATGGCTGATGGAATATTATCAGGTTAAAATAGCAGCTTTTATCTTTTACGGTTTTACCTATGGATAAGAAAGAGCACAACAATATCAGAGTGGTTTTTTCCCCTTTTATTCAAGAAACCCAAATTCAAGCTTTTTTCCTTTTACCGAAGTGTAGATCGGGGACATTTTTCAATTTTAATGAACCCTGTTTTTCTTAGTTCCCAAATTTCTTCCCAAAATAGGCAATATAAAGCTGATTTACATGGTCTATAATTTTCTCTATTTTTAGTTAAACTATATTCCCTCGTATATGTAAAAAAAGTCATTTGCCAAATGTTCCAAACGTCTCAAACAAAGCAATTTTTCCCGAAACGCAAAAAAACAAACGAAAAGTTTTAAGATGGCCCCCACACACCTTCGCAGCGCATGCCTCAAAATCCCCTGAAAGAAAAATTGAAATCAATTTAAAAAAATTTCGCATCTTGCGATCAAAAATAAACCCAAAGGCACGTTCCTTTAAAACCAATAAGGTCTGTTAATGATTCCCCGACGTTTTTGGGGAAAAAATATTGTGGCGGAAGAAGGAAAGCCAAATAAAGATTCAAGTATATTCTGTACGTTTCACTAAGGTTGAATGAAGGTCAGCCATGGAGGGAAAAAATTCAACGCTGCAAGAAATTTTTGGTAAATGTGCATAGAAATCCAAGTAAAACTAATTTTTTCCAAAAAATGTGACGTGAGGGAAAATTTTCATTATTATTTCTGAAATCAGCATAAAAAAAATACATTAAGTTGAGCTATCACAGATCTTGTACTTTTTTATTATAACCCCTTTTATTTTTTTATTATTTTTTAAAATAAGTTTTCTGCATTTTAAAAAAAATTTATTAAAAGGGGTTTTTTTTGTGTGTGTGTGTGTAAATAATTTTCTGAATGGAAAATAGGATTAAACTTTCTAGTGAAACTTGGTTTATGGATACTAATATGATAATGAAGAACTCTGAGCAATCAGGGCAGGGTGAAACAAAACACTCTTCAGCATACATTTACACAATTGTGTTATACTTTCTCAGTGTGTGTGTACTTATTGTGAATGTTCCCTTGAAAACGAAAGAAAACTCAATGAACGTTCACAAAAAATTACTCTTAAAAAAAAGGGAAGTAAAAAAGTATAGAACAGGTTTTGCAACATAAGTGTGTAGCTCAATTTGATCTAAAATGATATAAACGAAATATGTCTAAAAATTAATGCCATTTTTTTCTTACTTTTCTCTATGAAATGGGCATATTCTTAAACGGTGTTGAATGATTAACTTTTTTCTCGTACTTGTTTTTCACTCTTCAATTTCAAAATTAGATTGATTTTTGATAATTTCCAAATTTCAAACCTAAAATTATTTCACTAAAGTTTATGACTTAAAAATTTTTGAATAACTTTATATCTCTCAAGAATCGCTTCTGTCGGAAACGTAAAAATTTCATATCTGAGAAGTTACAAGTGTTGAAAATCAATGAAATAAAACATAGCCTTCCTAAAAATTGACAAAGAAACATGATTCTATTCATTTCCTTTAATAAGAATTGATTAATCTGAGAAAGAAAACAGAACTTTGCTCTTTATTATGACGAAGTGTTTTAACATTTCGTAGAGTGTGGACTCATCAAAAATAAACCGGGAAAAAATTCGAAGGGAAACTTAAATCACGGTCGAAAATCGAAATCTTAACCGACGTTCATTGTGCTCATCTATCATCTGAGGAAGCCGAAACAATTTTATGATACATCATCATCTCTTGAAGAGCAGAATGTTCATCATTTATCTAAATAATATTTTAGCAACAAATTTACGATGTTCAAACCTTCTCTTCTCTGTGTTCTTCATGAATGTAATTTTTCCTGACATACATTACGATCATGGTTCATAGTATTTATGCATCGTCAAAAGATTGTTTGTAAAGGATGATTTTTGGATTAATTTTTTTCTGCTGTTCTGCTAGAAAAACTATTGTCTGGGACTGAAACATATAAAATACAAGTACCAGGTGGTTATAATTAAAGTTACACTATTCAGAGGCTGTAGAACTCGTTCTACCAAACGGATTTTGGTAAAACGGAATATTTGCTATATGGATCATGGGGAAAGAGTCTCTGCAATAAAAAAAAATCGTTAAAATTTGGAAAAACCAGGAGGAAATGTGGTCTCAAATGGTAAGCTGGAATCGTTAAAATTTATTTAATTACAGAATATGCTCAATATGTGCTCCATTGACATCAATAACGGGTTGAAAGCGCATTATAGCGTTTTCAATGGTAGCGCGAAGCAACTCATAAGGAATTACAGCACATGACGTATGATCCTAGCTTTCAAATCAGGTAAAGTCCTAATTCCTCCTCTATAAAAAACGGGTTTTTTAGAAATCCCCACAACCAGAAATCACAAGGATTTACGTCGGGTGAACGAGAAGGCGAGAACGATTATCGACAAAGTTAGCACTTAAGCAGTGCTTTGACTTGACGCCCAATGTGAGGAGTTGCTCCATCTTGCAAAAAGATAGTGGTCTGCAAACATTGTCGTTCCTTTAAAGCAGGAATGACCTGTTGTTGAGGAAGTTCACTATACCGTGGACTCGAGACAAAGCATCTTTTAGGACCTTATGGAGTGAGAGTTTCAACAAAAAAAGGTTCGATGATAAACTCAGCAGTAAATCCACACCAAGCAGTCACGTAATCAGAATGCAGTCGTTGTTGATGCAGGATATTTGGAGGTGAAATATCCCATATGCGGCAATTTTGAGTATTCACAGTTCCATCTGAATAAAAGTGTACCTCATCTGACCAGAGAATTTTCCAAACCATGCATCATCAACTTCCATTCTCGCCAAAAATCGGCAAGCAAATTCAAGATGTGTTTTCTGATTTTGAAGTGTCAGCATCATGTGGATCTATTACGGATACCATTTCAAAATGTATCGCCAAATTTTTCGTACCGTCGACCACGGAATTTCTAACTCGCGTGACACTGATTCACTTGCTGAAGAATAGATGGAACTGGAGGCTTTTTTAACCATAGCAGTAGCGACTTCTTCGACAGTTTCAGTCCTTTCCGTCCTCTTACGGGCAGCACAACCAAATTCCCAGTTTCTTCAAGTTTCATAATCATCTTCCTCAAACCAATCCTCGATATGGAGTCTTTTCGCTGATCCTTTAAACGAAAATATTCACGCCGAGCAGCTAGGTGGTTGTTCCTTCTGATAAAATATTTACCAGTAAAGGGTTTTTTTTTTTTTTTTTTTTTTGTAAGGGCATGACTAACGATGAAAAACGCACTCTGAATGACTCTCTGGCTATGACTGCAAGTTTATATAGTTTTATGGATTTGCATAAGGAATATTCGATGAAGGCCACCTGGTGGTCAAATTTTGTACTAATTGTTTTTATTGCAGACACCTTTTCACCATGGTCCATATAGTATAACTTCCAAATTTCATAAAAATTGGATAACCAGAACAGGTTCTACAGACTTCGGAATAGTGTAACTTTAACTATAACTACCTGGTACCAATGGCGCACACAATAAGCAGTCCTAGGGGTCCGGACCCCTCCCCAGAAGCCTATGATTTTTTTTCCGATTGATTATAATTTGGTATATAGTATGTGCAAAATTTAATTAAATATTTGTTATTAATGATTAATTTTATTAATTAATGCTAATTATTTATTCAATACTGTTTTTATTGTTTTTGTTCCCAAAATCGACAAAATCAAAAGAGCATGATATGTAAATGGTGATTCTCAAATTCCTGACCCCCTTGAAAAAATTCCTCTGTGCGCTACTGCCTGGTACTATTAACTAAATTTCAATCGTATTATATTGATTCATCCGATATATAACTGTAAAGTGATATTCAGTCAGTGGCGCACACAGGAATTTTCCAAGGGGGGAGAGATCCAGGATCGAAAGTTCACCTTTCTTGTATCATGTTCCCAAACGTTACCTAACATATTCTTTTAATCTTGTCCACTTTCGGGAACAAAAAACAGTAAAAAATTAGTTATTGAATAAACCATTAATATTAATGAATAAAATGAATTATTTATAACAAATACTTAATTACATTTTACGTATTATGTACATAGGACTAAATCAATCGACAAAAAAAAAATGAAGGTCTTTGCCCCACTGTATACAGTAATACTTCGAGCTTACACGATAGGTGGGATTGAAGGATAACCGCGTAAGTTGGTGTATGGTTTCACAAATAAATGCATATAAATTATTTTTAATTTGAGCGAGTGAATATTTACGCCGCACTGCTTAGCTACTTGAGGGCTTTTGGCAATGGACTTCGTAGATTTGAAGGATGGTCAAGTGACGAGGACGACATTTGAGCTAGCACCGAGGCTCTTCTAGCTATACCTCCCAAACGAGGACGTTTGGGCTCTTGACAGATTGAAATTTATAGTTGGACCACAGTAGCGCAATACCAGGAATTTTTCAAGGGGGGTCCGAGGGTTGAAAGTTCATCAATTCTTGTATCATGCTATTTTTGATTTTGTCGATTTTCAGGAACAAAACACAGTAAAACCAATTATTGATTAAATAATTAGCATTAATTAACAAAATTAATCATTAATAACAAATATGTAATTAAATCTCGTGATGTGTATTCTATAAGTACTTAGAAATTATAAATCCAGCCTTGAAAAATCAAGGGCTTTGGGGGAGGGGGTCTTGACCCCCTGTGCGCCACTGTTGGGGCTGGAAAGGAAAGAAAATAATAATTTAGAAAAAAAAAATGTTTAATAAAATTTAAATAACATAAGTAGAAAATCGCAAACTAAAGTTATTTGATGCAGAAAGTTTCATAAAAGATAGTTTGCCAGTTCAAGATTTTTTTTTGTTTCTATAGTAGAACTTCCTCGTAGCTTGCTAATATCCCCTCCCCCCTGTTTTCTTGGAAAAATACACTCACACGAAAATATAGATGCCCATGGGGTCTATATTTTCTCTTCTAAACTTTCTCAATTAAACTGAGGCCTTCTGTCAAGTTCCAGACCGTCATTAGATCTATAGATTGAACTGGGTCTTAAGGCTCAAATTCTTCAGTTTTACTCTTGCTCATGCATTTCTATGACCTCATCTATTGTCAATTCCTGATTGTGGGAGAGAGAGTTCAGCAGTTCTTGAACGTCATCCCTATCCACTTCCAAATTTATTTTCCTCTAAAAATCGACCGCTTTTCTTCAATTATATTACCAATTTCACCATTTTATTTTTTCAAACAAAAAACGACTTGGCTAGATTTGAAAATCGAGTAGCTCCGGATTCATGTAAATCGGGGTATCGTAAATAGAGGTAATACTGTAAAATTTCATTTCTGAAAATCATTCGTTTCGTATAAGGCGTTCCTGTGTATTATTTCCCTTTTTTTTTACTTATTTTTAATTCTTTACTTCACTGCATAATGAAGTATTCATTGTTTTACTTAGAAACAAAGTGAATTTCTGAAAAGAAATTCAATAATTGGTAATGTTTTTTTTTGATATGTTAAAACTCCTTTACATAAAAGAAAAAAAATCAATACAACGTAGTGTTATTATCTTAATTATATGTACACAGTTATTATTCTACTATAAATAGTTACAATCCTACAGACTGCTTGTTAGGAGGACAGCTACTTTTATAATAACAAAACTAAATACTAATTCAGTTACTATTTCCATATAGATGAATCGTTGTTCTCTGAATTTTTATGTGTATTTATTATTCTTTAAGAGCTTTATTCGCTAGATGTTAATTATCAAAGACATTAACTTACACAGACCTGTCTTTTGGAAGGGGAATTAAAGCCTAAAAAACACCTAGGCGTAAGTGTAGAGAGACAATATGTATAGTAAATATTAGAAAAAATATAGTTATTCATGGGGGAGGGAGAGATTGGACCCCTCGTCTCCTGCACGCCGCAGATCATTGTCTGGCCTTCTCGAGCTGCCTTTAAATATGTGCATATGTAAAGTTCATCAAGTTGATTTTGTTTTTACTATTTAATAAAGCTGGTAACCACATATCACTGTATTAGATATATTTTGTAGTTTAATTTGTAAGGATTTTATGTACATGACTCATAATATAAAACAGATCAGAACAATAGAAGTATCCAATAGACTTGATGGTTGCATTATGCACAGATTTCAATAAAGAATACAAATGATTAACATTGCATTACCCATTGAAATCATGTTCTAGAAATACCATCTAAGAATGTTGTATAAAGAGAGAACGGAAGGTTATATTTTTTAGTATTGGCATTAGGGGTTACATCTGATTTTTTAAACGAGGAGCTACATTCAGGATTACTCATCTACGAATATGGAAGTCATTCCGAAGTTTTCCTGAAACGATAAAAAATTAATTCTACAAGCCTGCTTTTCTGCTTAGGCACAGGCCTAAGGCATGAAAGATTTGGGGGCGAAAAAAGAGAAAAAAATTTGAAATTACAGAGCGAACGCGCAACGCCTAACGAACCATGACAGAAACATTTTTGTCCTTAAGAGAGTAAAGACTGAAATGAACTCTATGTTAGAAAAAGAAATGCTTAACAGTTTCATATTGCTACGCACTCAAAATAATATTACCATAGAAATTGATTAAAAATGTTGTTATTAATGATGTTCAATGATCAAAGCTCGAAGAAAATCTTTGTTGTATCAGTACATGGTAGTGACTGAACAGACTAACGATGCCTAAAAGTAAAAAAAATCAGTAAAGCGATAAGCGAATAAAAAAATGAGAATAAACAAGAAGAAAACATTTCATAAGATAGCGTGTACTCTATATTGTAGTTGCAAACGATTTCATCAATTCACTGTATTAATTTACAAAAGGAGGGCCCGTGATGCCGTAAGGTAAAATGAACAAGTTTGGCAAAAACATGCCACTACATTTTCCTTACGGCTGACAGTTACCAATCCAGGACACAGCGGATTCATAGGTGGTGGATAATATGATGACTCTCCAAAGAGCAAAAATAAATGAAAGAGTTTGTGAGTAAAGGGAAAATCCCTCCCGAACCAAAACTGGCAAGGTAAAAATTGAAGGAATGAGAGGTGCTCTGGAAATTGTGGGGTGAGGGCGTAACAATTTAGAGTGCCTGCAGACCCCCGTGAGATTAAAAACTGCCCTGGAATTCTGGCTTACACAGATTCAGAAATAAATATTTGTGTTGAAAGAACTAAAGATACACACAGTCATTTGATAACTAAATCAGTAAGGATAAATAAATCAGCAGAATACTTGGCACCATCGGCATCATACCATCCAGACTGGAACGTATGGAAATAGTGGCACTCACTCCAAAATAAAAAATCTTAATGTAAGAATTATTGTCTATTTCACAACAAAGTTTTCTGACAGCATTTAATTACGAATAGCAACAAACGAATTGCACAGATCATATTTTAGTTGAATCAATATTCTACTAACTACACCACAATAGCTGCTTCCGAATGTGGTTGTATTTCTGGAAGGGGTTGCATGACTCTTATTTGGTCAGGGCAATCGTTATCCCCTACTCATAATTATTATTTGAGGTACCATTGCATTCCAGAGTTATAAGACCCTGTGTTGTTGGAGAAAATTAATGCTAGTGTGAGAGTTAGGAAATTAAATATTTGGTCCATTTACGTCACAGCTATTAATTACATTATATACATTTATATAGAAGCTATTCATAATATTGAGTATTTCATTAGTATTCAGACTATGTTAGTTGCGAGAGAGTACGCAACACACAGCACAGGTGTTTTCAACAGAATCTCCCTCCACTCTGTGGTGTTGGGAAGAGGGTGGTTTCTTTCTGACACCTCGAATTACACTCGGAGTTTCCGACTCGCAGGTGCTCCCAGCTGTTGGGTTTTCTCACAGTCATAGGTTGCCAAGGTAATATCAGAGGACAAGACCCCGCAATATTTTGGGGTGCTGGTGCATGTGGGCATAGGATTGCTGTTATCCTGTCCACAATAAGATTCCAATTTTTTAGCTGTGGGACAGGACCCTTTCCCAGTATTCAATAGCAGCCAAAATCTCTTTGAAGTTTGGGAAACCACTATTGCCTCTTACTTTTACAGCTTATCTGTGGTTTAGTTTTAACAGGAAATTGATAGACTGCGTGTGGCATTCAATATTCAACATTTCTTCATTTCACACAAAGTTGTTACACCCTTGCATTAGCTCATTCATCATTCTAATCTGCCCTCCTTCCAACACAGGGGCGATGATTCTCAACTTTTCAAAGTTTAAACCTTTTTTTCGAATATATATATGGGAAGTAAAATGAAGAAACAAAGAGTATGTCGCTGATAACCATCACGAATGGAAAAAATAACGTTAAGCAATTAACTGATGGGAAACCGATGGACAAAGTCGTAGGGTTTCGTTGCTTAAATGTGGAAAAAGAATGTCTGAAGGAAGGTACACGTGGTAGATCATGCCATTCCTCATTCAATAAGAACTTAACAACAAGAATAGTGTATTTAAACGCATCTGCAAGAGAAACAACTTAAGTTTATATATTTTTGTATGCAAATGTATAGCATTTTATCCTGTGTATTAAACGTTAGTTATCTCGTCAAGAAATAGTAGTCATCCTGTTAAACCATACCCCTAGACTCAGCACCAGTTAATTCATTGGGCGCTTGGGAATTGGGCCCAGTGGCTCGGGGCCCGAATAAGCTGAACTTAACTAGATTTTCTGGTTATAAATTTGAATCCTCTAGTACCAAGGGGGCTTGTAGATCTTCTGCGCCCAGGTCCCAAAACGAACTTAAATCGGCACTGCCGAAACTCCGGCCTCAAAACCCTACACGCGCGTTCTTACGCCCACGAATGATAATTTAGTTACACTCATTACATTTTAATTACGTAACATCAGTAGCGCACACAGAAATTTTTCAAGGGGAGGGGGGTCTGAGGTTGAAAGTTCACCATTTATGTATCATGCTATTTTTGATTTTGTCGGTTTTCAGGAATAAAACACAGTAAAAAACTAATTATTGAATAAATAATTAGCATTAATTATAAAATTAATCATTAATAACAAATATTTAATTAAATTTTACGTATTATATACTTAGAGTTATAACCAATCGAAAAAATCAGGGTTGGGGGTTCCAGACCCCCGGACCCCCGCCACTGCATAACATGCAAAAGACGGGCAATAAAAGAGGCTTTGACTCAGAAAATAATAATAAATACTGTCAAATTATGATGTATCATTTGCTTTATATATTTGAATGTTTGTATTCATTACTAATTTACAAAGAAGCAGACTAATAATTATATGATCTCTTTCACAAATTGAAACTCTTGCATTCGATTGTTACATGCAACTATATTATACACGATTTTGAAAGATCTTTTGGAAAGAAACTCTTTTTCTCTGTATTCTGAACTTTTTAAATGCTTTCAACAATTCTTAAGTGTAGTTGAGCAGAGTGGTATCAACGGGAAGAGAAAAGTACGATGGAAGTTCTCTGTGAATGGAAGTTCTCGGATTTAATCCTCCAGAGATAATTATGAGAAATAAAGAAAGCTGTGACTGATGAATGTAAATGAATAAGGATTCTTTTCGTGGTGTGATGGATCAGTTTAGCGAAAATGTAACCAGTTGAGATGTTCTCCTGTCCAATTAATTATTCCTCGTTGTTAGAGAACACAGTGAAACACTAATCCATCAGAACCAAAAGAAACATATAGAGGGAATAGTCCTAGATTTTCATAGGTAATTTGCATGTATAAGCCCAATATAACGCAATGGAAATAAACTTCATGAAAATATGTTTCTATAGTATTGCAATACTTTATATGAAAAAAGGACTGTTGTCCAGTGCAAGGAAAAGTTTGTAGAGCATCCATTCATTTCCGCATTCACCCCGATCCAAGTGGCAAGGAATTGGCGGAACTGAGAAGACAAGAGAATGATTGATTCGGTGGACAAATTAATTGTCCATCGAAGCAGTGCTCGGACGGGAGAGTGGATGAACAAAAACATAGGGTGTTCAGTTACTTACACGCTTTGTGTCCGGCCCCGCGTCGTCCAGCGATGGGGGACCGTCCTCATTCGGGCATTGATTGGTTTGAAGCGGCGCCACGTCCAAATAAACTGACACTCCGCGCCCCACCATTAATTATGCCTTCTTGTCACGCGTCTCCAGGACGTCGTCGTGTGGCGATTCGTCAACCCCCCACCCCCAACCCTCACAGAAGGATTATGTGAAACTTGATTTACAAGCCTTCCGCCATTATTCGGAGACCTCCCCTTCATGTAGGAAGAGTTGTTTATTAATATTCTCTACCCCCCTCCAAAAAAATCACTTAATTTTTAAGGTCTTGTAATGTGTTAGGGAATATGAGGCATTCATTCAAAGATATTGCGCTGCTGATAAGAAATAGGCGGAGTTATATATGCATTGTGACATTGTTAATTCAGGACAAGAACTGCGTTAGCACAAACGGAAATATGAAAATTCAAAACATTCCACTATTTTAAATTCGAAAGCATTACGGTGTTTATTCCAATCTATGTATGATTCTAAGCCACACCCCAAATTCCCAACATACTTTTGTGAAAAAATAATGTAAAAAGTAGTTTACGAAAACCAATATTTATGAATTAAAAAAAAAGGAAATAAAATAAGAACTAGTAAGAGGTTAGTAAAATTAATCATTTTGCCAATATTAAAAGCTTTCAAGTACATAGATGAACCCGGAATGGCTTAACTTTCAGTATTATGCTCAGTTTCTCTCATCCAACAAATTCTTCCGCCTTCAATTCTAATCCACATCGGATTTTCAATAGAATTGACTTTGGGGAAAATGTGACTAAGATTCAAACAAATACGGCATATCTTGTCAGTATTTGCTTTTCACTAATTTACAATTTTCTAAGCGAATCGTTATAATTTTAGACATAGAGACATTAATTGTGTACATAGAGGAGTTTTCAAAATGCATATACATAATTCATTGCTACTCATCGCAATCCAAAGCACGCATCTTCCTGTGATGAATTAGTTAAAAATCACTTTCGTCACTTGAAGATACAATTTCGATTGATTTATTTTTTAGCACTGTGACGTAGTGTACAGGTAGCGTGACTGATACGTCACAACCAAATGTTGAAATAAAAGAAAAATTTATTTTCTTAACAAATTAATCATTATTGATGCAATAAGGCAAAACCTGTGTGCCAAGCCGGTGCATTCAGTCTGTTCCATGGGGAGATCAATCACTTCACAGCTCTGCTTTGTCAGAAGGGCACTTGCCCTTATTTCTAAGGAGTTGTTTCGATAACTAATACAACGCCACCGGCGTTCGTTCCCTTCCTTTCTCCAGGAAAAAGAGCCAGTTTCGGACTTCAATCCGACCTCTGCTATCCGATCTCCAATCTAATCTCGACCTCGAATCTCATCTTCGTCTCTACTCCCTTTTTTGCTCTCCTCTCTCTTCAGGTATCTCCCCGTTTTTTCTAAAAACCCATTTAAAACACCACGGGTGGATCCACAACACACCCCTTGTCCCTTATCATTGGTAGGACACCAAAATCTGCCCACGGCCCTCGGCCTCATTAGTGTCCTATTCGTGCGGAACACACAATCACCCTCCGGCCCATCTAGAATCTAATGGCGCCAGATTTCTTGTCCAACATCTGGACACACTTGTCCATCACACCGCCTTCGTTTCTTAAATCAGTTCTCTCGTAGTCCTCCAAGGTGTCAGACTCGTTGGTCAGACAAGCTTCGTTTCTTGTCACCCTGTGGGCACTTCTTTGTCCATTGTGACTTCCAGTCAGAGTGTCAACGAGGCTCCGAGGCCAAACAATAAACAATGAACCCACTTTCACGTGCACTGGTCATTTAGCCAAAAAGTACCATTTAGCCACTGGTCATTTAGGTTATAAAGTAAGTGATAAGTTTTTGCGACGAAGGTCGGTTGGTCAGTTGCTGTAAACGTCATGATAACCAGATATGCATGATCGAAGCTCTTTTCGGAATTTAAAATTTCTTTTGAATTGGTATCTATTTTAAGAAAATGCTTTTCCCTTTTGTTGGAAGCCTGTATTCCAGAATATATTTTAAGCACTCTCAAAGAATCCGGTTATTAGTGTCCGTCTTCTTAATTTATTAAATTATTGATAATGTCACTGTCATTGACAGTTTCGTCTTCAATCAAGTTCGTATTCCTGGTGCGTTGAGAGAAAGCAGCTGAACGTGAATTGTCGGGAGATTGTTTATAACAAATGAACAAAACGTCCTAAACTACATATATGTTCTTTGGTAGAAAACACCACACCATTCACCAAAGTCGTTGAAATTCATATACCACATAGAAAAAGATCGCACAGAAAAAAATCGCATGAGAAAAGGACCGCACAAAAACAGGTTCAACTGTATAGGATACAAATTAATTGAGAGAAACACACAAAACACACACACACACAGGGTAAAAAAGCATCCGAGTAAATAAAACTTTCTTTTTCTACAACATTCAAAGTGAACGAAACTCACCATGTCAGTTCAAGATTCTTGCTTGTAAGTTTGAAAACGTGATACCTTATGGTTTCGTACAATCCAGTAATACCAGGGTCTGCGACTTGTATTAAGTAGAACTTGACAAAGAGAGAGAAAGTTCGGTCTAATGACGTTCTTCACCTAGCGTTGATAATACAGCCTCGGAAGATTGTTAACCCCTTCCTACATAAAGTTGTTGATATGGGAGAAAAAAAACGTCACACCCATGATTTCACAAAACTACATAGGAGATAACGGCCTAAATGCCATCAGAGTTTCCATCCACTCGAAAATTTGCCCATAAACAGTCACTGAAAACTGTAAGATGTGGGATCTAGTAAGGGTTTCTGATTTCCAGGGTTTTTCCATTCCCGGGACTGTCCGGGAAATCCTAAGAATGCAATTGTCATTCCCGGAATTACATCAAAATTTCAAAAAATTTAAAAATAAGTTATTTTTAAATAAAATCAATAATAATTATATCAAATAAAGAATACATATTTAATAACATCCATCAATTCATTCATACAAGAAAATTTATTTACAGCCATACTTTAATATATATTTAAATAAAATTTATTGGCTTCAAAAGTATTCATTAAATAGGAAGCTAAAACAAGGCGGACCGTCTTTATCATTCAAGGTCAATCCCTAGCTTTCCCGGGCTCAGTCCACTCTATGGCTCTATCTCTCAAGTTCTCTCCGTCAAGTCGCTTCAGAGTTTCTACTTATAGATCGCGTTTCGTCTCTCCCTTTCTTTTCAAAATTCACCTTTAGAAACACCGGGGTTTGGGTCACCACGTCCCTCGTTCTCCCTCATTGGCAGGTCAAAAGGCTTTGAGTCTGCCTCGTCTTCCTCCTCATTGGCAGGTCGAAAGAGTCTGCCCTCGTTTCTGAACCCGCACCTCGCGTCTCTCATTTTCGCGGAAAACACGAACACATTTCCCCATCCTTGCGTCTCGAATCCCAAGGGCGCCGCTGCTCACCTCTATTATCCCCGACTACAACCCATCAAATGCATCGACTTCTATTCAAAACTTTCGCAGGTAACTGTGACATCGATGGTATTCCTGCCATTTAACCTCTTCAGAACCAGATATCGCGCTTTGGTCGAGGCCAGTTAACAAACAATAACCATAGCCACCTGCGCCTGTCATTCAGCATCTGTTTGTGTGGATGGATGGGGTGATTTCAGATGGTGGCGGGGTGGGGTTCATCGGTGAGACGTCACGAACATTTCCTTCCCCTGAAAGGTCCATTTCACTGGACTGCTTGCTCTGACTCGAAAAGAACTAGTTCAGTTCTTAATATTTCACCGAAGGTTTGTGCTTATCAATGAGACTGACCAGGACGGCTTAATCCCAGAGTAATAAGTAATGCAATCAAAATATAAATAAATAAATCAAATTCTACAAAACATTCACTACAACTAAAACTTAAATCCAAATCTTGAATTCTTTTCGCTTTTCTTCTATACCAAGATTATCCCATAACTTACATTTTCAGGGTTTCCAAAGAAGTTAAATGGCTTTCATAATATTTCACTAATTCCCAATACCTTCATCAACTCAATCAATTGTATTTCTAACCTCTGTAAATGACCCTACCCTTCCAAGACACAAAGGTGCTAATAACACATTATGTCAGCTTCACCTTACACGCACTGGCTTGCTCATACTCTAGGAATATTCTTCTCTTTTCACACAAATCCAAAAATTATATATCTCTTATTCCAACAATATTAAATAAACTAGAATAAGCACCTATAAATTCCAAGCTTTGCTAAATAACATTAAAAACAATTTTTTAGAGGGTAAAATTTTAAATCCAAGACCTGCTAACAAGTTAAATTTTGACTTTCGGTAGGCATTCTCACAACCATTATGACAAGTTATTCACAATTCATGTGGTATTGTCTTCCATTACATTAGTTATTGAAGAAAATTAGACAATTTGAGTGAATATCTGATATTTTCTACCTCAATAGCTCACATGCAAATTCATAAATCCTCATCATATCATATAGAGAAAAGGTGCTACAACAGAAACAATTTTCCTTTGGTCGATCTGACTACGGCCCAATCAGCACTGGCCTAGCTGGCTTTGCAGGTGCCGTCTGCGTGGAGATACCTTATCGACCATTCAGCCAAATTACATCGGCTAAATCTAATAACCTCCTGCGCCATGTCCGATTCAAAAATTCCCGTCGCCAGAAACCCATCGAACTTAAACACTTTCTTAATAGTAGCTACCTTTGGTCAGCATAACGCATGCGGCATACTTCGGATAATTCATCGCCCGAAGAACGACGAAATACCGCCTACAAATCAGTACCAGAAGTGGGCCAATCCCTGCTATTCTTTTCTGCAAACCTTCCATTTTTAATAAAAGATAAATTTCGGCTCATTATGCCTGGTTTAAATTCACCAAACTTATTGTTTCAGCCCATGGATAAAAGGGTATTGGCTCCGCTCTTCCCTAACAAACAACAGGCAGGTGGTTCGACTGCCCCATCCCGTTTACATCTGGAAATCGAAGATATACTGCTTCTCTTCTGTAGATAAATTAAACATCGAGGGATGTACCAGGACTTTGAACAGCATTTTCGTATTTAAACTGCTATCCTTCTTGCCTTAAGAAAATCATCCCCGGGATATAGAAAACCTTTCTTTCTTTTTTAGTGTTAATCATTCTTAAATAGTTACTTCGATCAGGGCAAGTAAATTTGCAAAATATCAGTTGACTTTTCCCTTTAACCTAAAGTTTTCAAAATCCGTTAAAACTAAACTACCGAATAGGGAATTTCGAATCTTCCACTATTCCCTTCGAGCTATTTTTGTGCCTGAGTTGTAAATTCCTGAAGCTGTACGGTGCAGTTTCTTAAAATTGAGACGATAAATGATACTGCGATCTCACTGCTCTGGTAAATCTATCTCACGAACCAGAATTCTGAACTAAGCCTAGACCATGCAATCGCGTCTCTAAGCTGTTCCTCTCATCCTCTTTTTGTGGTTCTGAGGAGAGCTTGACGCATTGTTATCTCTCAAGCCTCCCCACACATCAACTTTATACGATGTTTTCTTTCCTTCCATTTAACTGCTGCTATCTTATGCATTGTGATTTCCTAGAAATCTTCTACGATTCCATAGTAACTTTAACTGCCACCTGTTAACGTCATGCTGGTATCTTCTCTTTCTCGCATTCCTTTCCTACTCAATTCCCAGGGTTCACTGTTTCCTAACTGCTCTCTGATTCTAAGAATCCAAACTCTATTTCATTAGAATTTATTACCGCTTTTTACAAAGCGGTGCATTGACACTTACACTTACTGCAGAGGCAAACCGGTCCCTTACTATTGACCAATTCTATCACATTGATTTCTTTTTCCTTGCGCCGACATAGAATTTACTATCGCTTTTCTGTTCTATCTATCATACCGCTGAAGGGGAAAACGTTCGTCGCTTCTCTCACTGGAACAATTCTCCTCAATCACCAGACGCTGGCGTTCTCCACGCTTTTGTACCTACCAGGTAATTAAGGCCCTGCGCCCAACCGGTTCTGCACCCAACTTCTGCAGTACGTTTTCCACGACGCACAATAAACATTTGCAGATTGTTAAACCTATTCCTGACTTCAATTCATTTCGTTTTAGCTTATTTCTGTGTTGAGCTCTTAGTCTTTCTAACTCAAATTTATTTCTTCAAGTACAGCTGTCAAATTCATGGTACATTTCCCGTTCATGAACACCTCTTTTTTGCTTTTCTTTAAGCGTTCCTCCCAAATACCTCTAACAAATGTTTAGCTGTACAAATAGTATAGTATTTGCTTTGACAAATTCTCTTATTGATTTCCATCCTAGTTAGTAATATCAACTACTGCCTAATTCAACCACCTTTCCTAACATTGCACGTCTTTTCTTTCTCTTGCTTAGAGCATGCATGATGCACTATTACACACAAAACCAAATCTAAACTTAGTGATTACAAAAAGTATACACAGACTCAAAATTGACTATATTGCATTTTCAGACCTAGATTTAGCATATTTTTACTGAAGTATTTAGTCTAAACCAACACAATAACCTACTCACACTGATCCTCAGCTTTTTGCCCGGTAGCAACTGCAGCGCAGCCGCAGAATTTTCACAAATCCTACTTAACACTCAACAATATCCTACAATATTGTACTAGCACCCACTATTATAGCACTGCTGGCCTCTCATGTTCTGGAAGACCACAGCAATGTCTGCACGTATTTAGCGCCAACACCCACTAGTATAACTTTACTGTATACTCGAAAAATTTCACTGGAAATCACAAGACCACCAACCATGCTACTCAATATTGTACCAACAAGTACTTAGCACCTCTATATGCTTAATTTCACAACTCAAACAAGAAAATACCAATATCGCGCATTTGCTTGCACTTCATGGCCTCAAAAATCTTTCTAGTCTCTTATTTGTTTTACTAAATTTACCTAGTCGCCTTTGCTACATATCTCGCTTATTTACTGAAAGCAATACTCAGTTGCTTTTGTCGAAAATAATCTCAAAATTCACCAAAGTTGCCAGGCTAATAAGAACCGCCAGGCTCTCAGAGGAACTCTCTTTACACTGATACTTCGCATAAAACCGCACTCACACCTGGCAACAGAACTCGTGACTTCCTTAACACTAGGGACTCTTGAAAACGTCCTCCGGAAACAGAGCAGGCACACAGTTCCTCTTAAAATCGTTGATTCATTTGGCGGGAACAGAGCACTTCTATCCATTTCTTCTCTGGCTTTAGAGGACTCCCGGAAAGGCTTACTCATAGCGGGAAGTACAATCGGCGACGCGCCAACTCCTTCCATACGAAGAGCCTCTCGAAGTCGGCGCTCCAAATTAGGCGAACATTAAAATTCACCACATCACATTCGCACACGTACAGCCTTCTTTCTCTCTTTTCAGCCAAAACTATGGATTCGGGCATCTATTCATAAATGCTGGAATCAACACCGCTCACCAATTTTGTAATAACCAACCAACCTTATATATAGCTGTAGCACGATCGTCAGTCATTCGTACGCAAGAAATTTGTTCACAGCCATACTTTAATATATTTAAATAAAATTTATTAAAGCTTTCAAAGTGATATTCATTAAATACTCAGGCAAAGCCGGGCGGACAGTCTTTATCATTCGAGGTCAATCCCTACAGCTTTTTCCGGGCTCCCAGTCCCTCCATGGCTCTATCTCTCCCAGAGTTCCTCTCTCCGTCCAGGAATCTAACCCCAGGTTTCCTCTTCATCAGTCAGACCGTCTCCCCTTTTTCTTTTTCCAAAATTCTACATTTTAAGCTTTACCGGGGGCGGGTCCACCACGTCCTCGTTCTCTCCCCTCAATTAAGCAGGTCAAAGAAAGAAAAGTGCCCTCAATCTTCCCTGTGGCAGGTCAAAGAAAAGGTCTTGCCCTCGTTCCCGGGCCTGCGTCTCTCATTTTCATGAAGAGCACGAACACATTCCCATCCGTCTCGAATCCCAAGGGCGCCATAACTCACATCATTAATGTCCGCCTGGAAGCTGCAGCCCCGCTCTCAATGCATCGACTTCTATTGAAAACTTTCGCGTAAAAGGAATGCCTGGCCCGTATCGACATTTCGCCCAGCCATTGGCATATTCAGGCCAGATGTCTGCGTTGGTCGAACTGGTTAATAACAAACAATGACCCCCATGGCCTGCGCTGTCATTTCGCCATCGGCACGGTGATGGATGGATAGAATTTGATTTCAGATGGAGTAGCAGGTGATTCCCATCAGAATATACAAATATAAATTCCAAAATTAATATTTATTTGCTCTGTGAGCTTAAAAATATGTAATAAACTGATTATACATTTTAAAATAGGATTTCGAAAGCATAAAAAAATTTTAAACTTTATCATCAGCCTAGTTCTAAGCCGGACGAACAACCCGGGCAGCAGAAATTTCCGGTTTCAACTGACGGGGAAAAAACTTTTTAAAGTCTCACATATTTTTATAATATTTGGTGATAGATTTTCAGTCGAGTCAAGCAACTGCATCTCTTGTTTCATGATTTTTTTGAAGCTAGTACTTTTCATGGTTGAACAATACAAAACTTTTGTTTTAAAGTAAATTGCTTTCTGTAATTTTTCGTCCAACGTCAGAGGTTTTTCTTTCAAAACATCCGTGCTCTCTTCCTCTGAGTGCGAAGGGGTTGATATCGATTTTTTTCCAAAAAACTTTTTTTCCTTATATTTCGGCTTGTCTAACCAAACAATTTTTACCAAGCAATCGCGAAATATAGATAGTAAATGAAGCTGCTCCGTATTTTCTCCCAAAATCAGGTATTGCATTAATCCTAATAAATTAACTTTGCATCTCTCATTAATTCATTGGATTAGAGAATATATCATATTTTTCGCAAATTCTGAATTTTGTTCGTTCTCCAATAACGAAAGAAAATACACATTCTGCAAATAGCAAAGTTACCTTTCGACTGCATAATATTTCTAAGTCCATTTTTACTGGCTGTAAGCCTGCTACAATTGTAGTCACAGTTTAAAACTCTACATTGGCTATCATTTATTCTTCTTTAATGTCAATTAATGCTTTTAAAAATGCTGACTTTATTTTTAAAAATCTTCCAAGCATTGATAACAATTTATTCCAGCGTGTTTTTGTCCCGGGGATTCCCGGAAAAACCCGAGAATGAAGTATAATTCCCGGGAATAGAAAAAGTACAAAAATCTTATGATTTCCGGGGAACCGGGGATCCCGGATTCCCGGGAAAGGAACCCTAGATCTATCCTGTGATGATAAAATCTTTCACCGCCTTCGTGTTAGCATTCGTCGCAAGAGAAAAGTTGTTGAAAATTGTAAGTATTATCTAATCCTTTTGTGAAAAAAACTAAATGTTAAAACTATTGAAATGTGCATTATCTGGAGAATATTATGCAACGAAAACACATTGCAAAAGAACCACTTTGTAATGTTTACTTGTAGACCAGGGTCGGTCAACTTTTTGGGCAGAGCACCACTATCTGATTAAAATATTATGCTTGTCACTTCCACATACCACCATGATATTTGCAACAAACAAAACCATGAAAAGGGGGGAAAAATGTTACTTATAGGCTTATTATAGAATTTTTACTCAAATGTCATATTTTTATGCAAATCTATCTATCTATGTATATATAATAGAGGATATTTAAAAATAATATAATAAATAAAACAGAAGTATAGTTTTACTGTTAATAAACTTTTTGCATTTTCAAATCAGTTAGGTTGGGTGTAAAATAAAAAAAAATGAGTAACTTCGAACATTTAATTTTAAAGAATTATTAAACTGACAATACTTTCTTAATTTGGTTTTTGAATTTGGAATAATTTTTTAAGTCATCCATATTAGAATTAGCTTTTGAAGAAGTGAAAAAAATTAGCCTGCTTTAGGTGTGTATCACTTAAATTTCAGCTATATTTTGATTTTATTATGTTCAAAAAAGAAAAAAATTCATTCAAACATGTTGATCCAAACCTACTACAATATCTGAAAGCAAAATCTTGTAAATTTGGAAAAATAACTTGATGGTCCAACTTTCTAAATATTCCACAGAATTTTATATTACAATTTTTATTGTGATTCAATTAAGTGTATAAAGAATAAATTTTGATGGGTTTTTTTTCTAAGACAACTGCATTTTAATAAAACTAAGGAATTGGTATTTATCTTTTTAAATTTTCCAATGTCTTTGCGTGCCACTGTTACAATTCCGCCGTGCCACAGAGTAGCACATGTACCGCTGGTTGGCCACCCCTGTAATAGGCAATTACTATAACAGTACCACCAAGCAGTAATGTTTATTTAACACCAGAAATCTCGAATGGATCCCTTAAACACCGGCCAGGTGTGATTTTGACACTGAGCTGATGTTAATGGAATTTTTTTTAAAAAAATGTGTACTTAATATTTTTTTTTTTTTTTGCAAATATATATATTAGTAAAAATAAAAACAATTTCTACAAAATTTGAAAGTATTTAAAAAATAATAATTTACTTTCATTATTTGCACTCAATGGATTTATAGTTGACATATTTTGAGCATTTGCCTTTTGTTATTCCTTTACAAAAATAATATACATTATTAACTACATTTCAGGAACATTTTTTACCTCACATTCCCCATACTCTTAGTAGTCTTTTTGGTTCAAATAAACTCTGTGTTAACCATTTTTCAGCCAATTATTTAAATAAAAGTACGCCTTGATTATTTTTTCCTATTGCGTATTCAAAAATAGTTCGAGAGCTCATGGCAGCAAAATTTAATAAAAAAAATGGTTAAAACGTCTGCAATGAAAAACGGATCCTTATAATAATTATTTTTAGATTGAAAAATGATACACTTAACAATTAAAACCAAGATTTAGACATGTGTCATCAGCTTTGTTTCAAAAATTTTATCTTTAGGTGAATTTTCTTTGTGTTAAACGTATATGAAAATCTTAAATTACTTTTGAAAGAATATAATTGTGATCATATATATATATATATAACATGTATGACTTTATGTTAATTTTCTTCATTTATAGAAATAATTATGTTCCTCAAAATTTAAGAATAAAGAGAATAAGAGTTAGACATCATTAAATAGCACGTATTTTAATAATATGCAAAATGATTTCTGAAGACCAGCAAATTTTGAATAAAAAGTTTACTAAATTAAATATATACACCCCGCTTTTTTCGAATGTTACTGCTATTGATAATCGGGTGCGGTTTAGAATCGAAGTTCGGAAAATTCGTTGGATGGAAGAAATTAATCATGATACTGACTGTGTGTGTTAGAGCAATAACAGAATCAAGTACGCATTTAAAAATTTTTTAAACTGGCAAAATACAGTAAAGTATTAACTTTTCATTAGTTCTCTTTGATTTTTAAAAATTTAAAAATTAAATGGATAATGATAAAACTTTTTACATTATTTTTATTTTTCACAAAAAAATGTTGAGAACTTGGGGTGCGGCTTAGAATCAAATTTGAATAAATATTATTTTCTTATACATTTTGCTATTTTACAGAAAATTACAGTACATATTTTATATAGAATAATACTCTGAAAATGTGTAATTCTTTTTAATCATTCTCTTAAGGTATCCGACTACGTTCAGAACCGTGATTTTGCAAAAGCGTATAAATGGATAATATTTATGATATTTAGTGTCACTTAAATTAAAAAATGTTTATAAAATTGTTTTAAGAATGGTATTACAATAAAAAACTATTTACGTACATTATTTTGACAAAAAATGAACATATAATGACCAATTTTGGAAAATTTCTCCTTTTATGAAAAATGCTTCTATTATAATACTAATATTTTGCCTGTATATAGCTGAAACCTCTCTACGGCTCAACTAGAATTTTTAAAATGTTTAACTTAGAAAGGGCTTATCCATATTTTACGACAACAGAGGGGATCAATTTTAAGAAAAAACACCGATAAATTATTTCAATCGGTGGTAACTCTGAAAATAATGTGAATTTTTCAAAATTCCTTGTTTTAAGGGTCTCTGGAAGTCTTTACTTTATATAAGCACACACAAAATGTTATTATTTTTAGAAGCATTTTTATAAAAGGAGACCATTTTGAAAAAAATTATTCTAATTTAATTTTTTGCCAAAATAGTGTATTTAAATAATTTTCTTCTTGTTAAAATGTCTTTTAAACAATTTTATACATGTATTCTAATCTAAGTGATACTAAATATCATGAAAAATATCCATTTATGCGCATTTTTAAGATCACGTTTCCGAACATAGTCGGATACCTTAAATTAATTTGTCAATTGTCGTATGACTTTCAGTTACAACTACCTCCAAATATTTTGCAGGAATGCTTCTATTTCTTCGTCTAATGTAACTGCAACTGTATATACGCAGATAGAATAAATGAATAAATATTTAAGCAAATACTTCGATTCGATTGAACTAGAATCTAAAAGGCAAGGAAAAATAAAATCCAAACTACACACAATCCATCATTGTTATCAAAACACTGAGTAAGATATCAATCATTCTTTGAAAATATTTTCCAAAGAAATGGAACAGCATTTTTTTAAGAAATAACTTTGCTTTTATTTAGGGGAACTGACTTTCAGAGAACAACAAACTCGAGAAAACAAGTACTCGAGTTAAGATTGAAAGATCCTTCTTCATTTCAATCTTTTATTTCAAAATTTCATTATTCATTTGAGTGCCTATCTTTTGCGGCTCATTTATAAGAAATAAATTCCACTCTATCGTAGCTAAAAAGCTAATTTTGGACAAATATTAAACCATGACAGGTGTTTTGGGTTATAAATATTTCTTGACCGTCTTCCAATTGAGCTGCATTTTGACTTTTGCCGACATGTAATGTCCCCAAGTAGGAAAGTCATTTCGTTGGTGGCACCATCTAGTGGCTGCTTTAGCTACTACATTTGTGGGGCTTGAATTTATTCAATTCAAGCGCCCATCGGATGTTAAATGTTGCCGTAAATTAGTTTTTGCCGAACGTACCAGAGCCAAATTAATACTCAAGGTATCTTTTACATGTCACATAATCGGGTAACAACTGTGCCATCGACTTTCAGCACTCAGAAAATCTAATGACTCACAACCAGGATCGAACCCACAACCTTCGGCTTATGAGGTAAGCAAGCTAATTCTAAGCAACCGTACCAACATAAAAGTGTTAACTATACACAATCAATCATTGCTATCAAAGTACTGAGTAAGATATATCAAGGGCAAAGGAATACCGATCACTGTTCCGTTTTCAGCTCCGAATTGATTGTCATTGACATGACTCTAGACTGTGTTTCTGAGCGTCATTTGACTGTCGAAATCTGGGTTCTTTCAAACAGTCGAATTGCAATTCAATATTTAAACAGTTGGAGACTGATTGGAGACCACAAGGGAATAAATATTATTGATAAACTCAAGACCCTTTCTTGTTCTACCGTGATTCATCAGCAGTGGATTCCGTCCCATGTGAATTTGAAATATAATGGCATTGATGATGACCTTGCAAAGGGAGGTATTTCAATGACTCTGGTCAATCAATTAGAACCTCTGAAGTATCTTGAACTATACTCAAAATGTAAAGTCTATATCAGTGGTGCACACAAAGGGGGTGTCTTAGGGGACCGGACCCCCCCAAAGCCCTTGATTTTTTCCCCGATTGATTATAATTTTAAGTATATAATACGTAAACTTTAATTAAATATTTGTTTTAATGATTAATTTTATTAATTAAGACTAATTATTTATTCAATAATTAGGTTTTAACTGTTTTTTGTTCCCCAAAATCGACAAAATCAAAAGGAGCATGATACAAGAATGGTGGACTTTCGACCCTGGACTCCCCTCTGGAAAATTTCTGTGTGCATTACTGATATACAATGTATTTGCCTCTGTTACCTGTCCTTGTTTTAAAATAAATCTTTTTGATAATAGAAATGTCGTTTAGATTAAAATAGATTTATATTTTATCGAACATTTACATTTGATTTTGCTATAGTAAATTACTTTTTAAATAAATTTCGAATTTCATTACGCATATCCTTTACTATGGATGGTACATAATTCTTTGCGTGTTTGCGACTTTCGTTTCTCCTCCTCCTGTTCTGTTTGGAGTGCACAAAAAGTAAGAAGCAGTCAGAGATGTTTCTTAAAGTTTAAAAAAATATTCAGGACTGTAAAGATAAAGTACAATCAGTGGCGCACACAAGGTGGTGTCCTAGGGTCCGGACCCCTCAAAGCCGTTGTTTTTCTTTTCAATTGATTATAATTCTAAGAATATAGTACGTAAAATTTAATTAAATATTTGTTATTAATGATTAATTTTACAATTAGTGCTAATTATTTATTCAATAATTAGTTTTTTACTGTTTTTTGTTCCCAAAAATCAATAAAATCAATGGGAGCATGATACAAGAATGGTAGACTTTCAACCCTGGACCCCCATTGAAAAATTCCTGTGTGCGCTACTGGTCTATATAAACATCTTCCGGAAACAATCACCACAGCACCCGTGGTATTTTAATCAGTGCCCTGGAGCGTCAATTAGCTTTAAGGATGACTCTAGAGTTCAGACTACTTTTGCTCGACTGCTGTCTATGGAGCATTTAAAGTTCCCCAAATTCGTCCATGGTGCCAAGACTTTTCTTATTTGCACTAAATGTAATAATGCAGAGGCATTTACTTGTTTACTTTGACATGGTACGAGAGGGCCTTTTGAAGAGGCCTATTTTGGTTTTAGATTTTTTAATGTGAGCAAACTCATGGATCTTGTCTGATTCAGACCAGAGAGATAAAAAAAGAAAATAAAGATATATCAATCATTCCTTGAAAATATTTTTGAAGAAACGGAGCAAGAATTTTGAAAGAAATAACTTTGCTTTTATTTAAAGGAAAGAGGCTTTCAGAGAAATTACAAGCGCTCGAAAGAGACTAGGGAAAAAAATTTAAAAACCAAGCACTTGGGTGAAGCTACAAAATCCTTCTTCATTGCAATCCTTCATTTTAAAATAATTTATGTCTCTCTTTCGAATGGAGTTTAAATTAAATAAAATAACACTACCGTAGCTGAAAAACCAATTTCTGACAAATAATAAGCCACGGCAGGTGTTTCGGATTATAAACATTTCCTGACCATCTTCCAAATGAGCTGCATTTTGGGCTTTGCATATGGCATGTCTCCAAATGTAAGAGTCATTCCATTGGTGGCACCCTCTAGTGGCTGTTCTAGCTACCAAATTTTTGACGCTTGAAGCGTCATATTTATATTTATAAAAGTGCCAGAGCTTGATTAACATTCAAGATATCTTTTAAATGTCACATAATCGGATGACATGCATTATATCGACTGTCGCATCCAGAAAATCTACCGACTCCAGTTAGGATCGAACCTACAACCTCAGGGTCAGGTGCACTAATTTTAAGCCATACGGCGGACAGGAGTGATCACTTTTGTCCATTTATCATGTTACTGGGCTTCGGATTCATTGGTCACGGGTTCTATCCCTTGGATTCACCTTCATATTGGTGACCTTGGCTGAAAAGAAAAACGTAAAACTTTTGATCTGTCGTGGCGCTCTCTACCTGCAAAAAGAGCAATTAAAAGTCGTCAGACCCATTTGACGCAACACCACCAATTAACAGCAACAATTCACACACTCGCCATAACAAATAATTCGTTCTTTTGCCAATCCAACGACTCATTAATGGGGAGGGGGGAGTACTGTAGCGATGATATCTTACATAAGCCAGTAACAGCCTCCGGACAGGAGTGATCACTTTTGTCTAGTGGTCATGTTACTGCGCTTTGGATCCGTAGGTCACGGGTTCTATCTTTCACAGATATATCAAACATTCCTTGGAAAATATTTACGAAGAAATGGTACAAGAATTGCAAACAAAAAAGAATTGCAAAATCCAAGAATTGCAAAATCACTTTGTTCTTTTTGGGGAAAGTGGCGGCTTTCAGAGAAATTACAAGCGCTCGAAAGAGACAAGAAAAAACAAGCACTCGAAAGAGACTAGGAAAAAAAAGCGCTTGGGTGAAGCTACAAAATCCGTCTTCATTGCAATCCTTTATTTAAAATAATTGATATCTATCTTTCGAATGGCGTTTAAATTAAATAAATCCGACACTACCGTAGCTAAAAAGCCAATTTCTGACAAATAATAAGCCATGGCAGGTGTTTTGGATTATAAACATTCCCTGACCAAAAACATCAAACATTTATTCATGCGAGATAATACTTGAATTGCTCGGAGCGGCAAACAGTTCTACAACCGCCAGACAAATATTCGAAGTGGATTTCTGAGTTAACTAAAATGCAGGGGCTCAGCGGTAGGAATAAAATATCCACAAGTTTTCCCGGTACGATTGTTTTCAAAAATCGTTTTCAAATCGAATTCTCCGAAGTGAATGGTGGAATAGGAAAAAAAAAGGGAAAAGATGGGAGGGAAAAAAGGACTGCTGTGAGAAGAAAAAAGAAATATAGGTGTCTAAAAATCCCTCAAGTCTTCTTATTCTTTTATCTCACGGCGTACTAGTTGAGGAGACTGGGGATGGGACGAAAAACTAAAATGACAAACCTCTCCCCCTTTAATAAGTGAGGCGTAAAACCCCTTTATTTATATATTTTTTACCCTCAAATCCGGTATCAAAATAAGTTCGTCGTTAACTGCATTCGCCCGGGGCGAAATCTGCGAGTGTCAGATTTAGGTGACACTCTGCCAGGGATAATTTCTATCCCTTTAGGTATCTTTTTAGGGAAAACTAAATTTGCTCTTCCCTTTGCAGTTGGGATGTCATTCCCATTAGAAGGAATATTTAAAAAAAGGAGGGAAAAAATAACAGCATTGTGTGGAGTAAAAATAATAATTCCAAAAGAGAATTAAAAGAGGAAGGGAGTGAAAATTTAAGTAAAAAATGCTTCGTTTATATTGTAGCCTCCGGTTAGATTTCACATAGAATGAAATTATCCACGTTGCTTATTTATTTTTTACTGGTTTGTAGCGTGGTTTCAAGAAACAATGGAATTGTGGCTTTACTGCGGAAAAGGTTTACACACACAGTTCGAAAGAAATTGTCATAGGAATTTGAAAGATCAAACAAATTTTAATTCGTCGCAATGTGTAATAAGGTTGAAAATAAATTTATATAATTTTGAAAAAAAATCTAATAGTCTTCAAAGTTACTCTATAAAGCTATTTTCAAAATGCTAGTGTTATGGTTGTAAAACAAAAAGACAGTATGAAATTTTCATAAGTGGTATGCATATACAATACATGTGTGTGTGCGTATTCCGATTGTATAAATTACATTTAAGTTTCAATATGTTTTCTTTCCAAATGAATGCGTTTTTATGAATTGTAAATTTCTATAATTATATTGATCCTAGCAATTGCAATTAAATTATTTTTATATTAATTTTTTTTTTCATTTCATTAACAATAAAATGCGATGACCTGATAATGAATTAACTTTCTTCGTCATATTTATATTCTAATAAACTATTTAGATAAAGATGCATAACAATTCTTGATATCAAAAAATACATTCTGAAAATAGAAAATAATTTTATGTCTGTAAAATTAACCTTACATATAAAATTACAGAATTGTATAGTAAAACATCAAATTTACGTTATATATATATATATATATATATATATATATATATATATATATATATATATATATATATATATATATATATATATATATATATATATATATATATATATATATATATATATATATATATATATATATTTTATATATATATATATATATATAATATATAATATTTAGTTTTATTATTATTAAAGTCTTAAATTAAAATTTCATTTTTTTAAAAAATATTCTGATTTTTTAACCCCCAACGATGTTTTAATTAGTAGTAAAATCGACATAATTTTTAAAGTTAAAATATTTATTAATCATTTTGCTTAGATCAGGATTATTCTTTTCATTTTCTTTATACCTACATTTATAGTTGTTGCGATATCATTGACTTGTTTTAAAATTTCCTTATCTTATATTGATTTTTATTTGTTATTCTCCTAAATACTTTCAGGTGATGGAGCCACGGGTTTCTTTGTAATTTTTACTTATTTTATTTTTTTTTTTTTCCCGGAAATTTAAACTCGGTTTTTCCCCCCCATTGGTAAACTTTAAAAAAAATTATGATTTTTCGTGTTTTATGTATAGTAACACTATTATTTCTTCCTTTCATCTGGTCAGGGTGTCAACCCCCAAAGACCTTTCAGGCCCTTTGGAAAAACATTATAACCTCCGGGGGCATAAAAAAATGTACCTTTATATCAGATTTGGAAACAAAAAAAACATTTTTTTGGGTGAAAATTTAAAAAAAAATGAATTTTTTTTGTTTTCATTATTTTCGTATACAACAATAATATATAATATTTTTTTTTATAATATAATAATTAATAATTTTTAAAAACCTTTTAAAAAATTACAGTTCCATTTTCTTTTAAAATTACGGGTTTTCCCTTTTAATTGATCTTTCGTTACTCATTGTTGTTTGATGGTTCAAAACGATTAAGTATCATTGCCTTTAAATTAAACCCATCCTGAATTTTTTTTTTTAAACTTTAAAACATTTTTTGACTGCCTCTTGCTTTTTGGGGCGCCAACCAGAAAGGAGGAAAATGAAAGTCGAACACAGAGAATCATGTACCATCCAAAAAAAAAGGGATATGATAATGAAATTTCGGAATTTTTTCAAAAGTAATATATATATATATATCCCCTCAAATAAACCAAAAAAAAATTTTAAAAACTATTTTTTTTTTTAAAAAAGTCGGGGGCCCGCGTGTTGAACCCCCTGATCTAGGTTGTATTATCAAAAAAAGGGAGGGTTTGACTTAAGGCAATCCTAAGGGAACTTTTTAAATCTAAGACTGGGTTTCAATTGTATTAATGTAACCATCTTATTTTGAACTATAATGTCTGGCTATACTTCTGTTTATTATTTCCTTTTTAGTTAGAATTATAGAAATTAGAAATATGATTATATGTCCTCAAATTAATCAAAAACCTTATATTGTAATGTGGTTTTTTTTACTGGTTTCGTATTTTAAGTATAATGTCGTACAGTGGCGCAACGGGGAATTTTTCAGGGGGCCCCCAGGGTGAAAAGTCCCCATTCTCTATCTGACCCAATATTTTGCCCAAATATTGTTTTATTTTTTTTTTGGGGTAAAAATTAACTATTGAATAAATAATTAGCATTAATTAAAAAATTTTTTTAAAAACAAATCAATTAATCTTCACTATATGAATAGGTTGAAATAATAAAAAAAAATAAAAAAAGGACTAGGGGAAGCCGGAACCCCCCCTTTGGGGCGCCACTGGTCAGTTTTGGGTATTATCCGTGCGACAAAACCCAAGGTCGAATTCCACCTTTTCTTGTATCATCCCCTTTTTGATTTTGGGGTTTTTTTCGGGGAAAAAAAAACAGAAAAAGACAAATTTTTGAATAAATAATTAGCTTTAAATTAATAAAATTAATCATTAATAAAAATATTTAATTAAATTTTACGATTATATTAAATTATAATAGTTAAAAAAAAATAATTTTTTGGGGTAAACCCCCCTGGACCCCCCGCCACTGGTATCCTATTCTTGGTATTGTTAACTAAAATGAAAGTACAGCTGAAATTATTACTCACGTAAAATCTGGCTCTTCTGAAAACCACGTGCTCGTTTTTCCAAAACTGAACAAAAAAGGCTTAGACCACAGTCCAGAAACTTTACTGTATCCGTTTTCCACTGTTTTTGTCCTGAAGAATATTATACACTTTCCGACACAAGCTCCTCGTAGGGTGGCCAATGTACGATAACGATGAAAATAGCTGGCGACTTGGCCTCTGAAATTCAGTGCCAAATACTTCTCTAGATTACCAAAAATACAAACAATCAATGAAAACCGGTGTAGGGAAATTGCTAGATATTTCCATTATTCACAGACTGATAAATCAGAAAAGCCAAGAGATAAGTTTGAACACGTATTGTAAGCTATGATAAACATTTCTTGTTGATAAGTTGGTTTTACAATCAGTAGCATTATAATTCTCTTAGGGGGGTGGGGAGGTTAATTCAAAAAAAGCAATTGAGAAAGAAGCCCCTTTTCTATAGTAAAATTAAAATCTTAAAACCCCTTTTTATACCAGTGATAACGATCAGTTTGCAACATCACATAAAATTTTAATTTAAAAAGAAATGTTTTTAATACAAAACAAAACCCAAAAAAATGTGTTACAAAAAGCATAATATCTGCAAAATTTTATGAATACTGTACTTTAATAAAGTTTGTCTTCAGAAGTAAGACAATTTTTAATCCTCTAAGCGGTCTGACGAAAATTCCCCCATTCCCGAATGCTTTTTTTGCCTTCCCAAAATTTCCAAAAACGGCTGAGCCGATTTTTAAAAAAACGGTTCTACCGCTTTTGAAACTCCCCCCTGAAAGCAAAAAAAATTGCGTGCATTTTTTGAAACATCTCGAATGGCAAGACTTTAAGTAAAACCCCAAAATTTAAATAATCTCTTTACATATTTAATATTCATTCAAAACAGAATTCTGGAGAAATAAAAAATTTTTTTAAAAAAAGTATGTATGGTAATTTTTTTTTTTCCGGGGCCTTTTTTTCAAAATTGGCTGATTCTTGGCAAGGTTTGAAAGTAAAAAAATGGCCAAGGTATTTGATATTTCTCAATTTCTATGTTTCTGTATTAAGTGTTTCGTCGCATAAACACAAAATATTCATCAATAAAAATTTGTCATATAAAGAGAGTGAGTAACTGAATGTTAATATTTCACTATTCAGCTACTCGAGGATTTTTGGTGGCGGACCTCGTAATTTTGAGCCATGGTCAAGTGACGAGGATGACACACAAGCTGGCATCCCCCTTTTCTCCTAACTTTCATACCACAATCCAAGGGAGGATGTGGCCTCCTGGGGAGGGGTTAAAAGGTCAAAGGGTTGAATTAGAGACGCCGGCCATGAGTCAATTACATTGGCTACTAAACTACCGCAGCAACAAACTTAATTGTAAGGAAAAAATTACGCGGTCCGTGTTCAATATTTTCGACTACTGTGAAAAAAAAAAACACGTTTTATTATAATCACACAAGTTTTGTTATTCTCTAGAATATGGATATGCTATATTTGAGTCATCAAGTAAACAATACGTATAAGAACGAGTTTTTACTTTGTTTACTTTTTCCTTTCCCATATTTCTTTATCAATTTTGAATAATATTTAAGAGTCAAATCGCTTTATGTAGGGAATATATAAGACAAACAAACTTTTCAGTTGCTTGATAAGATAAAATATATCAGCCTAATATTTTTAAGATACTAATGAAATTGTACTTTTCTTTTTATTTGAATGGTAATTGTATTTGTTTTAAAGCATAGATTTATTTCCAAAGACGGAAGGGAATTGCTGAAGGGAAAATTTTTCAAGTATTGAAACGAGATCTACTGGAACAACTAAATAAATTAAATTTTCATTCTGAATTCTTGATATCATCTGTTAATATTCATATGTGCTTGTAAAGTTGATTTATATGGATTATGTTATATCATTATTCCATTATTAATTGCTATAACAATTACTTATTTTATACTCAGTTCTTCAAAAAAATATAAATGCAATAGCCGGTTGCAAATTATAAATGGCGGGGGGGAATTCTAGTCTTGGTGACCTTGAAGACGCGCCATGTAGAGGAATGTAAATCTACAGTGGCTCAAATCCTTCACTTTGGCGCTGTGTGGAAGATCGGAGATTGGGATGCCAGCTCAGGTGTCCTCCTTATTATTTGACAGGGATTCAAAATTAAGAAATCCGTCTCCAACTTCCCTCCTAAGGATTTTCTTTTTTGGTATCTCCATCTCAAAATGCTAAAAAACCTCGTTCCATTCAATCATTAGAGAGAAATCGTTCCATTCCTTCTATACTAAAATCATGTATAAAAATTGCCTCTACAATTAGGGATCAAATTCCTTAGGTGGGAATGGATCGGTTCTCTTATGTGGTCACCAGCGGGTTTTTCCCTCCTTTCTTTCTTTTTTCCTGTTTTTTTCTGGTGTTTTTTTTTTTGTACGTTGCATTTGTATTTATATTTTTATTACTTTTGGATGTATTTGTAAGCTGGAATAATGTATATTTTTTTCCTTATCTTACTCTGTGTGTTTTTATTATTGTTTTCAGCTTTGTATGTTTGTATCTTGCAATTACATATGTATTCCGATCAGTGGCGCACATAAGGTGGGGTGTCTTAGTGATCTGGACCCCCCCCTCCTCCAAGTCCCTTGATTTTTTTTCCGATTAATTATAATTCTAAGTATATATACGTAAAATTTAATTCAATATTTGTTATTAATGATTAATTTTATTAATTAATGTTAATTATTTATTCAATAATTAGTTTTTTACTGTTTTTTGTTCCCCAAAATCGAAAGGAGCATGACACAAGAATGGTGGACTTTCGACCCTGGACCCCCCCCCTTCAAAAATTCCTGTGTGCGCTACTGTTTCCGACTCATTTACCTTTAATTTGTAATATGTTAATTTAATGTGTGCTATTGTATAAAATGTAAACTATGATCTTGCTCAATAAAGATTAAACGCGAGGGTGGTTGTTCCGGATCGTTTCGTAGCTCTAAACCTTTATCCAGTGAGCTCGGTTCCCTTGGGAATTCCACCAATTTCACTCGTTTTGCTTTTGAATGTGATGCTAATCAAAATCAAATGAAAATATCTCGATCCATAATTTAAGAATAATGAGTTTGATATGTCTCAAGGGATAATTAGATAAATAAGTTAAATAAAACTTTAAAAAAAATTAGAAAACGTATGTATTTCCAAAGATAACAAATGTAATTTAAACAAAAAATATAATATTATCTAAACAATGAAAACGATGAGAAATAAAGAGAAGAAAAAGAGTATTAAATCTTGATACATAATAGTAAAATAGATTTTTTATCTTTTTAAATTAAAATAAAAATTTCGGAGGAAATTCGCAAAATAGAAGAAAAAGATACAAACATATGGCGTAGTGCTAAATCTGTAATAAAAATAAAATTATATGATCGAAAAAAAATGTGTAGTATTTTACAAACTCGCATAGTCGTTGATTGATTGTTTAGTTGATTATTTACGTCTTACCTTGAATCAAGAGGAGGCAGTAGACAACGATACTTGGTCAAGTGACAAGTACAATACCTGACCTGCATCTAACTTTCCACAACTTCGCCTCCTTTCCTTGTGTACTTTAAGCTACAAGAGATTTAACCGGATTAGTGTTACCAACGAGAAGCCTGGTGATTGAGTGGTAGTGCATCGTGCTCCCACGCCCCAGATCCAGGGTTAAAACTCCGAGCTGGGCAAGGTTGACTCAGCCTATCATCCCTTTAGTGAACTGATAAATGTGTAAGTACCAAGCTTGCTTGGGAACTGCACTGTGGGTTTCGCGTCAGACTGAACACTTGGCCGAAATATTCGCACATGCACCCCAGCTCCTAAGGTTACGTAAACTGAAATAAGCACAGCAAACCTTGACCATCATGGGCTATTGCACCAATGAGTTCAGTTCACTTCAGTGTTACAAACGAGTCTTTAGTGGCATTTAATAAGAGAGAGGGCGCATACACAGTGGCGCACACATGGGGGGATCCTGGGGGTCCAGACCCCCCCCAAAGCCCTTGATTTTTTTCAGATTGGTTATAATTCTAAGTATATAATACGTAAAATTTAATTAAATATTTGTTATTAATGATTAATTTTATTAATTAATGCTAATTATTTATTCAATAATTAGTTTTTTACTGT
>BMAV01016511.1:60415-93848 GCA_019973955.1 Trichonephila inaurata madagascariensis
GTGGAAGTAGATTGTTTTTGCTGAAAGTAATCTCTGTTGTTTTTTTTACCTACAAACAGTAAATTCACATCTTGACTATATTTATGCGTGTCATTTTATGATCCGGTTGTGTGTGTGTGTGCTTAAAAATTATTCGCGTTCGGAAGTGTAAAATTATTACATTGTTTTATTTCATACAGAGATTAGAAAAATCAAATTGGAGTATTTTATATAAGACTTATTAAAACATTAAACTACTTTAATTTCAAAATTATATATGGGATCTTTTTTTCAAATTTACACGCTTGAATTTTTCCGCGTTTGAATTGCAAACGAAAAATTTTCTAGAAGTTCTACTCTTTTGTTTCTTACATACTTAAGGTACCGTAAAATTGGGTGTATAATGCTTATTTTTATAGTCTTATTTTTCTACATAATTTTACGTATGACAAACCAATGAGCTCACTGGCAATCATCGTAAGCTTGTTCTTAACTTAGTATTGTTAGATTAATTATGAAACACCATTGTGCAGTACTGATACATTTATATAAGTGCATTATATCAATGTAAATATGTATTTTTTATTATGTTAGAGGCATTTTTTTTTGCTTCCTTTCAGTAAATTAATAATTTTTAAAAATAATCTTTTGTTTTTGATTTTTCAATATGCTCGCGTCTCCATTGTAGAGTTATCATGCCCCCTTAGGAGGGCACGACCCACAGTTTGAGAAACGCTGCTCAAGAGTAATTGCGAGGCAGGCTTTACGGACGTTATAGTAAACCCCATTCCCGCTTTGAAACTCTTAGACCTTCATGCTTGTAATTTGCTAGGCATTTTACTATCAAGGAATAGAGACCCGTTACAAAAATTTTTTGTGAAAATTAACCCTCCAGGTGAAGGAAGGGTTACGAGGGATTAAAGAGAGTTACAGATAAATATTCCCGTTTTGGAACAATTGGACTTGTGAGTGACTTACCCTTGAAGCTGCTCCTTCATCATCTTGCTTACCTAAGAGTGTAGGAGGTGGAGGTATCAAAGCAGAACCAGAAACTTCCATTACAACTATTGGTTATTTATTCAAACATACTAATCAACAACAGTTTAACCTTTAAATGAATGTCCTGGATGTGATAGGGAGAAAGCAATAAACCACGAACAAGCGCACAAGTAATTAATTTAACTTAACCTAATCTATTGTTGACTGCAAATTCCTAATCGACTAATTTAATACAGTGGCAAACACTGTTCTTAAATTTAAGCTACGAAAATCCACTTTATTCTATCTCACCTTCGTGGCGACTGTAACAGCTTCTCAGCTCCTTCTTCTTACAATAACAAAACTCTGACTTTATATAGTCGAACTAATCTACATATCAGAGTTTCTTCTTGAGAATTAAACACGAATGCTAGCCCCAAGATTCCCCAAGAGGATTAGTGAGAAGATCACATAAAGATCCGTCACAGACTCACAAACTAATAAGTTTGTTTTCATGTTCCTTTCATGGAGTAGAATTCAACTGAGAATTGGTTTTGTGAAAATTGACACCAAGGGGGATTTCGAGGCTTTAAGGGGGGGGGGCGGTTTCCTTACTAATATTATAAACATGGAAGTTTGTATGGATGTTTGGTACTCTTTCACGCATAAACAACTGAATGGATTTTAATGAAACTTTACAATAATACATCTTATACATCAAAATGACACATAGGCTATAATTTATAAAAATATTGTGTGAAGTGTCCAAAATATAACGATAATTGTCAAGAAAGTAGGAAAAAATTCGGCCATCTGCAAAAAAGCCTGCGACAGCATATATCTATATTTTATGTGTGAAGCAAAACTTTGCATTTTGTTTGTCTACGCCAGGTGTTACAAACCGCGAAAGCTAGAACAGGTGGAGTATGAAGCTGATTACAATTTTAACAAACATAAATACAACAAAAAGTAATATTAACGTATTACACTTCCAGGCATAAATTATTTATACTATTTTAAGTGTTCATTACACAAAATTTGTAACAATGTGCTACTTTTGCTGAGCAGAGATCAACTTAGGAAGGTGCTTTCAAAAATTAACCCGCAAGAAAGTTACGGGGAGTTATAGATAAAAAAAATCCTTTTTATCAGCTATTAGATCTACAGACTTAAAATTTAACAAACAAGATTTTTTTTGTTTAATTTGCAATTCACGTAAAATTAACTCATTAAAAACTTCTTTATCCTTCAATCTGTATTGTTTAATTTTTCAATTCACCCATCGAAGAACGGGTATAACAGCTAGTAGATAAATATTTCCGTTTTGGAACTATTAAAATTACTGACTTAAAATTCAGTAAGCATATTACTTTCAAGGGGTAGAGTTAAACTAAGGCCTATAGATAAAGGTATCTGATTATTCTCGTTGATTTTATTAAATTGAAATTCGCTTATTCTTGTGTTTGTGATTTGTTATGGCTACGGCACTTACACAACCGAGTAGTGTTCGATTCGAAATTTTTCAGGAGTGGGATTTTCAGAATACAAACACAAATTACAGACTTTACCGTTACAAGATATCGCATTTATTGGAGTATTTTTATTTTAAGTCTTTTAAAGTGAGTACGCTTACACTATGGCTTAAACCTTTAAAACAATTTCCAGTAAATAATGTAACTACCAAATCCTTAAAAAGGCGAGCTTATTTTAATTTTTGAAATTTATATGTAAGTTCTCTTTTTTAAAGGATATATGCATTAGATGGCGCAAAAAAAATAGGCAAAATACATAAATTCCAGTATTTATTAGAATAATTTCTTTTATTCTGTAAACAAAACAATTTAAAAGAACTTTTAAGGTAATATTCAGTAAGAGCTCGACTTTTTTTTCCCAGCTGTAAGTTAATTTTCAAAATTAATTCGCTTTCGTGAAACTGAAAACCTGGCTACAAATAATAAACGTAAAGCGAGAAGAACTGTAATTATAATTTGCTAGAACTTTATCTGTCCTCCAAACAAGACCAAAAAAGTCTTCTCTTAATTATGATGTATTGGTTAAACAACTTTAAATAAAATCTGGAAATTGCAGCGCGTTTTGCAGGAAGACTTCGCTAATTGAGGAATAAAGTTGATTTATTAAGACTCCAGAGTTTTCCACACGTAATTCTAGAAGAGAGACACGTGACTCGTGCCCGAAGGAAACGTTTCGTTTTAGTCTAATTAAAGGAACACGATAGTGAAATTTGTTGATTAGCTAATTAAAAAGTATTTGTTCACTCCCCGTCAAACTTTTGAAAGCAACAATTAAATAAGCGGCCGGGGCAGTCATTAGCTTCTTTAAGCACTTCTTGAAGGACGTGACAAAGTTTTAAAGAGTGTATGCAAAAATTAAATCTGATCTCGTGTTAAATTCTTGTTCTTAGCTTGCAAATTTAATAATCGAAAGCAAAGAAATTGTTGAGTAATTAAGTCAAGATGGCGCTTCTCCAACTCAAAAAATCTGGGTGTCACATATAAGCGAAAATTTATCTCGCCCCGCCCCCTCCTCTTGTCCCGCCAGCGCTTATACTTTTACTTTGTGGGCATTAACTATTGGGTAACGGCGTCTAAAAGTGTCCTATTTCAAAAATAAGTACCAAGCCGTTGTTTACTCAGATCTGTAATTCTAAACGTGGATTGTTGGATGGAAAAATAAGAGACTTATAAATAAAAAGATAAATATATAATTATCTCACATTGCCCGTTTTTAGAGTTTAAAGTGATAACCTGCTCAAGTATCAATTTTGTAATTACTTAGCGGCTTTTTAGGTCAACAGACAAACAAAATTGATTAATATTGCATATTTACCATAAATTATACTTTATAACCTAATATGTTTCTATCTTGTTGTATAAGCTTTACATTTTATCTTTCGTTTATGCTTTTGCTCCTCTATTTTTCTAACTCATTCAGAAATTCATATTTTTGTTTCCTTTAATACTGAGCAAAAAAGAGAAAGATTTGTTGCCTTAAAACAATTTTAACCCTTCTATTCTGTTCTAAACTTAGACATATAAGTTATATAAGCTGGGATTTATATCATATTTAGATTTGCGTTTTCGTTACTAGATTTATCATATATACAGGGTTGTTCAAAATTCGTGTAACAAACTTTAAGGTATCCGACTACGTTCGGAACCGTGATTTTTCAAAAGCGTATAAATAGATAATTTCATGATATTTAGTTACATTTGGATTAGAATACCAGTATAAAATTGTTTTGAGGATATTTTGACAAAATAAAATTATTTAAAAACAATATTTTGACAAAAATTGAACATAGAATGACCCATTTTCAAAATATTCTCCTTTTGTGAAAAATGCTTCTATTATAATAATATTTTACCTGTATATAGCTCAGATCTTTCTACAGAGGCTCAACTAGAATTTTTGAAATATATAACTTAGAAGTGGGTTTATCCATGTTTTATGATAACAGAGGGGAGAAATTTTAAGAAAAAAACGCCGATAATTATATTTCAATTTATTGTAACTCTGAAAATAATGTAAATTTTTCAAGATCCGATTTTGGATTATCGTTTGCCATCCCGAAAGTGACCTTAAATGTACTCCAAAACTTTTGAGGAAAGATCCTGTCATGGTCTGTGTAATAGACAGTAGTCCAGAATTATCCGGCAAATTTTTCCAACAATTTCTCATATCGGATATCAGATTCAGATTGCCTGCATTGAAATTCCTTCAGGGATCAAGTTTTCGTACTCAAAGGCTTTTAAAGTGAGGCCCTGCCAGGGTGTGTCTAAATACGTTCGTCCGGTATTATCCGGCAAAGTTGCGACAATTTCTCATATTGGATATCAGATTCAGATTGCCCGTCTCAAAATACGTGAGAGACCAAGTTTTCATGCTCCAAGGCTTTTAACGTAAAGCTGTGCCAAGGTGTGTTTAAAATACGTTCGTCCGGGACTGTCCGGCAAAGATATGGGTATTTTTGAGATTCAATTCGAAATCCGGATTCAACTCTCCGAAATACACCAGGCACTAACTTTTCATGCACCTTGATCTACAAAATCCACTTCCGCAGGCATACACATATTCCAATATTTTGTGAATTTTCCCATTTTCCGGATTCTTAACATCCCCGGATATAAAAAATTATGTCGTCATTAACTGAAATAAAAACTATTCTGTATCTTAAGTTGGACGAAATAACACACAATATGACAAATTATATAAAAATCGGTTGAGTAGTTTCGGAGTCTATCGCGGACTAACACTGTGACACGTAATTTTTATATATAAAGATATTAAAAGCTCCTTCAATATAAACGCTGCAGTAAACCTACATTATAGAGTGACATTTGCAGAATGGACATGCAAAACATTGAGATTTTTTAAAAATATCTTACGAACTGTGTCAACAGGCATGTCTAATGGTCAACCAAGTTTCAATGCTCTTATTGTTTTCATAACACTGCTCGTCACTTCTTGTAGCCATACAATTTTCTACTGACATCGAGGCAATTGCTTTCCTCCTGCAAGATTTGCATCCCATGAGAACCGGTCTCCACAAATTCGTACAAGAGAAATTCAAAATAGAGCCGTATCTTGCATTGACATAATTATTTTCTTCTCAAATGCGGAATTACGGGCACTGCCTACATCCAGCGTTCTTAGAACAAGTGTAATGCGTCGTATGCATGCCCCATCCATTAATTTATAGATAACATATAGTTGGCACACATTTATTTCCAGGCACTATTGTAAGGTTTTTTAACAAAATTTCGAAGTTTTATTTTCTCCAGACTAATTTGAATATTTTCTAGTGACTAAATCGTCAATTATCAATTTTAAATATTAAACAAGTAATCACTACACACTCTCGAGTAGCTTTCTGCTACTTCACGTTAATTACAAAATTCTATCATCGATCTCCTAACCTCTCTTTCGAACCTAAAAGTTAATGCTTAAATATGCCTTGATTTGCATAAGACGTATCTTCTTCTTCGGGAGAAAGTTTTCAAAAGAATAATATTTAAAGAAACAGTTTTTCCCCAAGATGATTAGTAGGAGGTTTACAAGTGAGTGAGTGAGTCAGAGAATAATAACGTTGCATTGTTAAGCTACACGAGGGGTTTTAGCGATGGACCTCGGAATTTTGATCCTCGGTCAAGTGACGTGAACGACACCTGAGCTGGCTCACCCTCTCCTAACTACTACACCACACCAACGGGAGGACGTTTGAGCTCTCGACAGATTTAACGTGCATCGCTCCACTACACGGCGGGTCTTTAGTGGTACTGGGCTCCAACTCGTGACATACCAGCCACGATCCAATACCTTGACCACTAGGCTACTGCGGCCACAGGGGTTCGCGAATAGACTCGTTATAAGGTTATAGAATGAAATGAAATGTACCGTCTCTAGGTGGCAAAAAGTATTGGTAGAATTATCGTCTCATAAACAATGAGAGGTGAACAGAAATATTCCTTACAAAATTGTAGAGTGTCTACACGTGGCTTAAAGGCTACGGAACATGTAATTTGGAACTTCGGTCAATTGACGAGGACAACACCTGAGCCGGTCCTCAATGATAAATTTAAGAAAAAGAGAAGCATTCATTCCCATTCATCTTCATTCCATATAGAGGTTTCATTTACTGTTTATCCACATAAATGATATAGTGTTGTAGATAAAAGCATTTGGTTGTGATTTTCTGTTCTCTAGTTCTTTTAACGACGTATTTACAAGAATTTGGTAAATTTGGTCAGGGTTCATCCTGGAAAACAAAGCAATATTCTTTTCCTCCGATTAAGCACAAATATCTGATTTTTTAACAAATTTCAAAAACTCTGCTCGTAAAAACAGATAAGCAGTCATAAGAAATAATAATAATAATAATAAAAAAAAACTGTGACTGTGGGAAAAAAAGGATTCCCGTTAATATAAAAATATAATTTATTTTTTATATAATTTATTTAGAAATTATACTTAAAAAGCAAAGAAAATTTCTTATGACAAAAATGATTTTGAAAATGTGTAAATATAACAAGCAGAAAAATCTAAAAAAAAAAAAAAATTTAAATTATGAATCAAGAATTTCTCTCCTTTTTTTGTAACTGATATTTAAAAGTTTTTCGTATATATTGTAGTTTTTACCTAAAATATTGTAAAAGCTCTGAATGAACTTTCATAAGAAATTCACACACACACACAATATGCATAACTTGAAGTTTAATATTTTGCAAATGAATATTTGCTCAAGTATTTTTTTTAACTATGTTTCATGTTTTAGTATGAATGGGGATCAGAGAACGAACATAAAAACCAATTCAGCTTTCAGACTTCGAAACCTAAATTATCACAGTCGCTAGTATAAAAATTAACTGCTTTCGCGATAAACATTTTCTCTCTACTATGAATTCTTTATTATTTCATCTTACACAATGCACAGGAAACTCATTTCTTGACAAGTTTTCAGAATTCTATAATTCTTTTAATACTGCAAAATGCAGAACTGCTAAAGAGTTTAATAATTGGTTTTAAAAGATTTTATAGAAAATAGAAATGCCAGAATCAGACTATTAAGACATTAGAAAGACATTATTACATCCCTTGCTTAATTTATTTGAAAAAAATATCAATTCCTAACTTATTCTGATTTCAAAAGAGATGTAGTTGATTTTAAAAGAATCAACGAAGATTCTAAAAACTTAAATGTGAATAGTTTTTGAGACTAGATACATGAATTTCCAAAGTTAAAGAAATTTTATTAATGTTTCGATTGATATATATATAATAATTCAGTTTGCTTTTTTAATATAGATTTATAGATTAATAAAAATGGTTTGGTTATCTTTTGAACAGACTTTTGAACTCTCTTCTAAAGGTAGCTTTATGTTCTTAAAAAATATGTCAGATAAATTGATAAGGCTGTTATATTCTTTCAATTAATATCTCTATGGATACACAAGCACTATTAGCGATGAATTTTAAAAATTTGAACCATGACATGGAGATAAGCGGATAACTCATTTTCTTAACTTCAATGCTTTTTTTCTTTATTATCTCTCTATATAAAAATGGATGTTTGTATTAATGAAATCGAATCACTCCAACACCGTTCAACAGATCACTATGAAAATTGACATGTATATCTATTTTTCGTGGAGAAGGTTTTTGTGCTATCCTTTTTATTGCAGCTCCCCACCAAGTGGAGCTAAGGCATATCAACTTCTACATCGTTCAATCAATCGCCAAGTTGCCAACAGGGTCACCAAAATTGATGTGAACTTGGCTCTATCGCCAACATTTCGCTATGTTTCTATTGAATCGTCATTATAATATAAGGAACGGCGTTGCTTGCGAATATTATAATTTTAACATAAAATAAATATATCAGAAAGTAATATTAACGCATTACATATCCAGATATGAATTATTTGCACTTTTAAGCTTTCATTACTCAAAATGTGTAACAATGTGTTACTTTTGCTGAGCAGAGATCAGTTTAGGAAAGTGTTTTCAAAACTCGACCCACAAGAGAATTACGGGGAGTTATTAAAAAAAAGCTTTTTATCAGCTATTAGATCTAAATAATTAAAATTTAACAAATATGGTTTTTTTGTTCAGTAGAGATATGCAGAAAGCTTCTTTTTGTTTGTTTGTTTAACTTGCAATTTAAGTAAAACTAACTCATTAAAAACTTTTGTACTTTCATTCTGTATTGTTTCATTTTTCAATTCACCTGTGCGAAGAACGGGTTTACCAGCTAGTGCTACATAAAAATCTCTCCCAACTTCCAGGTGGCCTCGGTAGCCTAGTGGCTATGGCCACCGAAGATACACTGAGAGGCTTGTGCACGCTAAATCTGTCGATTCTCTTAACTCCTCTCTTTGACGTGGTGTAGTTGTTTGCTGAGGGAGTACCAGCTCAGGTGTCATTCTTGTCACTTGACCGAGGTTCAAAATGACGAGTTCTATTACCAACAGCGGTGCGGCGTTTATAAACTCACGCTCCCAGGTTCCAGTGTTCTGTAAGGTAGCTTCTACAGAATCAGGAATCAAACTCATGACTCAAATCAATCATTCCTTAGATCACGCCTATCACACACACAAATTTCTTCTCCTAGAACGTCGTGAAGTTGCCAAACTTTCAATTGCTACCAGTAGAACACACAGATGAAAATATTACTAAAATCAAGTGCCCACCTTTACAATTACTTCAACCTCTATTATCCGTACCTCAGCCAAATGCATCTCCTTCAATTCCTGTAGTTTCCACATCTTCGTCTACCACTCAGGCAAACCTCTTGCCTTCCGCATCTTCAATAAAAGCAACCACAAAAATTGAATCTCGGTTACCTGAAACCATTTCTGCTTCTGCTGCTGCCCCTGACAATAGCCTGACTACCTCTACCTCATCTTTATTAACTGAAACGTGCCCAGTTTCTACAACTTCTAATAACTTTGCCGCACTTTCAACTGAAGTTCAACCATCAGTTCCCTTATCAGAGTCTGCAACTACTACACCCAATAGCGAACTTTCTAATACATCTAAAGTCCCACAGAATGTAAAACAGAATTCAAAAAATAGAAGAAAATGCACAAAAGTACAAAAACTAGAAATAGAAATGAAAATGGCTAAACACATAAACCCAGAAAGTCATAACATACGGAGTATACAACTGATGACGAATACATGCTTATGTATGACCTGGAGGAGGAACTTGAGCCAGATCCTACGGATAAATTCGCCATAAAAGAATGTTTTATAAACAATCCTGACAAATATATACGCGCGTTAACTTCAACTCGATTCAGGAAAAGTAGAAGCTAATTTTTTATATATAATAAAATGTATTGTCTGACTTTGTTTTAAACTAACATGTTCCATTAGTCTTTTTCAATGTTTTTATTTTAAGATATGGTCTGACTTGGTGAGGGAACTGCCCACCAAATTTTGTTTTCTTTAATGACTTGAAAACGGTTTTATGTGATTTGAAATTTTAACTGTTTAAAACTGTATTGTCATGATTTTTACATATTTTATAAAGCATTTTTTTTTAAACAAATGTTTGGCGCAGTATAGCCAAAATTGGCTCTTGTGCCATAAAACCCTACAATCACTCACTCACCCTAGAACGTCGTGGTATTTTCGGTGATTACATATAACAAAAGCTTTTCATTGGTTAGAATGCAAATCGCTTACTTCACTGCAATGTACAATGTTTTTCAACATCCGGGGGAAATTGCATGACTTTAGCTGAACTTCTGCCCCACTACAAAACTCGGACAATATCAACACCAAAGAATTCTTTTCTATCCACTAGGAGTTCGAAATAAAAGGGAATCATTTGTTCGATTTTTACAACTTTAAAACCCATTTTCTTTTATCGAATATCTCGCGCTAAAAACACACCCCGGATCCCACACGAGGAAAGAAGTCGACTTTATTACAGTGATGGATGGACATTTCCTTCTCCTCTCTTGTTTTGCTCCACTGACACTTCACAAAAGAAGAAGAAAAAAAAGAAAAGGAAAAAGTATCTTTTTCGAGTGAAGTCGATCCAACCGTTAGTAACAAGAAGTGAAGAAGTTGCTCTGGAATATCTCTCGGTGAGAGGAGGGATTCTGAGACATTGATTCCGTTCAGTTTCCCTAGGACGGCCTTTTTTCTTGCTCCACTGATTTCTACAAATAGTAGAAATTTCTTTTCACGTGAGTTTGTCCCGACGACGAATTTTACACGCTCTCGAACGACTGACAACTTCGGCACTCGAGCGTGTCTTCACCCAGTGGAGATTTTCTTCCATCTACAGAGTGTTGGGGACAAAAAGTGTTTGTTTCTTTCTTCGCAAATTTCATTCTCTATTTCGTCATTAAAATGTTGGATATGTGTTTCACTTTACACTTAAATCTCTTATTACTCCCATAGCAATTCTTATTGTTTGAATTCTTTGTGTTTCTCATGATTTTTAAGAAAGTTGCTTTTTAAATTCCTACTCTTAGTTCACACTCTCCCTATACATAAATACCTTGTTCAAATTTTTTTAATCGTTAATAAAATACTTTTATTCATCCACTTAAGTTCAACTACATTTTTTTAAATTGGTAGTGTATGACACTTGATGTTTTTTTTTTTCAAATGGGGCTGCTCATTGGTATTTTTAATGCACACTTGATGCTAGTACAGTTTTTTTCAAATATAAATTCATTAATTATATTTAATTAATGAATAAATAGTAACACTCAAAAATAAAAGTCCAACACCATATATAAAAAGGAAAATTGCTCATTGTGCCCCTATAGCGCAATGGACTTCTAATCCAAAGGTCATGGGTTCGAAATCTACCTGGGATAGCCTAATGTCTGAAAATGTGATTTGTGAATGTGAATCAATAGTAACAAACACAAGTAATAGTCCAACACCCTATATAGAAAGGAAAATGGAAAATTGCAAGGGAAATTGCTTTTCTTTTTGAAACTTAATATTGTGATTCTGTCATATGTATACACATATTTATATTAATCGTATTTATTTAATAAAGTAGCTAATATAAAGTTTTTCTTTGTTGACCTAAGTAGGAATTGACTTATTTTTTTTTTTTTTTACATTACTTGTGTTACTTTTTAGCTTCCAGTTTTTTTCCAATTCATTTTGTCAAAGAATGAAATATAAAGGAAACTTTAAATTATTGAAACTTTAATATCCGCTTTTGAAAATATGACACTTTTTACCTTTTTTTCCCGGTTAAATGTTTTAAAAGCATAATTGTCGCATATAATAAATACATAAATTTTAATGCACACCTTTATTAAGAATAAACATCCTTCCTAAAAAAAAATTCGTGTAAACCATTACAAAGGCTAATATTAACACCCCGATGTAGAGGTCAAAGATCAGAATGCTGTCAAGCCAGATGAATATCGATCGTCAAATAACAACGAATGGTCTTCATCAATCAGGGTCACTTCTGTTTTGGTCGAGACGACAAGCAAATTGGGTGTAACGGCAATGTGACCAACATCCTTTTACGAGATTCATCGCGCAAAGTTTCAGATCTGGAAACCTGATGTCATGATGTAGGATACTTTGATGTGTGTTTGTTCCAATCTCTTAGGTAGGCCAAAGTTACGTTCAAGAGATTATGATGTTCCTTTGGCTTCATTCTCGAATTAGTTTCCACTACTTTTCCAACAAGACAATATTTGACCACAATATGTTTCCGTCTCTAGGATTTATGGAAAATATGACGTTGAATTAAGGCGGCTAGAGAGAAATTTCATCATATCCGTCGTCGATCGAGAATGTTTGGTATGTCATGGGACGAGAAGCCATGCAGGAACTACATGCCAGGGTTCAAATAACATAGGGTGAACTAAAATAGGACATTATAAAGAGCCTGTAGTACTTACTAGCAAGGTACTTATCATGTTGTTTTAAGAATAATTGGAATTATGCTTCGTACTAAATGATACAACTATACTCTTTTCCTCAATAAATTTTGCAGTCTTAAATTTTAATATTTTTTTAAAATTTCTAATGCGCTGCGGATTGGTGTTATACCATTGCAGACCTAGTACATTCCCCGGAAGCTGGTACCTCTTTTTAGTGTGGCACCATATAGGCGAATACAAATCGTTGTAGGTAATTTTGACGCCCAGTTTCCTCCCTAGAGGGAGACACCTGAGCTCTGACGATGCGAACCTGTAATAGAATTTAATTTTGCCGAGAGCAGCCAAGCCAAACAGGTACTACAGGGATCTTTTAATGCCGCGCCTGTAATCATACGATATGGTCGCTGTTGATTTTCTGCAGCATGAAAATCCACCGACTTGGGCCGGGATCGAACTTGCAACCTTGAATGCAGAAGACCAGCGACAAACCAACCACGCCAGCCATCATTCAGTTTTAATCATTTACTCTTTCATGAGCATTTTACATATACATTGTATAATGTAATTGCCATCTAACAAATATTTCATGGTAATTTTTTTAGTCTTAGAGTTATAACATTTATATGTTATACATATAAAATATTATTCAACATTTTAGTTTAAAATATGGCATCAAGGTATTTTCCTAATAATAAGAGCCACAGTAGCCGAGAGGCCTGGTCGTGAGATTGTGCCTAGCCAAGTTTAGGTTAATGAACCAGTTCGTGTCCCAAATCCACAAAAGAACTCGTGTGGAAGTGTAGAGGTTGCTGTAAGATAAAAGGTTTGGATATTCTAAGCTTGAAGTGTTGCGTGGAAGGCAAGAGAGACTGTCAAACAAAAGTTTCTGGTGGTATCTTTGTCATTTGTCAATAGTGAAAAATTACAAGATTCTTTACAAACGTCTCTGGCGTAGTGTGACATAGACATCTGTCGATAGCTATGTCTTGGGGTTTCCGCGTAAGTTAGAGGTGTGGGATTATCTCGGAAGGATGAGACATTCTATAATTCGTAATACGACTTTTATTAAGAATTTAACTTAAATTACTTATATAAAGAACAAACTTATATTAAGTGAGAATAAACCAAAGTACGCCGATTTAATTAAGTCAAATCGCGCAATTAGATCACTTATCAATATAACTAATTAGATCCACCTAATCTCGATTCAATCATTTACTAGCGTTCAGAATATAGTCCTCCTACCTTGGCTGAAGACTCAACGATACAGTTACTTTCAGGTAGACTGATGAATTCTTGTATAGATTAGAGAGGGTGGGCGTCTCCGTGATTCCTGGGTAGGCCTTCTAATTACACTTCCACTTATTCCGAACTAAGCTTTCTCTAAATTGCCATCCTTGCTCACTGAACTTTCTATCCTTTTAAAGGTTATCTTTTTTGCAATTTTGCTTCGTTTTTACTTCTTGGATTTGGGTTGGAAAAGTTTTGCCATTAATCGTGGCCATCAAAGAACGTAGGAGTTATGTTAGAAGAAGAACGCGAGAGATGTCACAGTAGTTCTTAAGTAGTGTTAAACGAAATAAATTTTGACCATATATTCAAGTTGATCTTTATCTAACTTACATCATAAAAGAAACTCATTTGGCAGCTTTTTCACTTTCTAATAATACTCGGGCTAATATAAAATGTTTAAGCATGTAGGGCACTCTTTAATATATTAACATCTCTTTCGGCATTTTTAGAAATAAATAGTGTTGGTTTTCATCAGTAGCGCACACAGAAATTTTTCAGGGGGGGTCCAGGGTTGAAAGTCCACCATTCTTGTATCATGCTCTTTTTGATTTTGTCGATTTTCGGAAACAAAAAACAGTAAAAAACTAATTATTGAATAAATAATTAGCATTAATTAATAAAATTAATCTTTAATAACAAACATTTAATTAAATTTTACATACTATATACTTAAAATTATAATCAATCAGAACAAAATCAAGGGCTTTGGGGGGTCCGGACCCCTAGGACACCCCCCTTGTGTGTGACAATGGTTTTCATACATTTTTATTAAAAAAAAAAAAGAAGGAAGGAATACTCTTAATTTGCCATTTCAAATGCAACTAATAAAATTCTCAAACAACGCAGAGAAGAAAGAAAACTTCAAATATATAGATGTTTCTATCTTTTCAATAGATAAAAATATTTAATGTATAAAACTGCACATATATTATAATATAGAATACCATACAGATACAGAAGAATAATTACATTTTAAAAAATATAATTTACTTCAGTGACAAAAGAAACACGCAATTATCACTTTGCTCTATTTTTCAAAAAACCTTTTTCGAGAGCACCGTACTATTTCCTTTCTTTCCAAAAACTATAGTTTCTATCCCCCCTTTTTTTAAGCTCAGTTTTCGAGAAAAGAAAACGTTAAATGTAATTGGACAAAGAGGAGAAAAATTATTAAGATTTTAATTATTCCATTAAAACGCTCATTGAGTATAATTAGATTGTCTTAGAAAAGCCATGTTTTCTATTTAGTAAAATTAAGGAATTAAGTATGTAGTATTAGGAAAGGTAGAGTATTTCAGCCTTTGTGGGATACCATTATTTTTAATATCTCATCAACTGTATGTATATTAAATTACTTGAAATAAACAAATCAATGATTCACATCTAAAACATCACTTCTTTTTTAAAAAGGAACAAGAAAAATTTAAGAAACCAACTGTTTGTTACTTTTTTCGCAATGTGACAATACTCTTTTACTCATACTATAAAGCTTTAGTTCTAATAAATTACCAAGCATTTATGTGAAACTTTTTTTATGTAATACCGACAGTGTATTTGCCCATGAGTTATATGGAGAACATGACTGCCTAACACAAAAACTAATAACAATAATGTAACAAGAGAGTCATATTTTAAAACACGAATCGTCCCAGTCGGGCTGTAATTCAGAAGAATTTGTCTGGTAGGCGTCAGAAGACATCTTCAAAGAGGCAGAAAAGAGTGATGGCTCCCCAACACGATTGGGAAATGCAGTCTCCGTCCTTCCGAGCGAAATATCCCACGATTTATGCGCATATTAGGAAATCTCCAAACACGTTCATCGGGAGAATTCATCAAGGAAACACAAAAAACAGGAAGGCTCCGTCCCATCAAACAAACGCAATAACCAATAAATTCAGCGGGACATCGACAGAGCACCAATAAGACGCGGAGAATTCAGTTGTGTTCCACTATTTGTGGTTTCCGGGACCAATGTCATTACTTAGAGTGGTTTTAGCTATAGGTCTAATTCTTTCTCGAAATAGAGCAGCAAAAAGAGTCCGAGGTAAAAAGGAATCATTTGTTTCGGGCCGCAATCCGAACCATAAATAACCTCGAAGCGCCACTCGAGGAGTTATGAATGGGTTCAAGGCTTAAGCGTTGACACATAAAATGAATCGATTAAAGGTGTTGCCATTCCGCGATACGTAAATGGTGGATCTCGTTTTCGGGATTATTGCTCTACATCGAGTGATTACGTAGCAGAGAAATGTTGGGTTGTTTTCCCCTTCAAATCCGTACATAAATCGTTGAAGATCACATTAAGACTGCAAAAGGAAGAACAAGCAAAAAAAAATGTGTAGCATAAAGGGAATTAACTTGAAACGAATGTTTTTGAAAGTATAAAATTTAAAAGGAAAACAGAGCAATTAACGCTATAGCCTTTGAATCCGTATTTAAGATTTGGTTGTAAAAATGTTACACTTCAAATGCAATTAAATACGATTAACTTACAAAGGATTTAGATTTTAAATAATTTTTTTCCTTTCATCCATAATTCCAAATGATATTATCATACAAAAATATTTTGGAGAATTTCATTATCCAACGCTTATTGGTGTGATTTCTCTCTTCTTTGAATGATAGTTTTCAAAAACTTGATATTGATTGCATTTCTTCCATCTGCGTAGACGTTTTCCTCATTGCTTTGACTATTCGTCTTCTGATACATAATGTGAGTGGCAAAAGTGTTTGCTATAGACTGAAAATGATTTGAGTCAAAAGGTGTTTAAATTATCCAAGCTAGAATGTTTCTGAACAGTTACATAATTACTATAAGTCTAATTATGAATGTATGAGGGATGACTAAGGGGATGCGGAATTTCTACAGAAGCCCATGTTAAACCACGTACGTTTATACACCTTTTTCTCAGAAACTACTTACTTTTCATGGATTAAATTTTTACAGCAGGTTATGTGTGCTATCAACTAAACTTTACCGAAGGTTTTTTTTTTTAATTAAAATAATTCTGAATTTTTCACAAAATGTCCATTTTTCCCCCCTAAGATCTAGTTTAAAAAAGCCTTATCTAAAAACATTTGCGAGATATATCTAATTCCCTGCATTAAAATGTGTAAACATGTTAAAAGTAGGTTCACTAAACACTTATATAATAAATAGTTTTTGAGAAAAAGGTACATAAAGTAAAAAATATTACATTTTGAGAAAAGAGGCTTTCAAGTAAAAAATTGTAATTTTTGAGCATTTACTTTTTTTAGTACTTTCCAGAAGCATATGAAACATTTTCTTTACCCTCTGCTCCTACAAAATGCTCTTCTAGTTTCCTTTTTCTTTTTTTTTCTTATTTTTGACAATTTAGTCTTTTTTTTTTTGGATCTCAAGATGCTTTCGTTCTTCTACATGCATCATGTTCTTCTATGTGCATCTAATTTTTTGAAGCATGTTACACAGTTATAAATTGGTTCAATATCACAATGTTTTAAGATCATTTATTTTACTACATGACTCACATATTAAACTGTGCATTATCCCTATTTACCCCTAATTTTTTAGAGTTTTTAACTTCCCAAATGTAGATTTTGGAATCACTGACCATATGGTGTTTTTAAGTGACTCATTTGAACAAAACACGTGTATCCATACACTTTTGGGGATCTTCCCAATATACTCCAATTTTTCCACTTGAACAATATATGGATTTGCTCTCAAAGGAAACGTATGCAAGGGAAAACACAGGTGCTCTTAGCAGAGCTCGTTCGATGCGCCTCCAGGATTAACTTCTTTAAAAAAATAAATAAAAATACTACTATTTATTACAGTATATGTACATTGAAGTTATTAAAAATATTGTTTAGATCATTAGAGTTCAAATTCTGTTGTTTGTGAGGGAGGAGATTGCATCCGCTCGCAGCGAAATTTTTGAACCGTCTTCCCTGTTTATCCTCTCTAGGGTCTCCGGAATGGTAGTGGTAGGTCTCTTTATGCTCGAGTTACATTAGGTTCATAGGCGGAGCAGGAGGTTGCTCGTGGTGTCAAGGTTGCCGGGGTGATGAACAAAGACAAAACCACCCAATATTTTAAGGGTTCAGGTGTTCATAAAGATGTGGTTGTCCTGGTTATTATCCTATCCACAAGAAGAAGCTGATTTACAGCTGTGTGACGGGAAATTTTGCAAATTCAACGCGCTTTATACTTTGGAACACCGAAAGAGAAATCGTAAATCTTGGTTAATACCCTTCTTATGCTTCTCATTCCACCCTAAAAAGTTTTTAGTATCACATTTAATGTGAAATAATCAAAGTTAATTTCTTTAATTTTTGACTGTTTTTAGAATTAGCAGTTTTTATAGTAAGTAGACAGAGGGATTAAAGAGAACTTCATGAGGCATACGCACATATATCCTCCTTCTATGGTTTTGTTATTCTTATTCCCATAGAAAGATTAAAGATTCTATTGTTAGCTGCCCTAATATTGTGCCAGTTGCTTTTCCCAGCAATAAATGAGAACTTATTCCTCGAAAAGACGACTCTTATTGTTCTGGCTATCTAGGCAAGCTGTAACTCAGTTTGCTTTCTTTAGTAACAAAAATAAAAAATAACCAAAAAATCTAGGTTTTGAGAATGAATGTGCACTAATAAAACTTCAAAAATTTAATACAAATTGAACATATTTTCTTAAACTATTTTTTTTAGAATGTATCTTTGTCTTTTAATGCAAGGTATTCGAAGACGTTGAAATGACCAAATTCCGTCGAAACATATTTTTTGTTTCTTATTTTACTGAGTAGAGTCATCCTTTGGCTTTAAAGAACATACTTTGTTTCATTTCTACGTCACCTAAAGGTCAAGTTACAATAATTTTTTTTTTTTAAATTAGAAAAACTGGAAGTGGGTCTTTATACCAGAAGTGAGCATTTAAATTGTTCCGTTTGATAACTCAAAATATTATGAATGTATTTCTGTAAAACTTTTTGAACCTGATATTTATATTATTTTCTAGCGAATGTACTAAAATAATTCTTACTGTATGAATATTTTTTGAGTTATGGCCTGCTATTTAAATAATGGTCTCATAAAAAGAATATCGCATTTCTTCTAATATTTACTCGATCAGCTCTAAAATTTTTTTTTAGTAAGACATTAAAATTTTACTACATTATTTAGATAAATGCATCTAATTCGTTTTAGTAACACTTTTACTGATATAATTTAATACTTTTTTATCTAATTGCTTTGAAGTTTTTCAAGGATATTGCTAAAATTTCACTTATAGTTGTGATTTTTGTAAAATGTTTTTAAACATTGTTAGTTAAATATTAATATTTATTGGTACTGATTTTTTCCTAGAAAGGCATTTATGTTTTAGTATGCTATTTTTTAAAAAAGTACTCCGAACGTATTCGGATATCTTAAGAGAAATTTTAATTCAATGATTTTATAAAAAATCCCTGTACTGTATTTAATAATTTCGCTTATTTGATAACTAAATGGAATTAAATTCTTTACAATTTCTAAAGTAGAATGCATAGTATTTTGTAATTATTTTGAACTAGATTAGTAAAAAATAAAACACGCAATACTAGCAAGAAACTGGGAAAGTTTAAATTGAAACGGAATTTTCCCAACCAAAAAGCAATTACAGGAAGGCAAAAAGTTGACTAAAAGTTGTTAATAATCCATTTAGTTCCCAAAGCGCTCTAAATTGAACTTCTTTGTTAAAAACTTTATTCCGAAGATCCGATTATAGATTTGTTTCCATCTTAAAATTTTCCTCTCTCAAAACTTTATTCGGAGAGAAAATTACCGCTATTTCATTTGAGAAATGCATTCTTTTTTTCACTCTTCCACTTCTGTTATGAGAAATGAATTAACGAAAGTGAATTAGCAAATAAAACTCAGACGATAAATCTGAATAATTTAGAAGCCCCTCGAAGAAAATATCGGTTTTGAGCCCTTCCCGTAATCAACTTAAACGAAACTGCTTTTTCCTCACTCTATCTCTATCTTCATCTATCTTGTGGTGGCTCTTTAATTAGTTTTCACAATCGATAACTCGCCCCGTCGCTAAAAAATACTTTTCTGTTGAAAGACGATATATCGCTTTGGAATGTATTTACCGAGTTGAACCCGACGAATGGGTTGAATTTTTCCATTATAATTCAAATTACACATCTTTCAAAACTCTTTAAAGTTTAAGATATCTCTCAAAGAGTGGAGGATTATGCATTCTCGAGTCAATAACTGCCTGTGATCTGGTCAGACAATTTGAAGAAAAAAATTAATTATAAAATATTTTTTCAAGTTTCAAAATTTCTCCTCTTAAGTTATTCCAAAAAAGAAATGGCTCATCTTTTTCAATTACGTTTACAGAATGATATGTGATCTTTAATCAGTAACTGTCGAAATGACTCAACCCCGTTACAGAATATAACACCGACACAGGGACGTCTCAAGACCTTTTGAGACCCTGGCCCCCTATGCAAAAGAAGGCCTTACATGAGAATGCAGTGCACAGCACGTATTGTCAAATACTCATACCAAAGGTAATTTAAAACAAATGAATGTGCTTGACGCACAATCTTACAAACCTAGGCACAAACCGGCTCGTTCTATGGCCGAATTTGGACTAAATGAGTTGAATGATTGCTTATGGTATTAAACCTAGACCTAGTCCCAGGCATGGACAATGGTCATCCCATAATAATATAGTCTTGCCAGTTTTACCAGTTGACATACAGTTTGAAATTCCCTGTTTTTCGGAGAATATGTATGGGACCATTAAAATTATCTGGATCATGATCTTATTAAGACTGAGTCAAAAAAGAAACGATGTCCACACCGCAGGTGCGGCCCTGAGCTTGAGCCTAGTTGGCCCAAGCCTTAAGATGTATTTGGGCCGACACTCACTCGTTATTACTCACAGTTATAGTAAGTGAGCAGTAGGGCACGCAAAAATTTTTCAAGGGGGTAGGGTGTCCAGTGTCGAAAGTCCACCATTTTGGTATCATGCTCCAATACGCCACCCAACATATTCTTTTGATTTTGTCGATTTTCGGGAACAAAAACAACACAAAATTAATTATTGAATAAATAATATGCATTAATTAATAAAATTAATTATTAGTAACAATTATATAATTAAATTTTACGTAATATATACATAGGATTATAGCCAATCGAAAAAAAATTCAAGGGCTATGGGGGGGGCGGACCTCTAGGACACCCCCTTGTGGGCGCCATTGCGTGTGAGTGTTTTTTAACGTCGCACTACTATGCAGCACGAAAGTTATTGACGAAGGACCTCGAAATTTTGAATCATGGTCAAGTGAAGAGAACAACACCTGAAGTGGCATTCCATCTCACCGATCTTTTACATCACTCCAATGGGAGGATTTTGAGCTTCGAAAGATTTTACGTGCGTCAGTCTTTCTACGCCTCAGGTCCCCAGTAGCCTCTTTTCTCGAACTCATGACACGCTGAGGGTGACTAAAATATCAAGTTTAATTAATATTAACTCTCACACGCCTCGGCATAGAAAAAAAAGGGGTTTAATGTATTCTTGGGGTACAGCAGTCCATGTGATCGGGTGTAGCAGTGGATGGTGTATCCCGTGCCAGTCATTGTGCAATCAGGAACTACACGTTTTCGATTGGTGATATATCGGGATAACAAGCAGGTCAAGGAAACTATTCAATCCGATGTGTAAAAATGAACTCTTGGACATTGCGTGCCACGTGTGGTTGCGCTTTATCATGTTGGAATATGGCTGATGGCAAGCGCTAAATGTATGGGAGGACCACGGGCTCCAGCACCTCAGAGATGTAGCCCTGGCTGTTCAGTGTAACCGGAAATGCGTACCAGAAGGGTACGAAGGTGAAATCCAATACCACCTCAAACCGTGATAACGGGTGCAGGACCAGAGTGCCGATGCATAACGCAGCAGTTCAAGAGCCTCTCCCACTGTGCCTCCAAACTCGAATCCGATTCTTGTGATGTTGCAGGCAGAAGCGGAATTCTTCTTTAACGTCAACTTTGTTCCATTCCATTGTCCATGTCTGCCATTCCTCATCCCATTAGCGGCTCAAACTTCTGTGGTTTCCACACAAGGGTAAACGAAACAATGGACGCCTTGCGGACACTCCTCTCTACTACAAACGGGGTCAAATGGTACGAGCAGGCACCAAATGATGTGTAACAGATTGAACCTTGTTGTGCTATGGTTCGTGATGTAGCTGCACGATCCATCACTACCACGCGCATAATCCGCTTATCATCATGGGCAGTGGTGCAACGAGGTGGGTGTGGTTGGCCTCGTAAGTTCATCTTTTCCTTCTGCATCAAGCAATGACACATCCGCATCACAGTTGATTAGTTTCCTCCAACTCGTTGACCGATTTCTCTAAGGGATAATCCGCAATCCCTATAGGCTACTATTCTTCCTCGGTCGAATTTAGAAACCTAGTTAAAAGACGCTCGAAGCTTTCCACGATACATAGGTAAACAGATTACACACACACACAAAAATCCGCACCAAAAAACAGTTGCCATTCTTCTAAACGCCACTCAGTTCTGTCCTCATATAGAGCTTGCGAGTGGCGCTACGGTTGCCAGTGATGCGCGTCTGTGTTTTAATGCTAATGGTTTGCATATTACATCGCCGTCAAAGCATAAAGTAAACTTCACATGATTTGCATGCTTCTTTTATTGTGTTGCACTTTGTGTGGCCAGCAGTGTATTTTTCATTTTGCTGTTGTTTTGTGATTCAATGCTTTAAGCCTGGTAGATTACATCTAAAGTATTTCTTTTGTAAAAGTTTTTTTTTTTGAAATGATAACTTCTACAGGCGCGTTTTGCTGGAGAGTAAACTTGAATGAACAACACACTCGTATTCGTAAAGCTTATTCAGCTTTTTTTCGTCTTTAGTCGGTAATCGTGCTCGTATAAGGTCGGCTGTGACATACAGACTCCTAAAAAGAAAATGAGGGACGTTTCCCTCTTCCTCCACCACTCCGAAACGACATGAAACGGTGTAGTTTGTCTCCCCACCAATACGCCGTAAAAGTAAAGTTCCTAGCTTCGATGTAAGTGGGGCTCGCTCCCCCCCCCCTCCGCAACTTCTTTCTACAAAAATAAATGCGGGATTCTTTCTAATCCTAGTTGAAGTATGAAAATGAAACGTAATATTTTTAAAAAACAGGATTAGGGTGAGGAAGAGAGAAATCCTACACTGATATTAAACATAAAATGTAGAAACAACACAAATTTTTATAGAACCAAGCAAATAGTATAGTTATCATTAGCAATATTGCAGTGAATTTAAGAATAAAAATCTATTTTTGTAAGAGAATCAGAATAGCAATGAAGAGATAGTTCTATTAATCACATCACTTAAATATACTTTCAGTTTAAAAAGAAAATTAAAACAATTAAACATTTAAAATAATAAGATTGAGTATGCATGTATTAAGAAAAAGTTACATTATAAATTATTTAAATACAAGAAAACAAAATATAATTAAGAAGACTTACCTTGCAGCCTTGCAGAAGCGCCGGATATATTTGTACAAAACTGCCATACAATGACAAAAAAAGTATAAGCTAGGGATTATGTGATATTTAATAATTAATTACAATTAATATAATTATGTTTATACATATGATAGAATCACATTACGTGGCAAAACACCTTTTAAGTTAACATTAAAAGCATTACAACCACATTAAATTTGTAATTACATTTTTTAATAAAAGTTGAACGTAATATAATAATAAGAAGTTGTCTTAAGACCAGTGGAAAAAGAAATGCTGACGCGTCTAACAAGAGCATATGATTATTCAGGTTAAGTTAAATCTTCATTACAAATTTAAAAAAAAGTTGTTTTATTCAATGGTGCTGCCATTTAGAGGAATAATATTAACTGAAATACATTTATTAAACTATAATTAATTAATTAAATTTAATTAATGAATTAATAGAGTTAAAAAAACTGTATTAACATCAAATGTTATCCATTACAAGTTTAAAAAAAATGTATTTGAACTTGAGTGGATGAATAAAAAGTATTTTATTTACGATTGAAAATTTAAACAAGATATATAAATAAATATATAAAGAGAGAGTGAACTAATAGTATGATTTGAATAAAAGATTGCAACACAAATAGAAAGAGGTAACAAGGGTAAACTAATTCAAATAGACAGAAGATATCCCCTCTTCTTGGAAGTAAACTAGTCTAAACAAATCTGTTTTTAAATTTAACAATGTCCTTTCCCTAGAGTTTTCGAAAAGCAACAGACGTTCTTCCTCATAAGAATAAAACTCGTCTTTTTCAAATCTTCTCCCGTCCCTTGTCCTCTCGTTAACGATTCAGATCTTGTCTTTGAAATTCCCTCTTTCCTTCCAACTGTCCCTTCCGCTCCAGGGACAGGTTCTTCTTTTCGACCTTTGGTCATCCTAAAGAGTATCTTTCCCTTTCACGTGACACAAGGATTCCCTTTTATCGCCCCCTCCGTCTTTCGATTTCGACTCAATACGATCGATTCCTCCAAAAGAATTCGACTTTTTGTTGAGAAACTCCTTTAGCCAGGACAAAGCTGACGATTCACAAATGCCTTTCGGAACAGGAACTGCAAGCAGAGAATCTTTTAAATGTCTCGGAAGTGACCTTAAGAATGGGTTCGGTATTGTATACCCTTTCCACCTTTTTTTGAATTTATTAAAATATAATTTCATATGACAGGTATTTACATAAGATCACTGATAAGAAATATATTGCAATAGTAAATATACCCTGATTAAACAGGGTTTACGGGCTTCCCCCGAAGGCCCGAATAAGTTATGGCTTTTTATTACGGTACTATCCATCAGAATGTAATAAACTGCTCATCCATGGATTGGAAACCCCTCCGAGATTTTTTTGGTCTTGTCCGATTGGCCGCACTTGCGCGTATTAATCGGCAATCCCAAACGATATACTTGTTACCCTAACTTCCTTAGTAAAGATATGGACGCCACAGCAAAAGGCGATGTATGTACTTTAGTTAACGGAGCTTAAATCAGTCACGCGTGTACAGCGACGTGTTCGAACAACATGAAATGTCGTTACTGGCTTACCTAATAAACTTATCAGGACTCCAACAAAATGAATACGCAAAGGATCAACAGTGTCTTCTATCACAAAAACTTGAGGATACTTGCCAGTTTAAGATACCAAAGTTCCCGTCTCCTTTTTAAAGTCCTTTCCTATTGGAGGGGGGATAGATTTTGTTGTCGGAAGATCATTTTTCCATTCTGTTCGAACAAGTTGCTGTAGACCAGAGGTTCCCAAACTTCTTTGTCTCATAGACCCCTTGCCATGGTTTTCGATTTCGGGTAGACTCCTGCTTACCTAATATTGAATTTTAACAAATTTATCATCTTATATGCCTTTTTGACAGCTCTAGTACTACTACTTACTTTAAATAAATTAAATTTCTAACTTTAGTGAAGTATAGCGTTTAAAGTTTAAGAAGCCCATGTCAATGAATTAAATTAAAATTAAATTAATACATAAAATAATTGAGCAACAAACAAATGTTTGTAATAGAGGGATGAATCTGGTGCTTCAATAAAAAATGTTCAACATTCAATATGAATCTAGACAGGTTTAACCCTTGTTGGTAAGTGTCCATTTTTCTTTCCCTTTTTGTCTGTTTTTGAGACTGTCAAACTCACCTCTTACTAGGAAAAGCAATTAAAAACTTTTCACGATGTTCCATAATTCGGGACGAATAACAGGTATGTCTTTTTAAAGCCAAAATTGCTGTTTCTAAACTTTATTTTAAGATCTTCATTCGGGCCTATTCTGATCAATTCCTATTGTAATATGACATTTTTTTTTCTTTCAATATGACTATAAGAATTCATTGTCTACTGTCGCATTACCATAGTCAAAGCATTCTCAAACCTAGTTTCAAAATCTGAATAAAGGGCATTTAAATGTTGAACGTAGATTAGAATGTCCTGACAGATTGTCTGTGACAAATTGAAAAAATTCGCGATGTCCAATGTTATACTTTGGATTAATTCTGAAATGAATAATAATTGAAAATATTCTTGTATTAGTAAAATTTATGCTGTCACCTAGTGACCACAAATTAACCTCACTAAATTTAGTAAATAAATCAGTTAAATGGGTAAAATCTGGTTTAATGAGAGCCACTATCATAGACCCTCTATTTGCGCCCCATCGACCCCCAAAATATTTCTTCGCTAGCGTGGGGGTCCATATAGACCACTTTGGGAATCACTGCTGTAGACGCATAACTGATTTAAATTCCTTAAAAAAAACCTAAGTACGTACGGTTAATATATAAATATATATAATAATAAACCACCCTTTAAATAAATTATTTTTCACTGTTCCTGTTTGAGATGTGTTATACGTTCTGTTACTTTCTTCTTCGGATTAAAATAAAGTTGTACATTTAAAAAAAAAGATAAGAAGCTTTACATTTTACATATTTCATGCTTGTGATTTACAAAAGTTATTTCTTTACCATTTGGTGGTTGATGTATATCAAATAATAGTCATTAAAACCAAAAGATGTCAAAATAATAAAAAGTGTGTAAAAATCACGTGCATTTGACTTCAGATTGCTGTTACTCAAGACATCGAATCGTAAAGTCTAGGGTCAGTAGGAGCCCCGTCATGAATGAAACTCTCTGAAATACGTGTTTCACAGCTTCGACGCTACGCTGAGCGATATCTGGAAGAGTAGTGGAGGTCTCTGTTTCACCTGGCGATTGGAGAAGAAAACAACACAGTGACTCCCTCTTGGGGAATAAAGTTGCAACATCACATCTTTGGAAAAATATAAGAGAAAATAAAAGACTCTTTTTACTCCGGGAATAGTAGTTAGAAACATTAATAAGCTTTAAAACCCCTTCAGGACCATGATCACATATATGTGATCACTTCGGGTAACACAGTATCATATATAAGATTGCGTTTTCTCCATTCTGAAATTCATGATCACACCGGTGCGATCTGAATTTGGAACTTATGGAACTTAGAATGATTATAAACCATAAATTTTGTAGTATTTTATTACATTAATGATTTCGTATGAACTTTTAAATGGAGTTAGGCTTAACAGGAAAAATTGTCTGGGCTTGAACGGGTTATGAGGTGGATTCGTCGACGAAATGCTTAGACGCCATCATAAGCCCAAAAAAATTCATCTCATATTACAGAATGAGATTATGGATTTCAGCAAAGCTTTGAAATGTAATTAAATACTTTATTATAAATAAAACATAAAACTTATTTTTCAACCAAAATTAATTTTTAATCGCTCTTATTTTCTAAAAATACGACGAAAAAATATCACAGTACCTTTTGGAAGTAAAAAAACATACTAAGGTGAAGTATCCAAAAACTAAACGAACAATATATTTTTCTTTATTACTGAACTATTTTTGCATCCAGTACGCAACTTTTGATTGTATTCCCTGAAAATAGTGCTTTCACAAATGCAATAGGTTTGTGTTCATTTTTTTTACAAATTGATTTTAATTATTCGTGTGGAATAGTATCAAAGTCATCGAAATAGTCCAATTTCATGCTCATCAGGAGTTATAGAGTTTCACTTTTGCCCTCTTGCAACAGAATCGTAAATTTTTCTTCAACATCACTTTCAATATCATAAACTTTTACAACTGTTTACTCTTTTTTATAGAGAAGATCTGTAAAAAAAAAAAACTTAGTATTTATTTAATATTAGAATTTATTATTTAATTTTAGAATTAAATCATATATATATATATATGCATTTATTATGGAGCATCATTAACTTCGCATGCTCCTCTAAACGAGTGACCATTATTTTTCTAGGGTTAAAATTAATATATATATATATATATAATTAAGAATGAGTTTATTTGAAGAAAAATAGCATAGATATACAAATAGGATTCAAAAGTTTCCGGATTGAGCAAAGAACGCGGAAGAATTTTGAAATAGAGCGATTACGATAACATTTCTGTGTTATTACATTCTTCCCCTTTTCTAAAAAAAGTTTGTTCCAAATCACGTGGTCGGTGAGTCGTCAAGGCGTCGTATTTTATAGGTGGATGTATATTTAGTCATCGGGGCGATTGAAAGAAATTGCGTTTGTTGAGTGGATAATGGACAAAAAATTTTCTGTTCGCTTGGGAAAAAGTGCAATGGAGAATACGAAATTTTGAAGCAGGTGTAAGGCTGTGATACATTATCACGAACACAAGCTTTTGAATGACATCGACGTTTCAGAGAAGGCAGGGAAAGTGTCGAAGACGGGGAACTCTCTGGACGTCTGTAGAGATTTCTGCTGTGGTACGTAAGAACAGACTCCAAACAATAGCAGAATCAGTTGGGATATCCTCTGCTACATGTCAATGAAAACTGATTAAAGATTTTAGCATGCGTAAGGTGTGTCAACATACCGTTCCTCGCATGTTAAACGAAGACCGATTTTCAGAATAAGTTATAGGTGCATCGCAGGTTGAATTAAAGGATATGGCTACAAATGGATTCCAGAAATATTTCGATGACCTTTAAAGCTATGGCAAAAGAGTGTTGTTACTCAAGGGTCTTATTTTGAAAGAGGATGTTTGAGCAGTTTAATTGGTAATATTTTTTGTTATTGACTCAGTCCGGAAATTTTTGAATCCTACTACGTATAAGAAAGCGTCACAGAAGCCTATTAAATAAGATCATGAGTTTCTAATCTATGAATGTGTGTTCGATTTCTCATTCTGCTTAAGATCTGACACTTAGAATGATGGAATATGCAAAACTTAAAAGTTACTGTGACACAAAATATTTTAGTGTAATGCCGTGGAGGGATACTAAATTACAATATTCTCTCCTTCCAAGATGTTTTCTCTACAATTGATTAATGACTTAAGAATCATGAAGTCTTCTACTAACAGCCTTTTTTGTAGATATACAGCTACTTAAAAATTGTGACCGCGGTAGACGAGTGGTATAGGTATCGGATCGTGGCTGGCTTTGTCACAAGTTCGAGCCCAGTACAACTAAAGATCCGCCATGTAGAGCAGCGATGCACACTAAATCTCTCGAGAGCTGAAACGTCCTCCCGTTGGTGTGGTGTGGTAGTTCGGAGAGGGGGTGCCAGCTCAGGTGTCGTCCACGTCACTTGACCATGGTTCAAAATTACGTGGTCCGTCGCCAAAAGCCCTCGTGTAGCTGAACAGTGTGACGTTAATATTCACTCACTCACGCTACTTAAAAAGGGAAATTAAATCAAATCTATTACAATGAAGCAAAGAAATTATATCATTTTTTATGAATTATTCCACTTAATAATGAATAACTGAAGTTCACGAAAATCAACTGCAAGAGAGATGCGTGTGTATGAAAAAGTGTCGCAAAGTTTTATTTATTACCAAAAATAATCGAAATAGGAACTTGAGTTTTATTTGTTATTCTTAAGACTCTCTTAACTTTACATAGTTATCCAGAGTTATTCCTTCATCTCATAATAGTTTAACATTTTGACATTTTGGAGGCCATCAATGCAAAATTCAGCCCAGTGCATCGACTGAATTCTGCACTTATTGATTGATGTCCCTTATGTTGTCAAATATCCAGTACCTATCCGGGTGTTGAGTTCTGGAAATATGAAAATTGCTTTGAAATAAGAGCAGGAGAAGAGGTTGGATGTGTCCAAATTTTAAAGCCTCAGTGTTTTGATTGGTGAGCTGAATCTCAAGATATGTGAGCAGATGCATTGATGGTAATAAGGACGCATTTGTTGACCATATCGCACTATTTCTTAATCAGTTCAATGCAAATATCACATGAACCAAAAATGTGACAAGAAGTAAGTTAAATGTCTAAAAAACATGCCTCGAAGTAAATATGGCAACTTCAAAACACTGTCGCAAAACTTTTAATAAATTGTCATTCTATTTTCTTCTTTCATGAATTCCTGACTACATATTAATTATTATAATTCATCAATGGATTGACAGTATAATCGTCAATTTCTGTATTAATTTAATTTTAAACGAAAAGGAAAAGTACGAAAAAGCTGTCATCGTAGTAAAATATTTTTATAAATTAAGCTCATTATTGGTGAAAGCAGGCATTTGAAAACCGGAAAGATACAATTTATTTGCAAATCGTAATAACACCTCGTGGCTAAATGACTTTTTTTATACAATGCATTCCGGTATACTCCAATAAAATAAAATTAAATGTGAGAAACCGAAAATTAAATTCAGTTAGTAACGAAAAAGAAAACATTATTTATTTTCAAATGCAACGTGAAACGTCCATGCAGCAATAAAATAGGACCCATAGCCTCTTTCATTGCTCTTAGGGAGTAATCTTAACTGAAGTAATCATGAAGCAAAGATTCGAAAGAGATACTCTTCAACAATCGATTTTCTTAAACCCATAATTTTGAGTATCTTTTTTTTTATTGTTTCTTCTTTGACTTTCTTCCCCCTTGGTTCTTGGGGTGTACAAGCGAGCAACAATCTCCGCAACACTCTGCCAGCGTCTGAGGCCAGTCGCCGTGGCTCGGACGAACAGCCATTTATTTTACTTAAACACACAATCAGTCACATCTATGTTCTTTACCCTCAATAATCGAAGGCTACGGATAAGATTATTCAATTACTCCGTCCACTTTTTTCTCCTTCTTCGGTCTGCATCCTTTCTGGCAAAAGATTCGTTTTAAAATCGAATTTCTCTTCCTTCTCTTGTTTGGACCGACAATTTTTTCCCCTTATTCCTTACCCTCCCCTCTCCGTGCCTTGTATAGGGCGAGATAAGATGGCAGAGGAGTATAAGAGTTTCTTTTTTACCACTCTCCTTTAGATAAAACATCCGAGCAAAAAGGGTAACAAATGACCTGACAACATAAAGAAAGAAGGGGAAAATCTCCCGAAATCTAAAGTAAGAGAAATGAGAATATTATTGAAAGGGGGCGGCGGAAGGGACTTTTGTTTTGCGCCCCGTGTGAGAAGAGATTTTGTCCCGAAACTCGCTTTCTCAGAGCTAGACTGTCAAACTCCCCGCTGCATTTTTTATCATTTTCCCAACGCAAATGCAGTTTTGTCGATGGAAAGACAAGAACGTCCTTTAGATTCTAAACTGCGAAGATTGCTTTTTTTTACCTTTCACCCACAAAATAAGGTCTTTGGGGGTAAAAGAAATACAATAACTACAGTTGTAACCTCTTCGTGTAAGATTAAATTTACATCACTCGTTCGCGGACAAACATGCGATTTCTACATGTATATTGTAATGACAAGTGACCATTATTTTATTTTCAGCAAAAGAATATTTTTTTTAAAAAAAAAACCCTTTTACGGTGATAAATAATATTTCTATTAACACAACAAGAATATCCCGTTTCTATATGTTTTGACCTATGGTTAACGGGGTGACTCCTAACTCTTCATTTTGAGACGAATAGGTTAAGGGCTTCCAGGACTCTTAACAGATATCCGTGCACTTGAAAAAGACATCCTTCTTCAAAACAATGTAACTTAGCAATAAAACGAAACAATAATTTGAAATTTTTACCACAAGATAAGTATAGATATATACATTATGTCTAAAAATTTCGGAGAATTTGAGAAGAAATTTAAAAAGTTATAAGGAAAAAAAATTGGAAAATTTTTCAAAAATATGAAAATTAGTATTTTACACAGCGCAGGATTCTGAAGTACAAAACTGATCAAAATTTTCAAAATTAATTTTACTTGTTATACAAATGCTCACTTTTGATGTTATATACACTTTTAAGAAATTTAGAGGAAAAAAATATTTTTTAAATACAATTATAATGAAACTTTTAAAATGTTTAGAAAAAAATTAATTAAAATTCAAACACAAAGAAGATTCTATTGAATTTTTTTTGAAAATTGATGTATAAGTTATGAAGGGCCTTATTTTGAACACGTGTATGAAATTTCAAATTGATACCATAAATAGTTTCTGAGAAATCCTGCGCGGAAGCTAATTTTTTTTTGTTTTACGAAAAATGAAGTTAAAGATAAGAAACAGATTGAGTTTTCGCTTAAGTTTCACTACTTATTTCTTAATAACTTCGGAAGTTTTCGTAGTATCAACGCAAATTTTGTACCAAAATGATCAGAAATATTGAGCTTGTAACATATATATTTTTCAAAAAATTGAAAAATTTGCAATTTAAGAGTCCTATGAGCTCTGAATATTTTATATAGTAAATCATAACCAAATATTGTTGTAAAAAAGGCTACCCAATGCGGAATCATAATTTTTACATTTTTCCTGTCATGATGAAGGGTGAAAGATGTAGCTTCATAAGTGTCTTAGACAGCTTGCTTCAGAGACTATTCATAAAATCCCTTTTCATGTGTTACAGATCTATATTGCTAGTGGCATGGGTATAGGAGCTGTCTCGGGTAGTGAGATTTTCATCGAAAAGGAAACGGTATTAGGATGTGTTGGAAAAATCCTGTCTACTGTTCAATTTTTCGTGTAGAACTCTTATATATTGAGAAGGCTTCGAAATTTTGCTTTATTGTGAGTGTCAATACTGATAATTGGATATTGAGTGATAGCTGAAGCTCTATTTAAGATATCCGACTACGTTAGGAACCGTGATTTTAAAAAAGCGTATAAATGGATAATTTTCATGATATTTAGTGTCATTTAGATTAGAATACATGTATAAAATTGTTTTAAGGACATTTTGACAAAAAAGAAATATATGCATTTAAATACATTATTTCGGCAAAAAATTAACTGAGAATAACCTTTTTTTCAAAATGTTCTCCTTTTGTGAAAAATGTTTCTTTTATAATAATATTTTGCCCGTATATAGCTCAGACATCTGTACAGATGTTCAACTATGATTTTTGAAACATTTATATTATTTTCAGAGTTACAACCCATTGAAATAATTATCGGCGTTTTCTTCTTAAAATTTCTTGCCTCCGCTGTCGTAACACATGGATAAACCCACTTCTAAGTTACATATTTCAAAAATTCTGGTTCAACCTCTGTACAAAGGTCTGAGCTATACAAATGCAAAATATTATTATAATAGAAGCATTTTTCACAAAAGGAGAATATTTTAAAAATGGGTCATTCTATGTTCATTTCTTGTCAAAATATTGTACTTAAATAATTTTTTATTGTAATACTATTCTTAAAACAATTTTATATGCATTTTCTAATCTAAGTGACACTAAATATCATAAATATCATCCATTTATACACTTTTGCAAAATCACGGTTCCCAACGTAGTCGGGTACCTTAACATTTATCTAGATGGTGGAAGCAGGGTGACAGAACGGCAACGAGTGTTGTCCATCTATTAAACAACTTGAGGGCCAATGTTAAGATTTTTTCAGTGGGTACCATCGCACGTGAATGTCTGCGGAAATGAAATTTCAGTTGGTTTGGCTCATGAGGGCAGCCATAAAAATTCTACATTTGCTGGCTGCCTTACTTTTACAGAAATTGCTACCCTGGTCAAACAAGATATCAGTCTTGGAAGCATGCTCCCGTGCATGAGCGGTATGAAGGAAACCGTCCTGGTGCGACTTTGCTTGGGACAAGCAGTAGGCGAGATGAAACTACTCTTGCTAGACTTCGCAGTGGACATATTCGAGCTCAACGAAATGTGGCGGATCTTATTGCTTACCCTCTTTGTCCAAATTGCAATGTGATAAAATCCGCTTCTCTGTCCAAATCTTCACTTGTGTCGGTTGCCATAAGAGCCAACTGCTCCTCTCCAG
>BMAV01016513.1:0-16936 GCA_019973955.1 Trichonephila inaurata madagascariensis
TTTTTTTTTACTTTTTCAGGATTCTTTTTTTCCTTTTCTGGTTTATTCTGTATAAAATTTTGTATATGACAAACCCGTGGGATAAAAAGGTAATTATTAAACGTTCTTAACTTAGTATTGCTAAATTAATTAAAAAATACTTTTTTGTAGTATGAACATTTATAAGAGTTTTATATCGTGTATATATGTATATTTATTTTTTTTTGTCAAAATGCATTTTATTTGTATATTTTGAAAATTAAAAATTTTTTTTAAAATAATCTTTTGTTTTCGACTTTTAAATTTGTCTCGCGCCCCCCCCTTGGGTTATCACCCCCCTAGGCCCCCCCAATTTTGGGAAACCTTGTTTTTGCAATGGGATGAGTTCGGGGAAAATACTTTGTTTATTAACCTATATCTCCCATGTTTTGAACAAGAAAAATATTCAAACAATATTTTCCATGATAAATATTTTCCACTTTTTTAAAAAAATTTAAATTTTAGTATAAACTTTCATTTTTTACTTCAATATGTTATGTATAATCTTATTTCAATACCCGTTTTTTCCCACATTTTTTTAATTAAGTGTATATCAAAAATTTTTCGGAAAAACTTTACAACTTTATAAAAGCCCAAAGAGACATATTTAAAAAACATTAAGCATGGTATATTATTTGTACAACAATCCCGTGACAAATAGGGTTATTATTACTATGTGGAAACATATCAAACACAAATGTATCCTTTAGTCCCCATGAATAGTATTTTCCCCGTCTTTAAAAGGCAATTTTATGTCCTTTCCCTCAATTTTTGCATTTTTTTCTACCCCAATTTTCTGAATTTTCCCCAAAACTTTCAAGTATCTAAAATAAATAAAATATTGATTTAAAAAAATTTTTTACTTTGAATACAGTTTGGCATTTCTAGAAAGAAACAAGTAAAGTTCGAAAAAAAAAAAAATGATTTTTTTAGATACAGAAAACAGGCTTTTTAAACCCCCACTTTTTGTGAGCCCTTTTTATACAGAAATGCTACTCTAACCTTAATGCAATAATATTTAACTAATGAGAATGGCGCTGCAGTTTAAAAAATACGATGATTTATTATTATGTGCTACTGACATCAGCAGAGCTCTTTTTTTTTTTATAAATGTTTTGCTACTTTCATTTGTGTATATTTTAGTTTCAACACTTTTTAATTATCAGAAGATTGTAATAGCCTTATATATTCAACTTTATATTTCTTACCCAACTTTACCTCTACCTTTTAGCAGGGATTAATATTGTTTATTGATTTTTGTTCTAAATTTACTGCTAATATTATTTATAAAATTTTAAATTAAATTTCCCCTTTTTATTTAAATTTAAAAGACCAAAAAAAGGTTGATGGTGAATAATAATTTAATGATATTACTGGATGAATCGCGATTAAACACAGTTACAAATCTTATATTTCTAAATATATATTTGTAAATTTCGACAAATTTTAACTCACTTATATGTGTGTAGTATAAGGATTTGGGAAGAAATTTTTAGAATTGCATATTAAGACTTGGAGATTAATTACAAGTTTCTTTGATTTAAAACCATGTAATATTTTTTTGATGAAAAAAAAATGTTTTCTAAAAAATTTTACCTGGAAAACGAAAAAATATCTTATTATTAATATTTTCAAAACCTTATTATTATAATGTCTGAGGGTTTAAACTAATCATGTTTTAAAAAACCCTTTTACCTTAGGAAAAAGAAATCGAATTTAATAGAACAAAATGCCAATTTTGGGAAAAAATTTCCAAAAAATTTTTTTTAAAAAGCCTAAAACGTCTGCGGGCGTTGTCAGTGAAAAGGATATGTTACATATCTTTGGACAGAAACAAAGCATTAAGTTTTTGTGGATAAAACATTAACGGGCACTTATCTCCATGCAGGATATGTCCTTTAACACCAAAGTTAAAAAACCCTTTAAATTTTGGGGAAAATTTTTACAAAGGGTTTTTAAAAGTTACCTCTGTGGTAAATGCTGCTTAATATTTTCAAAACTTACCAATAAGCAATATGAAAAGCTATAATTAAAAATAGTACAGATATTAGGGTTATTTTAAAAATAAAATATTTATTCAGTTTATAGTTTTGTTTTTGAAGATCTTATCAATTCCATTGATGTTAGTGATATTATTAAAAAAATTTTTTAGAAAATCTCGTAATTTATTCTTTAAAATTTTCCCACAAATTTAAAACTCTTAGATTTGTTTTAAAAAAATCATTAATTTTAATGGTTCCCAAATAAACAAACTAAATGTTTCCTCAAGGGGGCCCCTCCAGCAATAGTTTTTTAAATTTTATATTTACACTTTTATGAATATAAATATTTTAAATATAATAATTTTTCATTTTTTGGTAAAAAAGATGAATTAAAATTTTTGGAAAAATTTTAAATTTTTTAATATTAACTTTTATCCTGATTAAAACTAAAAAAAATTAATAATAATCAGCAAATTTAATTACGGATGTATCTTTGTATAGTAAATTATAAATTATATAGTAAAATTTTTGGGTAAAAATGATGCAATTTTAACCTGCTCAAAGTGCCTTACTGGAATTCTAATTTACCAATCTCTATACATAGAAATATAATTTTTTAACTACATTTATATATATCATAACAATGCTTTTTACCCCCATTTTGCCACAAATAAACTTTAGTTTTTGCTTTCTTACTTAACCTTGCACTTTTTAATGTCTAACGTGTATATTTAAACCTTTTTGAACTTAAGAACTGAAAAAAGTACTATGTGTCGGCCAATTTTCGTTAAAAAATTTAAATGAATGAGATTTTTATCCCAGATTTTTAGATGAAATCTCATTTAAAACGGGGGACGTGGATACATTTCTGTTTAGTCCTAGCAGTTCGTTATAAACAATTCCCTTTTTATTTATTAACGTGAATATTTTTTATTAAAAAAATTTCTCTATTCCCACTTTTTTTTTTTGAATTTTCTTTTTTTAAATTTTGAATGACATTTTTTTTCCTTTTTTTTTGCACAACAAATTTTATTTACAATTATGTACCTAAAATCTGATGCAAAAACACAAAAATTGAATGTTAAAACAAACTCAACTCTCTTTCACATGTAAAACTTCCCCAAAAATTCATAAAAAAAAAGGGCTCCATAGAAAAATTAGGGGTACGTTTTGTGTTATTTTAAAAACCATATAAAAATTTAAAAAAAAATTTTTTAAACTGTTAGAAACTGGTATATTTTTTTTTGAAATGAAAAGGATGATACATAAAAAGGAAAAATATATATATATCACTAGTTATAAAGAGGGGTAAAAAAATCCCTTTTTCAATAATAACATCAAAAAAAAATTACATCTTTAACAAAATGCCTTGCTTCATTTGACTATTTAAAATAATTTTAAACGTATTTTGGTTATTTTTAAATGTCAACTCAAAAAATTCTAGATTTTGGGGGGAAAATTTTGGGCTCATGTAGGTTTTGAATAGGAGAAATTAAAATTTTTCTTAATATTCTAAAATTGAACTATTTGGCATTATTTTACAAATAAATATTTAATGCTTCAATTTAAAACATTTGAACCCGGGTTTTGATGGGTTTTTTTTTTCCAGGCTTTTTTTAAATTTTATTCTTTTCTCAGTTCCCTTCTTTTGAAAACAAAAAACGGGAAAATAAAAAGATATTTATAAAAAAACTTAATTTTTATTTTGTGCATATTAAACCGTCATTTATCTTTTAATATACCGAGAGAGAAAAATTGCAAAAAAACCGAAAAATTTTTTTTTGTATTTTCCACCTGATATTTAAAATTTTTTTACTTTTTTCTTCAAAAACTTTAATTTAGGGGAAAAATTATTTCTCTCTCTTTTTAAGCTTTTACTCAAATTCTTGTCAACAAAATAAAATTTGGTGCCAAAAAAAAAACACTATTGTTTTTTACCAAAAAATTTTAAACTATTTCGGAAGAAGAATTTTTTAAGCCATTAAACTTTCACAAAAAAATAAATTTTCGAAATTCATATCAAATTATCTTTTTGCCTTTCCTGTTAAAATTACATTTTTATAATAATAATTTATATGAAACAAATGAGTTTTTTCATAATACAAAATACTTTAAATGTCACATAGTCTTTATTTTCTATTACACTTTTTTTTATCTCTCAATTATTGAAGATTACTTAATAGAAACACGAGATTTTTTTAAAAATAAAACATAGTGCTGGCTATTGAAATTGCAACACCACGAAGGAAAGCAAATTCAAAAAAGATATTTATTGTACGTAAACAAGCATGAAAACAAAATAAAGCGATTTGTAAGCAGTTTAGGGCCTTACAGTGTATGAAATTAGTATAAAAAACTTTCAACCCTGGCAGCTAGAAATGTCCTTATCTGATTAGGCATAGAGTGAAGCTGAGTTTTGATAAAAGAAATGGGCTAATCATACTGTACTGTTTCAACTCTTTTATTTCCCCCGTATAAATTGGGAGAGGTGGAGGCTTTAAAAACCCAAAACCAGTGTGTTCAAAGAGGAAGATCGGGGACTGTGTGGTGCAACAATTGAACACATGTATGGATGAAGGTCAGAACACGACGTGCAGCATATGATCTTTCATTATCTTGTTATAAGATGGCTTTTGGTAGGTCTCCGTGTTAGAGCGAAACCACTGGACGTAAGATGGACCAATCGGCATTCAAATTACCTTCGATGCGAATTAGAGTTGCATGTGTCGTGTATTCAATGGAAGGTCAAGCGACAACAATAGGTCGGGGCCCCTAGGCTATAAAATTTAAAAACATGTAACGGTGGTCTCCTAAACCAAAAAACCCGAAAAACCATCAGAAATCTGGTTGCAGAACAGAATCGCGACTGAAAAGCTCATTTTTTCCCTCCTTATTTATTTGTTGGGCCCCAAGTCACCATCTCTCTCTATGCTCCACTACAAAGGTTAAGTGATTGAAAGTGCTGATCTACACCGCTCCCCAAAATTTTCGTAGGAAATGGATATTGGAATTTCTTTTTGGGTTTTTTTCTTGACTAATGGTCTGTGTTGTAGTTGAACATATTTAAAAGATCGAACCCACAATATATTTGTTCTCCTGACATTGTCCGGGGGTTTGGGGCTCCGTTCTTTTGATTCACCAAATCTTTATTCCCAAAATTTTCGACATGGTCAAAGTGCGATGGGAATTCCGGGGAATAATTCACCCCTCGATAGGTAACGTTCCTGCCTTCTTTCGAAATCCTACACTTAATAATAAGCATTTCTTTTTCTTATTCGGAGCATAACTCGATATTCATTGTAGACTTTGACCTTTCAAAACGTTTTCCGAATTGGAAATCCACTACACAATTTCTCTTTTATGCAGCGCTTTAGGTGCCATTTCTCCCTCCTGCGCCGTCTAAATGCGCTGAAATACTAGTGATTTACATATTTTGACCTCTTCATCCTTCCATGTGTTTTGAACGTTCTGCAGATCACTCCCTTGTGGGGTTACAATTTTTATGGCCAGCATTGTATATGCTGGTAGCAAACTCATGTTTATTTTCTTAACTAACCACTGTGTATTAATTTGAAATATTTTTTCACTTAAAGTAATTTCAGTTAAAAGAATGTTTTAATTAGTCACTTTTTTACGAGAGAATTCTTACTATGTCCTGTAAGACTACCAGTCCTGTAATTTTAAAGAAGTTAGTAATATTAAGTTAATAATAGTAAAAAGGGATCGTTAAATATCGGTTATGAAATATGATAAAAAAGTCCGGGGGATAAAAAATTCACAACAGAACAATAGGACGTAAAACTGTGAAGGGTCTTTACGCGACTTTCCCCAACTAATCCTCTTGGGGAATCTTTGTGTTAGCATTCTCGCTTATTTCACAGCCAACCCTCTCAAGAAGAAAGCCTGGGATGCATATTAATTAGTGTATATAAATTTAGAATTTAATAATCGTTGGTCAGAAGGAGTTGAGTATCTGAATGCAGTGTTACTAGGATAAAAATTAGAATTACGCATTTTCACTAAAGGATGGATTTTGGCTACTAGACAAAGTTAGTGAATCCAGAATTAAAAAGATAGGATTGATTAAAGCTAAACTGATATGATTTCGTACTGTTATTCACTTAAGGTAGTCGCTTTCTTTATATCACTCTTAGGGCTCCCTTTTATTGATTACTTGTTCCGGAATATTATAATTGATAATAATAAATTAGATTTATCATGGAGAGTATTGGTCATTCATCGTTCCCTCCCACAGCTTAAGGTAGACAAGATGATGAGGAAGCGACATCAGGGATACGACCATTAAAAAACATAATAATCAAAAATGAACTATACGCGTACATTGTAGAAGAAGCAGAAAATGGCTTTATTGACAGAATATTTTAAGAGAAAAACTCCTACATGAAGAAAAATAACAAATCAAAGCCCCTTAGAGAGGGATATGATCTCCTCTAACTTCAATGATTGTGTGACACCATCTTCTCATACTGAGTAACTAATTTTTTTTCCAGGAGTTTTTTTAAGGAAAGTGTGACCATTTTTCAAGGAGCATCTGTTTCAGCTTTGTTTTCCCGGGGTATTCTTGTTTCCTAATCCAATCATCAGCTATCCTCTTTAAAAGATTGTCAAGAGAAAATATCTTGTGCGAACTTGCACTGTGGTCTACCGAAATAAAATCTCGACCAATGGCTCCTCCAAACAGACTCAAGTGAGGGAGCATGGTTTCACATCTCAATGGCGATCTCCGGTAAGTGAGGAACTGTTGAAAATAGGACGCTCTTTTCATCCATTTAACAATCCTTTCCAACAGAAGCATTCCAGAAACACTCCTTTGGTTTCTTTCTCTTATAGAATGATAAAACCGTCTCAACCTCCTTTCTTATCAACTGGTTATCTCATCTATTACACACATCAAAATATGCCTCTATTAAAAAAAAGTTTGCCGATCATTCTACCATATGTGAAGGCATCAAGATGGTTTCTTGTCACTTTTAAGAATAAACGATTTCAATCTCACTAGCAGAGAATGTGTAGAAATGCGTTCTTCTTACCTCTGCTTGAGCTCCAATTGGAAATGAGTTAAATACACATGTGCTCCTTCCACTAGTTTACGCTCCCTGACGTTCCCATTGATGCTCATAATTGCATGTGCAACACATCGTTACTGAAAAAACTGACTTCTCAGTTCGTCAAAAGCCGTTATGTAACATTACGTTGAAAAATGCATTCATGTGAGTGAATTTTTTCTGAATAAAACGAAATATTTCCAAACAATCCTCATCAAAATAAATAGAATATCGGAAATTATTATTTTAGTTTAAAATCGAACTTACATTCTTATATGTATTTGTAAGATTAGTTTAGTCACTAAACTCTGGAAAAATTGTATAGAGTTTAAGTATCCTTCCGCATGAATTATTAATGTGATATCTTTGATAATTTTTTTTAATTACATGTATACTCATATCTTCTTGAGATGAAGTTGAGGGAAAAGCAATGAATCTCAATATGGATAAAATCATATGTACTTTTTTTTCTGGAAAATACTAAATCGTTAGAGGTAATGGGGAATTCTTCCTTGTACAATAATGATTCTTAAAAATACTAAGATAAAGTTAAGATCTTTTATTAGAAGATGTTAAGTTCCCAGAGCAGATTTCAGTAACGTTGTCTGAATAAACAGATTTAAAATTGCATTTTTCTACTGTAGTTTACTCTTGTATTTTCCTTTTTTTTACTGTATCTTCTTTTTGTATTTAGAGTTATTTGCGATAGGAATATAATTTAAGATATTTATTTTCATTCTTCAAAATATCTGTATACATTTCCTGGGAGAATATGATCAAATCAATGTAAAGTCCCTTGAAGATGAAACTTCATTGAACTTTTTCCGATGAAAAAGTTATCTTGATAGTTGATCTGTATAACAGAGAAAATGTGTAGAGATATATAATAGTGTGCGTTTCATTTCTCAAGCTCTCTCTCTATATTTATATATATAATGCCGTCACAAAAGTCTTTAATCTAATTTGATATAAAATATGTATATATTTGGTAATACACCCTGATTTGAAAACAAAACTTAAGGAATTACTAAATTAAAAGTGTGCAAAATTGAAAATACAAAATTATAAATTTTCATATTAATATCTAAATATTGCGGAAATATAAAATTATGAATATCTAGATGAATTATTGAACATAATTATATTAATTATAAACATATTAAAATAATTTATACAAGGAAGTTTTGAAAAAGTCAAAAATATTTATTCATTTAAAAATGATTTATCCTCAACGCATATCAAGAAATCTCTCATTTACACATTAATAGCAGCTATTTTTTTAAAGCATTAATTAATTGTCATCACAACCATATTTTAAATTACTTCAAGTTCTTTAATATTTATTTGAATGGTTACTGTCCCCTTTCAAAAACAATTCTCAAGAAGACAAATAAGGCTGTATTTATGTTTTTCAGTCTAATTTTTATTTCAATTACTTTCTATGGAAAATCATTTTTTTTAAAAGGGGGGGACGTTCTCATGACACAAAATGAGAAAAATTTTGGGTTTTCGAAAAAAACATTATTTTAAAAAAACAAAAAGACTCCATAAATAAAAATTTTGTCATACTATATATATTTTCTTAATATACTACAACAAAAAATTATTAAATATATAAAATATTTTAAAAATATAAGGATTAAAAATTTCCCCCAAAAATTTTTTCGGATACATTTTTCCAGGTACATGTATCTTTCTTAAACATATAACACCAAAAAACATGCTGTTTTGTTATAAAATTGTCCCCCTTTTTAAATTTAAATAGTTCTTTTTTATTTTCCTTGCAAAATTTTTTAAAAATTTTGAATTTTATTTTTTCAAATTTTGATAAAAATGGCTTTTTTTTTTAATGAGCAAAAAAAGAAAAAATTTTAACATTTCAGAAACAAAATTAGTAGCATTAAATACATTATCATGCCAAATACTCATACCAATTTAAAAATATAACAAATAAAATTTTTCTACACATGTACCTAAAACTGAAAAAAAAAATTTTGAAAAATTGAAAAAACTAAATAAAATGATGCACTTACCAAAGATTTCTACAAAATTTTTCCCAGCACTGACTCATCTTGCATTGACTTTTTCTAAAGCACCCCTGTTTCCCTTTTTAATTTCCCTTTTTTTTATTTTTTTGGCTTCTTTGGTAGTTTTTAAAGCAGCCATCTCAGCCCAAATTCTGCGTAGTCAATTTTGTGGGGCCCCGTGTTGATGCCTGGTTTTTTTTTTAATACTTCTGTCCTTGCGTATGCACCTTCATTGAAGCATATAACTGCGTCCATAACACCCATTTGAAAAGTTCTTTTGCTCACAAATGTGTTTTCCCGATTCCACACACAGTTATTAAAGCTTTCGTTGGGGTTCGAGTTTGGCCATCGACTTTTTAAATAAATTTTTTTTTGCAGTTAAGTCTAAAAAATTTTTAATTTTTAAAAAAAGAACTGCTTCTGGGGGGGAATGTTTGGGGGTGTATTTTTCACCTGATACAATGCTTTTTGTCCCCCACCAACTTTCTTCTCCCCCCAAAGGGGACAAAGCATGTTGCGGATTTTCATCTGTCGACAGTTTATGGGAAAAATATTGCCCAGATGGCTTTGGACATATCTGCGACTGATTTTCCAACATTTCTTCTTTGGCTAGGGCCCTAAAATTTTTGCACAGAAGTTTTCATCGTCCCCCCTGTCCGATATTGGTTTTTTTGTCCCGACAGCTTGGTGGATTTTTAAATTTTCTTTAGGGCTCTCAGTCTTGCTCCCATCCTTTTTTTTGGGCTGGCCGATGCACTCTAGTTTTTTAACGGAAATTCATCCCCCATATTTTTGATTCTTGAACTTTAGGAACCCTTTCAATCTCCATCTCCAAAGGGACTTTCAAACCCAACTTTTTTTAAATTTTGGGAAGGAGCGATGAAAAACCGCAATGCTCCTTTACTCTCCATTTCCCCTAAATCCATGATAGTTTAACTGGCAATTATCACAGGTTTTTTTCGTATTTTTGCATTCAAAATATTTTGATAGGCACTCAAAATCAATAACTTTTTATTATCGGGGAAGTTGCGTTAAACCCCCATTCTTCGAAGAGTGTTCTCTTTTCTGCCAGGTCCCATCAAAAAGCAATTTATTTCTTACTGTGTTCATTTTCAATGATAGCTTCTTCCTGTTAAAATTTAACGAGATGAAACGTTTCCCAAAGCTTTAAAATTTGGGGTATACAGTCTTTCAAATTTAGCTGGAGGGGGGAGGTAAGTTCATCAGTGCACAAAATATCAGGCACTTTTTCCAATTCAAGCACCCCATGCCATAAACAAACCTCAGATTTACTTCATATCCATCGACACGGTATTTGAAGTCATTGAAGAATGAAGAACCACAAAACTTGCAAGTTGCTGACACACTGGGGGTTTAAAAAGGGCCCTTTTCGACTACTTTTATTTTAGCCCTAAAGCAGAAAAAATCTATCACAATATCTGCATTTTGCAATATTGTTGAAAATATCATTGAGCATATTTAAGTCAAAATGACATACCTGCTTTGAGTTTCAACTGAAAAATTATCTTCATGTCCTTAAAAAATACTTCCTCTTCTCAATTTTTTTTTTAGATGCCGCATCCTTTCCCTCAGCATTTACTGAAAATGTTTTACGAATTAAATGACGTTTTAAATTTCCCAAACCTTTTTTTTCGAGGCATTTCAAATGTTTAAAATTCTCGCAAATTGCAAACAAATTGAATGTAAACAAAAAAGTAAATTAGCAGTCAAAAGAGTTCAAAACCGTGTTTGAACTCAAAACACGGCAAAATGTTTAAAATTCCCCACAGCGGGGTATAAACAAGATTGAGTTGGTAGTTATAGTCCTTCTCAAACCACAAAAAAAAAAAATAAATCAGATTAAGTGATATAAAAAACCTCTACATAAAAAAATGCTTCGGTCAGCTGAAAAAGGGCGTGGCAGTTGACGTGCGATAACGTAAACAACAGGCGTGACGCTTTTTACATTTTTAAAAAGCAATTTCTCGGATATTAACTTTAAACCTATACGTTTCATTTTTGGAATCAGCATTAAATCTACTTTTTTTTTAAAATGAAAATTGAAAAAAACCCCATTTTTTTAAGGGGTTTGAACGTCTCTGTTTTTTAAAGAAAGGGTTCATCGTTTTTTAATTAAAAACGGCTATTTAAAATGTCTTACTATTTTGTTGAGTTATTTATTTATTATTTGCTTATTATGTTTTTCACATTCAATGTTTGTTCATTTGAATTAAATACTTCTTTGTTCGCACTTGTCGTTACCCTCCCACTTTTGGGGTAATTTACAACATTTTAGCTATATTATTCTCCTTAGTTCATTGTTATCTAAGTACCAGTATTAAGTTTCTGATTGTAAGAAAAATATTCTTATGACCATCGTCTCTCTATTTAAAACAGGCATAATTTTTATTTCTAAAACAAAGGTATATTTATAATTCACAGCCCTGTAGCTCAGTGCTTCTCAAACTTCCGATATACACGACCCACTATTCAATCATCTTTTTTCATCGCCCCCCCCTACATACAATCAATGTATTGGTTTCCCAACAATACTATTTTTTAAAAGGGAAAGGCTACAATACGTTTTTAACCTCTTATTATTGACGTACATAAACATCTCGCTCCGCCAAAGTATTAATTTTCTGGACGTATATATACGTCTTTCCGAAGTACGGTCTTTTCTCTGCAGTGCTATCCATACAATTATTCCGAAGGCTTTGGAATGCAAAAAGAGGACCCTTCACAGTGTTTGCGAAGGATTTACTTATTTCAGAATTTTTGCTTATTTATTCCTTTTCTCCTCACCCTAAAAAACACATCAAAATACGCTCGGCGATGTGGAAAATGATGGCATTGGGGAGCGAATCGCGTAACTTTTAACCGGCATTTAAGGAATCAATTAAAAGCCGTACAAACTATCAATATAAGTGACAATACAAGCCCAGGGGGTCACTGATAATTGTCAAACTTGTTCTTAACTTAGTATTGTTAAATTTAATAAAATACATTGTACGTACTGATACATTTATATATAAGGTATTATATCTGTGCAAATGGTATTTATATTTATTATAACGAAAGTATTTCGTTTTATTTCCCAGAAATTAATGATTATTTAAATAATTTTTTTTGCGACTTTTAAATACTCGCCCCCTCGTGGTTATAAAACCCCAAAAAGGGGGCGCTCCCCCACAGTTTGAAAACCTGCTTAGCCCCTATACTCGGAATGGATATCCCCCAACCCCATTTTAGAGGATCTCTAATGAAAAAGACTAATAAGCTTACAAACTCCAGATTGCGGGGTCTAATTGCACAGAAAAAGTGTACTTCCTTATTTATAAAGTCTCCGTGGAAACCCTTTGTATTTAATTTTCGCTACAGACTATGAGGGTTAAGGTATACAGTGCCCAACTCAGTATACGCGAACTTGGGCTATGAGGTGTTTGAGTAGATGTTCCGGTCAGGTGGTCAATCTGACGCGAAACCCCCAGTTTTAAGTTTCCAATCAAGCTTGGTACTCATTTTATCGACCCACTGAAGGGATGAAAGACTGAGTCAAACTTGCCAAATCCGGGGTTTGAAATTCTAACCTGTAGTAAGGAAGCGTGAGGCTCTAACCATTCATCCACTGGGCTATAATATGAATAAATACTCGACATTTATTTGCTGCAGGATTTGTGCTAATGCAATCACATTCGTTAAAAATATCAATTCTTGTTATTAAGAAATTTTATTTGTGTAACTGATTTATAATATTTATATTTTTGTTAAATAAAAATAACTCTATACTAATGTAAGAATCTCATACAAAACTTTGGTTAAGAAAAATAATAAAAAAGTAAAGTTGGGAGATTTTTTAGAAAATTTTCTCCCCGAACACAGTTTGGGGTTCTCATTACCTTCTTTAAACTACTGATTAAATTGAATAGTTTATAAGGAAAAGTATCCAATTTTTTTTTCAAATAACTAATTAAATAAATAAAAGTTTTAAATACACGTTTTTAAATTACTTTATCAACATAAATCAAGATATCAGAACTTTCATCAGAATAGTCGTGATGGTATACTACGAAAGGGGAAAGTTCCTTTAAAACTAAATGTTTTTTCGACAAGACAAATAGTTTCATGCTACAATAAACATTTCCCCAACCCACCATTGTATTATGTTTTTTTTATTTTTTTACCCCCACTGCGGGGGGTTAAAGGACTTTGTCTAAAAAGAATTCAGGGTGAACGATCGCTAACTACGGTTAGTTAAAATTTTTTAGTAGTCCAAATTCATTCCGGAATTTCCCCGGAAACGTAAAAAAATTCTCTGGAATATAAAAAGTATGGAAATATTAGATTTCCCTGGGAAAGGGAAAAAAAAACCATATTTTCAAGTTTTATATCAAAAGGGTTTAAAAAAGGAAATTTTTTACATATGCCTCCCTATCTCCTTCACTAACTTAATTAGGATTCGATTTCCGCTCATATAAAATCTTTTAGTAAAACCATACAAAAACCCTTCAACTGAAGAAACATATTTGCTAAGTTTTAAATATGTTTGTGTGTGCGTGTGTGTCTAAAAGTTCAAAAACGTAAATCTTAAACAGCCTCGTAGCTTCCTGGCAAATACCCTAAATAGTCAATTAAGCCCATTTTTAATGAATATTTACACAACAAAAGAAACATGCTTACAGAATTTTAAGTTTGTAAGTCTGATAGTTTAAATAAAGATTTTCTTAAAATCTATCACTCCCTCGTAACACCCTATGTAGTATATTTTCATAAAATCATTGATATTGGCTATCTACTCAAAAGAAGAAACATGTTTGTCAATATTCAAGATTGTAATTCTAATTGTTTGTCAACGGGAAGTTTTTTTTATCATTAACGTCCCGTAACCTCAACAAATCCCTCTTGGAAGTCGACTTGCTCAAAATTCCTTCTTAGCAGCTCAGTACTCAACAAACAGGAATACTCTACCTAATCTCAAAGTTGCAGACTTAATAATTTCAGATATACGTGATTGAATGATCGGCTATATATACATAGGCAATCCAAAATGTGGGAAAAAATATTAAAATAATTTTGAAATAAAAAAGTGTTCTTGTTGCTGCTTTATTTTTTCCCTTTAACCTTAAGTATTTCTTCCCAATAGATGTAATTTGCATCCCGGGGTTATTTATCCTTCTTTATCAAATCTTAAGGAGAAAAAGAAGAATAAATAATTTAAGCAGAAGCTGAAATTTAAACTCCATTACTAATTTCAGTTTTTCCATCGAGGTTCAAAATGAAATTATACAAAATTCAATTTTAGGCATTAAATTTTCAAAAAAAATTACTCTGGCCAAAAAAATCTCCTTTTCGCGTTTTTTTCATTTTTAAAATTTTTAAATTTAATGTTTTTATATTAAAAACTTTTCCTTTAAATATGCTTTCAAAAAAAAATAGTTCCTACCTTAAAATTTTACCACAATACGGCTTTTTTTTTTCGTTTTTCTACATTCCGGGTAAATCAATAAAGGCTAACTTGTATAAAATTATATCGTAAAGGGACGATCTTAAATCCCTAAAGTAGAAAAAATTTTTCATTTTACTACCATCAAATTTTTAATTTTTTTTTTGTTCTCGCTCTTTTTTTTTCCCTAGCTTATTTATATGCTTTTTGAAAACATTCTTTACCCAGATTACATAACTTTTTGTTTTCTCTACAAAACGATAAGCAATCAATGGCGCAGGTAAGTTAGTACTATTTCGAAATAAATTCATTTAAATAATCCTTATTATTGTGTTTAATGTGAGGCTTCTCATTGTGTCATTTAGACTCCATTATCTGGAATCTAAAAGATAATTTATATTTTATGAAAAATACAGTAATCCTTTCATTTATCAGAATACTCTTTAAAATATTCTGATAAATGAAAGGACCATAAAAAAACATTCTTGGGGGAAAAAATCCTAATATTGCATTTAAGTGAACTTTTATAAAATTATTCACAGGCAACAATCCAAATTTTGGTTAAAAGGATTCAACAATACCCGATATATGAGTATACACACACACACACATATATATATATATGAAATACTTTTTTTCATATTGCTGTTGATTAGTAAATATAAATGCAGTGCGTGGCGAGTGAATGATTTTAATGCAGCGAACGAAAGGCTAGGGCGTGGCCATTGGAGGTGATTACGGCAAGGTTGATCATATTTTATGGAATTGATGAGGCAGTATTGATAGTTAATCCAATTTATTGCACATCTTGAAACACATAGGCATATTACAAACGTAAAGCATGGACCACACAACACAAACAAAGAAACTACAATACTACGCAATACAGCCGGCAACATGGTTAAAGACACAGACAGGAGAGAGCACGGGATATATTTCTAGATCTCGGTATATATAGCTAGCGTGACATCACATGATTTGGGGGTGGATGGATGTAGTTTCAAAACTCCCCGTTAGGCGGGTAACTAATTAAAATAATTAAGCTGTTGTCCCGAAGGACTGGACCATATTTATAACAAATGTATTCAAGATTAAATTATTGGGAATTATTATATAACTAATATATATATAAAGCAGAATTTTTAGTCTCTACAATTAAATATTGAAAATAATTATTTGAAAAAAAAACAAATAAAAAGAAACCTTTTAAATTTTAGCATTAATGAGGTACCTTACTTTACTAGCAAGTTACATACTTCTAATTTTAGAAATGTATTAATTAATTATGTACAGAGGAATAAAAAAAATGATTCAGTTTCAGAAGAATCAGAAAAATATTATAATTTGAATATATTTTGTAAATATATATATTGCTTGCCCTGTGAATATCCAAAAAACTTTCTATATTCAAATATATTTATAAAAATAAAAACAAATAGTCCATTATAGCTTTCAACAATTTCTCTTCAGTTGTTTTCTTCAGTTACAATAGTTTATCATTATTATTATTTATTACTGTATAGCAGTGGTCTTTAAACTTTTCAACTCGTGGAATCCCTAGAGCTAGAAGGTGTTTTCATGGAACCCCTATTCTACACACAATCTTTGAAGAATATATTTTTAAATTATATTGAAAGAGTAAATCAACAATAGATCAATAGAAAGACAATTATAATAGTATTGCATTTATTATTAAAAAAAATTATTTACTTTTAATGTATTTTACTCATTAATAATATTAATCTGTGTTCCAAGTGTCACCTACCCATTATTATGTTTAATAACAGGCATATGTAATTGCATTTTTTTCACACAAACAGACGGAGTCTAGGTCAATTGAGAATAACTGCTTTTGCATTATATGTTGGGAGTTCCGTTTGTTTCTATATTTTGCTTCAGTAGCCACTCACATTGAGCAATACTTTTCACTTTTACACGTTGTTCTGAATGGCATTAAAATGTTTACAGCTGTGTGAAAAATACTGTGTATTTGGAAAGAGAGGGGAATTTCAAAATAAGTTTTGGATCTCTTCTTGTTTTTTAGTTTTTCATTGAATCTATTGATATGCTCAGGATTTTCAAAAAAAATTGAAAAATACATTTTTTATAAGAAAAATATTTGTTTTGTCAGACATTACTATCGAGGGGCCCTTTCCCCCACCAAAGTTAACCCCGTTTCTTGGCGACCCTGAAGAAACAGAAATATGGTTCCCAAAGCGGCCCCAGCTCAAACTTCCGGGGTCGGCTTGTAATTCTAGTGCATCGCCGGGCCCCAAGGTCCCCTGATTTTATCACCCTTTTGTTTTTTTTTTGGGGCCCCAAAACCCAAATGTACAAATATCGCCACAACTCTGCAAGCACAAAAGGGGTTACCACTCAAGCAGTGGCCCTCCATTACCA
>BMAV01016514.1:8499-19904 GCA_019973955.1 Trichonephila inaurata madagascariensis
TATATATATATATATATATATATGTATGTATATACACATAAATAAATATATATAGGGAGAGTGAACCAATAGTAGGAATTGAAAATATAAAAGAGAAAATATGTTCCTTACAATATATTTCACTATTTTTTTACCTTGTACAAGTGGGGTGTACTTGTTGCATTGTAGCTTGTAGCTTGTTGCATGTTGCATTATTGTAAACTTAAGAACAGAATCTTGTTCGTTGCTGAGATTAATTAAATCAGTGAAATTCACACATATAGTTATTTGAATTGTAGTGTGTTTTTGCGAGTATGTGAATTAAGTTCAGGAAATAGAGCAACTAAATTCATTTGGCAGACTCCTGAATTTGCGAAATTTTTCTGTAATTTTTGATGGATCGATTGGACCCACTTGCAAGTGACGTTTTCTCTACGGGGAGGAATTGTGATGGGTCCTATGTGTGTCTTTCTTTAATCTCCCGGGGGAAAATATTTCTTAACTATTGCATGATTATGAAATCGCTTCTAGTGGATTCTATGATTTATGTAAATTTTAAGGCCATTTGAATTCTAGCGAAGTGAGTGTAGAAGTTAATAGTTAGGCTGCTATAAAAGTGAGTTTAGAAAAGTTACTATCTGAAGTCTTAGGAGTTCTTGAAAAGGATCTTTAGTCTGTAATATTCAGTTATACAGGACGAGACATGTCTAGAGTAATTATATACATCGGATCATAAGCAGATTAGTGACATAAGTCTTAGAAATTTAGGATAACGATTAAATTGACTGCTCCTTCAGTTTATAACATTTCTTGATATTAAATTGATAAATCAATAATCTTTGTTGTTTTTATAGCAACGGCTGATCATTCGATGCCTTATACTTCACCAGCAACGACAGAGTCACAACAACATGACGGCGAGTCAAATGAAAGTGAGCCAACTCTTTTGCGCAAGAATGGTTCGCGCGCGCGCGCGATCCATCATCTGCAACACACGCTCGTAGCACAGACACATCCCTCATTTACTCTAAAGTGACGTGAAAGTGTGAGATTAAAATTTTTTAAGGAACTCATACATTGGGTTGAAGATGGTAGCGTGACATAATGGACGCTCCAATAGAGGAACAGTGGGGTGTGGTCAGGGTTTTGACAGCTGAAGGTGTTTCCAAGTAAGAAATTAGTCACCGTATGACTGCCGTGTACAGTGAACATTGCATCTTATTGGCCACTGTGAAAAGTTGGAGCAAACGGTTCAGAAAAGAACGTTAAAGTTGCAAAGGCAATCCAAGACCGGGCCAAATCCACCTCGCAATCACCCCCGACACAATTGCACAGGTTTATGAGTTGATTCGACAAGAACGGCGAGAAGTATCAATGAACTGGCAGAGCGTGTGAATATCAGTCCTGGTTCGGTTCACAGCATGATTCATGATCTTCTCGGTTATTGTCTTTAGTGTGCTGAATAGATTCCCAAGCGTTTGAACGACCACCAGAAGACGGACAGGTTTGGCGCTGCTTTGACTCATCTCAACCGGTATTACAATGAGGGTGACGACGTCTGCAATTGTGACCGGTGACGAATCATGGTGCTACCATTACGAACCTGAAACACGCCGGCAAAGCTTACAGAGGAATCATTAGAATTCACCACCCGCAAAGAAGGCAAAGACGCTTTTTTTCGATCGTCAGGGGCCATTACTGATGGAATTTGCTACACCTGGAGATACTATCAATAGTTCGTGATATTGTGCAACACTGGATCAGCTGCATGTTGCAATCAAGAATAAATGACTTGGCAGATTGACAAATGGTGTGATCTTGCTACACGACAATGCCCGTCCCCACGTCTCTGATGTGGCACAACTGGCAAGGTTCAAGTGGAAAACGCTGCAACATCCTCTGTACAGCCCAGATTTGTTGCCATGCGACTTTCACATTTTGGGGAAACTGAAAACCCTTCTCAAGAGTATCCGATTCATGTCCGCCGTGAAGGAATCAGTTGCAGACTATCTGAATCAGCAGCCCACGAAGTCTTATGAGACTGGTATCACGCGATTCGTTTGTCGAGGAGACAAATATCTCAATGCTCACGGAGACTACTTATAAATAAAGTACTCTGTTTGTCATATATTCGCATTGGATCATTTTGTCTCTCATTTAAATCACCCTCGTACTATTTTCCCAGACGAAATTTCTTTTCATTGACCCACACATATTTACATATATGTTTTTAAATTTCTAACTTTTTGTTTGATATTATTAAACTACAATAATAACCATTGTCAAATATATAGTTTGTACTATTTTTCAATTTTGTTTCGTTTTAGAATTTTTGTTTGTTTGCTTTAAGTGCTTTTTCGTGCGTAAATTACATTATATGCTTTTTTCGTATAAATAAAATTTGAAATATTTATCTGGGAACACTTCCAAAATAACATATGCATGCACAAAAATTGTATATATATATAGACTTAGTAATTCTGAATTTTTCAGGTAATCAGCTTATCACATAAAGCTCATAGTGAAGAACCGTAATAATCCACACACACACACAATCTCGAGTTAAATTTGTTAATTCCTGATATTCATCGTAAGATCGTGCCCTGTTTCTATTAAAAATATCTCGTAAAGAATAATGAAGGCTATTTCACGTTAAATAAAAGGGTATCTTCAAATTTCATCTTTTTTTCATATTAGTTCAAAATTATGAAACCCACATCTAGTAGCTCTCGCTGTAACTGTAGAGCGACGCTAATTCAAGTCTATCGATCATCGTAGTTGCCTGGGGTAATTACAGCGGTGCTGTTTATTTTTAAAGAGAGAACAATTCACATTGAGAAATGATGTAGGAGAAGAAAACAAGAAAATATTTCCACTTCATAAAGTTTGAGGTACTCTGCTAATGACTTGGAATTAGAAGGCACACAATCCCTGAAATTCTCTGCTTTATTTTCTATTATCATTCCTTTTTTAGTTTCTTTTTTAGCTGTCTCTCCATTCCCTTCATTAGAAAACTAGAAATTGCCTGGATTTGAAAGCTCACTGGAAGTAAATGAGATTGCAGAACTCTCACAAATCCGTGTTCTCATTATTTTAAGAGGATTACGGTGTGTATGTTTTCAACGTATTACACTAACAGGACGAAAAGTTTACACATATAACACTTAAAAGTTATACACAAAGAATTTGGATCAAGCTTCAGATTTTACTTGCAATAAATCTTAACAAAAATTAGAAAACTTAAACTTTTTTTAAGAAAAGTATATACCGCGCGTATATATAAATTAAAACATAGTGGTAAAAGCGCAGACAAAATAGATCAAAATATATTCAAAATTTTATTTTATTAGAGGGAAAAATTTAAACTTATTAATGACACTTATGACAATTATATTTTTTTGCAACATGTAGAGCAGCTCTTGCTGCCTGCACGACGACCATTGCGTCTTCCGATGATACTGTGACATCAAGACACATGGCGACAGTGTTGCGCTCAGCAATAAAATTAGATACAGGAGTGGACTTCGACGTTTTTTCAGGCCAGTCCCGGCTTTGTGGGTAGTATCATAATGGACGTATCCATATTTGGAGGCATCGAGGAGAACACACTTGTCCTTCTAGAATACGATACCATTATGCGTCCCTACGACTGATTTGATGTCAGTGGGCAGACATTGGGTACTCGGCATGAACACTTCTTGTTCACATTGTCGGTAATCTGAGCAGCCAGCGTTCTGTTTTTCGGATCTTAAGAGTGGTGATTGTGCCTTACTTTGGAAGCCTCAGAGACGTCATCTTTCAACAAGATAAAGCCAATCGTGTCAGAGAATATTCCCTGTTGTCCTGGCTAATACACGTTCTTAAGATCATTGGCCCATCGAAAGCATCAAATCATTGGTTGCTGGGAGATTGGCTGCTAGCATCTGATACCGTCATGCGGCCCTACGACTGATTTCATGTTAGTAGGCAGCCATTGGGTACTCGGCACGAACACCTCTTGTTCACATGGTCGGTATTCTGAGCAGCCAGAGTTCTGTTTTTCGGATCTTAAGGGTGGTTACTGTGCCTTACCTTGGAAGCCTCAGAGACGTCATCTTTTAACAAGATAAAGCCGTTCATGTCAGAGAATATTTCCTGTTATCCCCTGGATAATACACGTTCTCAAGATCACTGGCCCATGGAAAGCATCAGGCCATTGGTTGATGAGAGATTGGGAAGCCATCACTCTAGCCACTACGACCTGACAAAACATTTAGAGCCAATGAGTTGCTCCACAGTACACATTTGTTGGCCACCATGGTCATCCACTGCTTAACTTTACTTCTATACAGAGTTTGTGATATCGTTTCTCCCCTCAATGTTGTTCGATTTCTCTTAAATGCTTATCATTTGCATTGCCCAGCATTTTCTCATGCAAATTTAATCTTTCCATCAGGCCTTTTTCATGTGTGTTGCTATTTTAATGGCCATCAGTGTATATATGTTTATAGAGAGAGAAAGAGGAATTTTAGCATATTTTCTAATACTTTTATGTATTTCTTCTCATGGGTTTTATTATTTAACACATTCATACACTATTGGGCTTTTCTAGGATTATATGTGATGCTTTTTTTTTCGTTTTATACATGCCTGCGAAAGCTTAATGTTTTTCTCTGTTCTGAATCTGCTCTGACAATTTATTACATTTTCACTCCCACGAAACATTGTTACTTGATTGATTCTTTGCTTCGCAGAACTGACGAGAAAAGCTCTAGCAATCGATCGTTCTTTATAAAATGATTGTGGTTCCCAACTCTGTTTTCGATTTAATTTTCCATTTTTACCAGTTTTATTTTTGTAATTTGTTTATATCTTTGACATTTCAACTTTTTGAATATTTTACTCTAGTGTCAATCAACTTTCTTATTTTATTAAAGTTGAAGCACCACAAGGGCTACTGGTTATGGTCTTAATGATTTTTCGACAGGATCAAGTGAGGTTGTTTTAGATGACACTCCATTCTCTTCGCTTCCATATATATATATATATATATATATATATATATATATATATATATAGAGAGAGAGAGAGAGAGATGTATATATATATATACATTAGGTTTCAATTTTTTACAATTTTTTCTCCTATATAATGCCATTCATTCCTCCTATTATTTTTAAACTATAATGTTACTCTGTTTTCTACATACAGTCTAAAAATAGTGCTTCACGTTAAATAAAATTAAATATATTTTTTTGTATTAGATATTCTATGTATGACTGGAGAGGTCCTCTTCATTCCAAAAAAAATCCCTGCAAATATTTTAGGTTCTTAAGTACATACAGGGCGTTACCGAATTCAACCGACAAATTCAGAGGGGTGATAATAGGCAGTATGGGGATGACAAATCAAAATAGATCTGGGGTTCGTAAAAACCACATTTCGTCGGAGAAAATCACGATAATATAACTATTGGAAGGACGATAAGCCAGACGAGGGGAGTGGACACTCGAATGCAAAGGTTTATAGCGCCGTAGTAGGGTTGAAGAAACCTGCGCGCACGCGTGTGCTAATTTCCCACTTCTTCCTGAGTTGCTGCAGGCAGTAGCAGCCACTGCGCATTAAAATGTATGGTTCATGAACGATGGTACATCAGCGCATTTTTCGATTGCTGTACGTAATCCCTTCATGCTTCATATCACGGGAGGTGGATTGGACGCTGTAGACCTATCGTTTGGTACTACGTTCCTCGACCTCAATCGTTTGGATTTCGTCTTCTGGAGCCACCTGAAATCGCTTTCGTATGACACACCATGGCTACTTTGGAGAGTCTCACGGTACGGATCATCCTCGTTTCAGCTCACATCGCCAACACACCGGATTTGTTTGAACGCCTGTGCTACGACTCGGGAGGCCAAAACTTCGAACATTTCCTGTGACAGTTACTTGTCGTGGAATTTCTGACGCTGAGTTGTGAAGCATTCTTCGTATTGTAAACATGCTTTACGTCTAACAAACGTATTTCTTACCACTTATTGTCCTTTTTCCTTCCACTCGACATCACACCCTTCAAAAATGTTTTTGCGAATTACTCCGACTAAACGGGATTTGCGACACCATGTCCCATAGTGATTTGTCATCCCCATGATATCTACTATCCACTCTTAATTTATCGGCTGAATTCGGTAACACCCTGTATACATTTACTTATGTAATTGATCTTATTATTTACTAATTTTTACTTTTATGCGATGCTGCTCTTAGTTCATTTTGTATTGGCGGGAAATGTTAACATAGTGATGTGTTGAGATGGTATGTTTATTTATTGTAACAGTTTATTTATTTTTTTAAATTTCTATATTTGGGTAAGTAGTTTTTATTAATTTATCCTGTTATAATTTTATTTAATAAAAGCTTTATTACATTCTATCTTCTAATAAGGACATATTCATAGTACTTCCTCTAAAGCCCAGTAGGCAAATTACAGATAAAGGATGGCTGAACTCAGAACATTAATTAAACCTGCATTCTTGGTTCATGAGGCTAAGAGTTGCTATTATACTACTGTCGCTAATATTTCTTACTCACTATTCTATCTAATTAGGATCATAAATGTTTGTATACATTGTTATTATTGTGTGTGTAATTAATTTATGTGTATATATATATATACATAAACACTTCAATATTTTAATTAGATTCCGCATTTTATCAACTATAAAAATGTTCTTTTCATCTACATACTTTAATATATATATTTTTATTTTGAAGCTTCGTAAGAGCTACCCACACATTAATGATTAATCTCATCTTGTTGTTGATTGTACTCTTTCGCATACTTAAAAAAGACCCTTTAAAAAAAAATTCAAATGTTCATGTAGGTTGTTTTTTAATTTTGCCATTGTTTTAAAAACATTATTTTCAGTATTACTATTTAAACGTAATTATATAAAGAGTTGAGCTTTAACATAATTGAAAATGTTTACATATCTCCCAGGTTGTTTTATAAATTTCAAACTTCGTTTTTCAGTTAAAGAGAATTAGGGTATAACCTCTAGGGAAAGCAGTATTACTTAAAATGCCAATATATCACAAAAAATGTTTAAAAAGTATTTATTTCTTAATATAACTCACAAACAAAAATACAACTAATTATAAATTTAAGGTTTTAAAAAATTTTAAATCGATGAAAAGTCAAGAAATTTTTTTTTCACTTGTCTCGTTGCTATTTTTAGTAACACTTTTGAAATCAATACTTTTTGTTCCTAAGCAGAGTGTTTCTATTTAATGCAGCTCAGATTTGAATATTCTTCAACTGTTGAATATATTTAATTTTTCGAATAAATTATATTTCTATGAATCTTAAGAGAGCACAAAGAGATTGAGCATCAGGATTGTATTTATTAAATATATATACATACACTTTTTTGCAAAAAAATCGAAACACCAAGGAAGAGTTGTTCGATTGTGATGAAATTTTGCAGGCAAAGACATCTTGATCGAACATGCAAATGATCAAATTTTCAAGGCCAATGAATAGGAATTGCGGTCGTAGCGCACATTTCTGGTGAGCAACTCGAAAAATATAAAACCGGTAATAGAGGCGGAAAATGTATCTCTTTTCGTTTTCACTGTTGTGATTCCCTAGAGAAAAAACGAATGATACCATGACGACGTTTTCGAAGACCTTAATAGGCGGCTAAATGACTTCGAATGTGGTCGCATTGTTGGAATGTGTGAAACTGGGTGGTCATACTGAGCAATAGGTCGTCACCTGCAACGTTCAGACACAGCTGTGCAAAGTTGGTGGCAGCAATGGTTGTTGTGTGGAACTTATCGACAAAATGAACGCTCTGGAAGGCCAAGATGCACAAATGTGAGGCAAGATCGGAGGATTGCTCGACAGACCCGAACTGCTCCAACGGTATCATTGTCAACTATTCAAGGCACTACAGCCTCTTCACTATCCCCGTGGTACCTTCCACCATTTCACGGCGTTTGGCTGAAGCGGAGTTACGCTCACAGCGGCCTTTAAGATGTCTGCCTTTAATCCAACAACATCAGCGAAATCATCTGGAGTGGGGTTGCAGTCAACCATCATAGTTGCCATTGAACTGGCATCTCATAGTGCTCAGCGATGAATTTCACTTTACTCTTGAAGCAGATGACCATCGTCTGAAGAAGCTGGCGTCAACAGTCTCAATTAGCCTTTGTTTTACAAAGGCATACAATCATAGCCCCTGGTGTGTTGGTGTGGGGTGGTATATCATACGGCAACAGTTCAGCTGTAGTCATTCTCTATACATCTTTAACAGCATAAAAATATGTTGATTCCATCCTGCGATCGGTTGTGTATCCTTCATGGCACGTCATCTGTGGGACACTCTCCAACAAGATAATGACAGGCCCCATACCGCTCGCATATCTCTGAACTACCTTCATGCCTTTAATACATTTCTTTTGCCAGACCATTCAACAATCGAACCTGTCTGGGTCATGGTACAGCTCCACATCCGAGCACCCCCAAAATATCTCAGATCTGAAGCAACAACTGGTGAATGCCTGATAGAATGAATCGCAGGATGGAATTAGGAACCTCTATCACTATTTACCGAGACGTATGCAAGCATGCATTGCTTCCAGGGGTGGCTACATCAACTACTGACTTAAACATTCAAGTTGTAATCGTGAGTCGTGAATGGACCCTATGAACTTGATATTTTTGTCATCTTATTATCTGTGTATGAGCTGTACAGATATTTCATTTCATTAAAAGCAACCACTTACTTCATGGGGCTTCGAGTTTTTTGCTAAAGAGTGTAAATATATGTATATAGAATATATATGAAAAAAAAAGAATTATCAATAAATATTTTATGCATTATTTTGGTTAGCATTTTACCTCATAAAATGCCATACACTAGAAAAAGTATGTAATAATTAGCGTTTAAAATTACCAAGAGCCTACTTTAAGCTTGTCATTGCAATGTCTAAGTGATGTGTGTATAAGCTATAATCGAACCAAAAAATTGTTATACTATATATATATATATACAAGTTCAATGGTATCATTTACTAAAAACAATCACAATTGCAACGACTAAACTTTTTCTAATATATTAAATATATTATAACTATTTATCTCATTCTGGGAAAAAAACTTTTACTATAATATATTTTTACCCTTCTAATTTCTTTTTCAGTTCCTACTATATTAGATCACACTCTCCCTTTATATATATATATATATATATATATATATATATCATGTTCAAATTTTCAATCGCGTTCATAAAATACTTTTTATTCATCCACTCAAGTTTAAGTCCATTTTTTAAAACTTGTAGTGGATGACACCTAATGTTAATACAGATTTTTCAAATATTAATTCATTAATTAATGATTAATTATAATAAACAAAAATAATAGTCCAACACCATATATTAAAAAGAAAATCACTCGTTGTGCCCCTGTGGTGCAATGGGTCACGCGTTTGATCCAAAAGTCATGGGATCGAATCCCATCTGGGATGGCCTCATTTCTGATAATGTGATTTCTTTCTGCTGCACTATTTTATTGGAAGGATTAAATTTAATTAATGAATAATAAGTAACAAACAAATATATAATAGTCTAATACCATATACAGAAAGAAAAATGGAAAATTGAAAGGATAATCGCTTTCTATTTTGCCACTTAATATTGTGATTGGGTCATATGTATATATTTAGATTAATTGTAATAATTTAATAAAAAGGAATTAATATACATATATATATATGACATGATTTGAAGTCAGACTTAGTTTTTAAAAAGGATCTTTATTTGATGAAAGTTTGACATATTCTGACCTAAGAGGCAGAGGAAAAACCGAACGCCACCGAAAATCTTAAGTGAGTTAACATGTAAGACACCGATCATGGATTTCATGAGAGCACTTGAAAGTTAATGCTGACATGTAGGGCTATCAAATATAACGATCTGGAATTAGACATGTTTATTGGCTAGACCATATGTTCCGAAGCAATAAATGGGTGATTAGTTTGATACTTGAAGAGGTAAGGAAAAAATATAAAAGTTAAAGTGCTAGATAGGGAATTTAATTTTTAATCTAATTTACTTATCCTTACATATGTATATAAATTTTCTTAGTTAACCTAAGCAGGAATTGACTTTAAAAACCTTTCTTATATTACTTGTTGTTATTAATAATAATCCTTCACAATTTCGTTTCCTAAGTTCAAGCAAATTATGCATACGTATATTGAAAACAATTTTTTAGAGGAAAATCCATCAGAAAAGTAACTGGTGGAATAAAAAAACGCTTAAAAATTTCATTACTAAAACAACACAACGAGTTATTAATAACTTGACTCAGTAATTTACAATTTGGTCAGATGATGCGAACAGCATTATGAATTGCTACTTCACTTGTCAAATTTCCTCCTCATGCTATATGCAGAATTAAAGACTTATTTCGCTGCAATATGCAGCACCCCCGTTATTCCGCATGTCAGTACAATCAGACCATAATTTGCCACCCATCTCACCCATCATTTTACTGCTTCATCATTGAAACGAATAACTTCGATCAACCTTATTCGCAATTATGTTGGAAGAGAGTTCATTTCAATAATGATTATAAAGTGTTGCTCTACAATTTTCTTATTTATTACCGTGGATTATTTTAAAAAGAAAAAGTTAACTTCATGTTCGTAAGTAAATAGTAGGAACATGATTACCGTATAATTTTAAGGTACACTTTGATTACAAAAATTAAAATTTGAATTTACAGGTTTGCGTTATACGTTGCACATAAAAATGATGGGTTTAAAAATAAAAACAAGTATTATAAAAAAAAAGTTAAGACAGTTTCTATTTAGGTCAACAAAGAAATTTTTTTATTTTAGCTACTTTTTATTAAATAGTTACAATTAATATAAATATGTACACACATATGACAGAATCACAATATTAAGTGACAAAATAGAAAGCGATTTTTCTTGCAATGTTCCATTTTCCTTTCTATGTAGGGTGTTGAACTATTTTTCGTTTGTTTGTTACTATTTATTCGTTAATTAAATTTAATTATTCTAATAAAATAGTATAGTAAAAAAATCACACTCTCATAAATTAGGCCATCCCAGGTGGGATTCGTACCCACGATCTTTGGATTAGGAGCACAACGCACCATCCATTGCGCTACAGGGACGCATCGAACACTTTTCCTTTCTATATATGCTGTTGGACTATTATTTTTGTTTGTTACTACTTATTCGTTTTTTAAATTTAATTAATGAATTAATATTTGAAAAAACTGTATTAACATCAAGTGCCATCCACTGCAAATTTAAAAAGAATGTATTTGAACTTGAATGCATGAATAGGAAGTATTTTATTAATGATTAAAAGTTTGAACAAGATATATATATATATATATATATATAT
>BMAV01016514.1:31056-43696 GCA_019973955.1 Trichonephila inaurata madagascariensis
AACATTCGTCTCCCATTTGCTCGGCAAACACAAACACATTCCTCGTCTGTCTGGAGAATCCAAGGGCGCCATAATTCTCATCCAACTTCTGAAACTTCCATTCATCTCACCACCTGGACCTCATAGCCCTATTCTCTAGGCACCGACTTTCATACAGGCTTCGCCTATACGTCAACCTATTGTCACCGGCATTCTTTAGCCATTGTAAATTCCAGACCCGATGTCTGCGCTTGTCCGAGGCCAGACAATACACAATGACCCCATGGCCACCTGCTCTTGTCACCCAACGTCTGTTTGGGGCCATAAAACTTCAGATGAATAGATGGGTGAGGTTCACCCCAATCGAAGACGTCACAATATTAACGTCGCACTGTTAAGCTACATGAGGGCTTTTGGCGATGGACCTCGTAATTTTGAACCATCATCAAGTGACGAGGACACCTGAGCTGGCACTTTCCTCTCCTAACTACCACACCACACCAACGGGAAGATGATTGAGCTCTCAATAGATTTAACGCGTATCGCTCCCCTACACGACGGGTCCATAGTGGTACTGGGCTCGAACTCATGACAAGTTAGCCACGATCCGGTACCTTGACAACTAGGCTACCGCGTTCACAATTCATCACGGGAAGATATACACTTTGGATTACGATGAGTAGCAGTGAATTATGTAAGAGTATTTTGTGAAAATTTCCAATGAGAATTTAAATGTTTTTAAAATTTTATCCGTGTGGAATTTAATTATTTATTTTGTTTGGAAGTACTTTATCATAAATTTCGTAAATAAATGACATTTTTTTAAGTGCGACATTTCTTATTCGGTCCCTCTCCACTACATAAGAAAAAAAAATCTGTAGTATGTCGACAAAGTTGTTGTATGTAAGTATTTATGAAATATTTTTGCACATTTCTTTTGTGCGAAATTTTAAATGGGGTCCCTATATACCACACTAAAACAGGTTTTACTGTATTATCTTAGAAAATATTCTTCTAAAGGCCGTATCACACGTACATTTTCCATGCTATTTTTTCGTCCAATTTTTTGCCTAATCTGAGGGGGAAAGTTTGCCGTAAACACAACGACATGCTCTGACGTCAGCCACGCTTTACATCCACATTGAAAAATTACTCGCCGATTTTTCAGCTTTGGAAAACGAACATCCAAAGCTATCTCTTTTATTTCGCTCGTGCTTTTGTTGATAGGCGTAAACAGAAATGGAACACCATTCTATTTAAAATGTTAAGCACCGTTAAAATATTCCATATAATACTCCATATCTGATGCATTTGACGAAATCGAAGCTGTCATTTTTTTATGATGAAAAACCCCATTGCCTGGAATTTCAAGCAACTTTTATTTGGAACAACATTTTGAGTTCACTAGCAAAAAATTGTTCGAAAGCCGTTGCTATGGCAACTGAGTAAAAATGGAACGAATTGGACGAAAAATTGATCGAAACGTTTACGTGTGATAAGATTTAAGGGAGAAGGGACTGGAGTCCCTCGAAAACCCTTTTATAGTTCTAAAGGTTCCATGAATCGAAAAAGTTTGGAAACTACTGCTGTATGAGGTTAAAATGCCTAGTGGTCATGGTAACGAACAAGTAGCCAGGGTTATCGAATCACGGTTTCGAGTTCTATGACCACTGAAGACCACCACATTATCGGGGTGACGCACGTTAAAGAAGCTCATATTCCTCCCGTTGGTATGGTGTGGTAGTTTAGAGAGAGAGTTCAAGCTCACAGGTGTCGTCCTCGTCACCTGACCATGGATGAAAATTACGAGAATCCTTCATCAAAGCTCTCGTGTTGCTCCAGAGTTTGATGTACTTTAAAATCAAATAAAATTAAAATTAAAATGGAAATATTAAGGAAATAACTATGGTATTTTAGCTTTTATTTATTATTCTGTAATATTTTGATGATTAGTATTATTCACTCATCGGAATATATAAATGTTATAGTTATAATTACTTTTGCACCATTTTTATATTTTAAATCGTTCAATAATACCCAAATAATAGAAATAAAAAAAGCTTGAATGCAATGAAAGCGGATCGCCCCACCCACCCAGCCCCAGAGCCGAAGAACTTATTACTATACAATGGATCACACGAAACTTTGTAAGGGCGCCTCCCTCGGGTGCCCTTCTCCTAGATTATCAGCATGAGCTAGAGGTGTAGAAATAAATGAAGAACTAGAAGCTGCCACGATCTTAATATGACTTTATTAAGATCTTAACTTACACCAATAACAGATTAGATTATAATATGATATGTGAGAGAATCTACGGTGGCTAAACACACAATATATATATAATACCGCAATAACGTAACTCGGACCACTATCAATAACTAACTCGCCTAACCTCAATTCCAATGAGATTACCGATCCGAATATTTATAAATGGTCACTCCTACCTTTACTGTCCAATGAAGTGCCACTCTATCTGATCCTAGTTGAAGTTGCGGTTCACTGGCATACAATGGTATGCACCTTAACTAAGGGTTCTCTGTATCGGGTGACCTATCTTGACTGTCACCTAACTTCGCGAAATACTCTTCACACTTGCCACATGCACTAACATAACATTCCCCAAATGCCACACAGCTTACTCTAAACTTCTGTTATTTAAAAGTTTCCTAATTTGCATCTTTCCTTCACGTTTTACTCCCTGGGTTGGTTGGAAAAGAGTTGCCACATTCATTCTGGCCCCAAAGAACCCAAAAGGGCATGTTAGTGAAAAAACGCGTGAGCCCGTCAAAACTCGGAGTACAAAAGGCACTAGAAAAAAAATACTTTTATGTTCCTCATTCAAGAATAATGGACTGCAATACAATACAATTCTGTTATTGGATTCCTGTATACCTTTTTTAACTAATGCATATGCTTTTCTTTTTTATAACAAAATAATCTGGCTCTCGATGTTATTTTAAGTTACGCCTAACATAGATTTGTTTCTTTAAAATTTAAAGTATGCGATCAATTACATTTAGCTCTTTTTATTATTTTATAAGAGAATAGTTATCGATTAAATTCTTTGCGAATGAAAAAAATATTATTTAAAAAGAAAATACTTTTTTTTTTATAAAATTGTTCTTATAATGATGACATCCTTGTCCGTGAGCCTCAGGTCCAGTACTTAGCTTTCAAGCTGCACAAACACACAAATTAGGAAAAGCTTTAGTCTAAAATACTTATTCATGAACGACTGGATATTGAGACTGAAGCAATTAACATCATTGTTACTTATTTTGGAATTTAAGACTAAGTAAAAATCGGAAAAATATCACTTGTTAATTATTACACCCTTTAAAATATATAAATACAATGGTGCCATTTTTTATATTTTACTAAATAAATTTAAAAAATAGAATTCTTATTTTTATTTTCGTATAAAAATTCACTAATGAAAAAGTTTCTCAAAGTACTACTTCCTACATGATAAGAATTTAGTGTCAAATGTTTGCAAAAATGTTATTTCGAAGATTAAATGTATCCCTTATTTGTTATCGAAGAAATGTTTACCACTGGAAGTATTTATATTTTTCTTAGCATAGCATTATCATTTCACAACAACTTATTACCATTTAAGTCGATTTAGTCGAAGCTTGTTTACAAAAAGCTAAAATGATTCATCTCAGAATTTTCAATTTCACAAGTGCATATATATATGTGTGTGTGTGTGTGTGTTTCTTCTTTCATCATTTTTTCCCCTCCAATCCATATAATATTTAAAATTATTCACCGTCTCTAAGAAAATATTTTACTTTGGGAATCTAATGGTGAAGAATTAATCCTGAACGAAGAATTTCTGATTTTTCCCGGAAATGCTTTCTAAATCATTGTACATTCTTTGAAAAATAAACTCGAGAAGCAATCGTACCCCCCCTTCCCCCTCTTCCCTCCTTCTTTTTGTATTGAATTCAATTTTTTCCCATCAACAATTTTGATTTGTATTCTAGTCAACATCAGAGATTAAGCAGTTTTCAATACGATTTTCTTAATTTTATTTTTTATGTTATCCCTTCCTGGTTCTCAAATTTCTCCATTTGCGCGTGTTATTTTTCCGGTAAAAGAAATAATAGATTTTGTTCAAAATTCGCATGAATTTCAAATCATTATTTTTCTATCTTTTTTCATTTTAATCCTTAAATCTTTCTACACTCCTTTAAATTTGCATGTTCTTTATATTTTCTTCAAGTCATCAAATCCTTTTCCAGCCAGAATCAAAACAATAGTTAATCATTTCTTATACCAAACCTTCTGACATTTTTTTCATTTTTTCACCTTAAATCTCAAAAAAATTCCTTTCTTCTACTGCATTTTTTCAATTCATGTTAAAGTTGAAAGAAAATACTAGCATTATATTACTTTTTTTTCTCTAAAAAGGCAATTGGTTCATATTTCTAATTGATTTAGCAAGAATTCTTAGAGAAATCTTTGAACTGCAACGTCACATCCTTTCATGGAATGTTCTTTTATATTTGAAAAATAATTATTCGAAAAGTATTGATCTCTTCAAACCTATGATAAATTGCCCTGGATTCTTACGCTTTTCAATTTTTATTGTAATTTCTACCTTACAAACTCCTAAGAATTTAGACGCAATCAATAAAACATACTTTCAATTTTAAGCCGATTTTGATAAAAAAATACTAAATGAGAAACAAATATTGCAACTGTTGCTGACATAGAAATATATCTAGCAAAAATTTATTCATCGTTGGTCGAATAAATTAGTTTCTAGTTTTGTAAAATAGAGTGAGATGAGAGACGGTATAAGATTTTTTTAAAGAAAACTGCTGTTGATAGATTCCAGACGATCTTATTGATTCAAACATTGTTTTTAACTGCAGATAATAAGTTTGTTGCAACCCCCCTCTTTCAATATATATCAAATGTAATATATTGCAATATATCTCTTTTTTGATACGTACATTAATGCGAGAAATGTATTTAATTGATACTTCAGATTTCGAAAGAATTGTATAAAATGAGAATATTCAGAGAGAGAGAAATAGCATTAAAGCTTGCAATCTGGATCTTTATTGAAAATTATTTTTATAGGTTTAACATAGCGAATCTCAAATATTTGTTTCTAATGTAATCTTTATGGATGATTGAAATCTAGTAAACCCTAAAAAGAAAATATATATATATAAATATTTATTTGTTAATAATGTTTTCTAGAATTGTTTTTTTCAATTCCTATTATTAGTTTACTATCTCCCTATATATATATATATTGTTCAAATTTTCAATCTTTAATAAAATACTTTCTATACATCCATCCAAGTTCAAATGCATTTTTTTAAACTTGTAGTGGATAACACTTGATGTTAAGACATTTTTTTTCTAATATTATATATATAATTCATTAATTAAATTAAAAAATAAACAAATAGTAAAAAACAAAAATAATAGTCCAACAGAATATATAGAAAGGAAAATTGTTCGCTGTGTCCCTGTAGCGTAATGAATAGTGTGTTGGACTTCTAATCCAAAGGTCGTCTGTTCGAATCCTACCTGAAATGGCCTGATTTCTGAGAATGTGATTTTTTTACTGTACTATTTTATTAGAATAATGAAATTTAATTAATGAATAAATAGTGCTATATATAGAGTCCAATTTCAGAGGGCGCTGTGAAAATGCGGGGAATATAAAGGTGAAGCGGTTTTTATACCCACACACTCGAGAGTGAGACAGTGAAAGAAGGTATGCGGCCTGTTGCAAGTCACCATATTACTGAGTATCTTAATAAGTGTATAGTAAAAGTATATATTTTAAAAAGTGTGTAAAAAAAAAGTTCCGTTATATTTATACAAAGAAGGGTTTGGAAGGGAATGATTTTGAGTTGGACTGAGTTATTCCATTCTGACCTAAACTTAAACTTGAAATCACTGAGTATGAGTAGCCAGATTCGACTGGAGCAACAACAATAGTAACAAACAAAAAATAGTCCAACACCATATATAGAAAGGAAAATGGAAAATCCCTTCCTATTTTGTCATTTAATATTGTGATTCTGTGTCGTATGTATGTTCATATATATATTAAGTATATAACTATATTTAATAAAAAGTAATATATATATATATATATATATTATTTTACTATAATACTTTTTTTTTCCTATTATGTCGAAAATTTCTGTTGTACGGGTAAGGTTGGATCCATAAAGCATTGATAACCCTAATTCACTGGCCTAATTCAGCAACAGCTTTAGAAATCATAATAGGTCTCCAGTTTAGTCCAAAGACTTTATTGTATCTACATTTGCTGTGTCTGGTGAATTCCAATTTCTTCCTGCTTTAGCACTGTAGGTTCTACTACTTCTTCACTTTTATTTTATTTTACTATATATATATATATATATATAAAATTTTTCTTTGATGACCTAAGTAGGAATTGACTTAATTTTCTTTTTATATTGCTTGTTTTTTCTATGAGAATTTTATTTTTCAAATTGAACTAAACTGTCCATGTACTTGGAAAAGAAATAAGATAATCGCATGAACTTTATAACTGGAATTCTCAAAACTGATTTTTGACAAGTTATCTACATTTTGTTTATTTATTTCAAGTTATATTACCAGAAAAATTCTTCATCAAATATAACTACTCTGGTAAAGAATAAATAACTGAAGTTAATCTCGAAATTTTTAATTTATTAATTGAGCATTTTTAACCAGAATAAAAAAGTAAATCATTGATGAATTAGACACATATCGAGAAGCCCCATTAAAAATCATACTAAAAATTACGAATAAAAATATATATTTTTCCCTTCAAAATTATAATTTGAGGAAAACATTTTCATTGTAAATACATTCTTCCATCACTAAAATTCAATCATAAATTTCAAATAAATTTGAAAATACAAAGCTTCCAAACAAATAAAATTGATACAAATGCGATAACTCTATCTAGTCCTACTCACTATAGAGGTAATGACAGTCATTTTTAAGCTAGTTACTATTCATTTGTTTTCACAGTGTTATATATAAATAACTTTCCATATACCTTCACTTACTGAACTCTAATGTTAAGATTTCAGAGATGGGACCTAAAAAGAAACTTAGGAAATAAGGAATGTTTGCTGCTACTTTCTAGAGTATTTAAAATACCTTATTTTCAAATTTTTCGCATACTTTTTGAGAATGATATTTACTATTTTAAAACCAATACCTCATAAGAAAGAAGGTTTGTTTTTTTCATTTATGAAAATATTTTCACAGTGTAACTTAAATTTAACTAGCAATATATTTTGCTGAAAATTCGAAACAATTTGAGACCTAATATGTTTTACTTGATTTAAATGTTCAAATAATAGTAATTTCAAAAAGAAATATTTTCACAAACAATATATATATATATATAAAATTGACTGTATGAACATATATACTTTATATATATATATATATATGTATTACAAATGCCACACACTACAATAGCACCTATGCCATTAGTGCACGTTCTCTCCAATATCTTTCGACAGTTGAATTAAGACTAATTAGTGCAGGGCACATGACCAAATGTTCAGCGGTCATAGGCTGACCAGAGTCACACAGAGTACAGTCCAGTGAGTTGACGATACCAATTCTATAGAGATGAGATCACAAACAGTCATGTCCTGACAAAAGTCTAAAATGAACTACAACAGCTTTTCTAGGAGCTCCAGGGACCCAGGAAGGGTTCTCGTTCAAGATTGCCTAGTTCTTGTCTTTCGACATCTCTGCAACTTCCATTTTAGAATTATACTCAAAAAGGCCATATTAGAAAAATGCCTTAAGGAATTAAAGGTTGAAATCCTCTCGGGTCTTTGGATCAGAGTTCAAGATTTATATCAAGATGAATATAATCCAAAGGGCACAAAGGTAGAGGCAAAATAGAATGAAATAAAACTTCATTCTGTACCAGACGTATAGCACTTATTTTCAAACTCAGTATGCGTTCAACCAAAATAATTGAAATTATATATATACATATAATTTCAATTACTTTGGTTGTACTCATATTGAATTTGAAAATAAGTGCTATACGTCTGGTATAGAATGAACTTTTATTTATTAATAGTGTAATACAGTACTTAAATTTTTTGTATCTTTTATGGGGGTGAAGCCTGCAATGAGTTTTTTTTTGTTTTGGTTTTGACATCAAAATAAATTATTAAATGTACTAAAAGATATGTATCATAAACATTAAGCTTCTTAAGCTTTTATAAACAGTGTTATTTATTTATTTACGAACAAGGGGGATTTTCAAATTTGAATACATATTTATTCTAAGTATAAATTTTTTTTTATTAAATAAGAAACCATATTTAATAATATCTCTTAAATCAATAGTTATTAAAATGTTTTCATCAAAAATGCAGTTTAATCTCACTCCGAATTTTAGTAGATGTTTTATTGTACTCCATTATAAGCTGCTATTTTGGTCTGGAATTTAAATAATCCGATACCATTGTTTAATATGTCAATTCTCTGTTGGGAAAATATTTACTTGTAAGATACATGAGCTACTCAAAGAGGGTGGGTGGTTGGATAGAGAAAAACATTGGTATTTCAAATAAATTGGATTAATCTGATCTGTTTTGCAGGATCATATCAAACTGCCTTTACCTTTCATTTGATAAAAGTATAATCTGAGTTGAATTGCTTAAACCAGCATTTCTCAAACTGTGGAGTATGCCCCTCTAGGGGGGCGTGATAACTCTACGAGGGGAGCGCGAGCATATTGAAAAGTCAAAAATAAAAGATTATTTTAAAAAATTATTAATTTGCTGAAAGGAAAGAAAACAAAATACATTCTGAGATTCTAAAAAGTAAAATACACATTTACACTGACATAATACACTTATAAATGTATCAGAATTGTGCAATGTATTTCACAATTAATTTAACAATACTAAGTTAAGAACAAGTTTAATAATTACCAGTGACCCCATGAGCTGGTCATATTTAAAATTATATGCAAAAATTAACACTTATCTTGATAATTTGTACGGTTCCTATTTAATCCCTTTACTACTGATTTAAAGTTACGCGATTCAATCCTCAATCCCACCACTTTCTACGTAGGGACGCGCATGTGATGTATTGGGGGGGGGGGGAGAAAAGGAATTAATAAGAAAATTCTCTGAAATAAGTAAATCCTTCTCAAACATTGTCAATGTTCTTTTATTGAATTCAAAAACCTTCAGAATTATTTTATGGATATCAGAGAGCACCTAAAAGATCATGCTTCAGAAAGACGTATATATACGTCCGGGACAATTAATGCTTTGACAGTGCGAGACATATACGCCGGTGATACCTAAGAGGTTAAAGTCGTATTGTAGATTTAGCTTCAAAGTATATTATCATTGAATTCAATACATTATTACTGTATGGAGGGGGGAAGGTTCAATGAAAACTGTGATTGAATATTGGGTCGCAAACAATGAAAGTCTGAGAAGCGCGCTGGCTTATATAAACCAAACCTGAAATCCCCAAAATAACAACAAAAAAAAAAGAGCCATTTAAAGTTGAAAACCGTCATATAAATAAATATGAAGCTTAGAAATTTTAAAGTGACATAGAGGCTACCTATGCTGACATCCCCCCACTCTTCTAATGCCCACATCCTACTGCTTGAAGTCTTTACAGACCATTTCTATTTAATATGCCCTATTGTTCAATATGATAAATATTTAGTGGAATTAAAGGCTCGAATTGAAGTTCTAACCGCCCACAAAATTCTCGGAAATGACTATTTGTCAGCTGCAATCGTCGCAAATAAAACAAACCAAATTATTTTATACATTGTAATAAATAACCGCGAATACTTTTTTACATTTCCAATGTTGTACTTCAATAACTTTTATCTAATATGCGAAAAGATGTAAAGTTTTGATATGAAATGAGATGTATTAAGAAGTAATCTATTAATTTTCATTAAATTGCTGATGTATATATATATAATAAAATAAAAGTGAAAAATTTCTTAAACCTACAATGCCGAAGAAGAAAGAAATTGGAGTTCAAGACACACAACAAATGTAGATACAAAAACAGTCTTTGGAGCCACGAATGAAACATGGGTCCATCACATCATAACTGATACAAAAGAGCAATCAAAACAATGGACTGAAAAAGGAGAACCGTTTCCAAAGAAGACGAAGACCGTTTCATTTGCAGGCAAGATCATGGCGTTGGTTTTTTGTGATGTGCGTGGGATACTTTTCATTGACCACCTTGAAAAAAGAAAAACTATCAATGGAGAGTACTGTGCGACTTTATTGCAAAGTTTGAGCAAAGAAATAAAGTAAAAATAGCTGCATATGGCGAAAAAAGAAAGTGTTCTTTCCTCAAAACAAAGAAGCTGCTCACAAATCCGTTATTATAATGGCCAAAATTAATGAATTAATGTTTGAATTGCAATCTCATGCACCTTATTCGCCAGATTTAGACCCCTCGGAATATTTCCTATTCCCAAACTTGAAAAAATGGCTCAGAGGTCAAAGATTTTCCAACCATGAAGTGATGTCGGCAGTTTAAGGGTATTTCGAGGAGCAAGTCAGTTATTATAAAAAGGGTATCGAACTTATTGAACATCGCTGGGACAAATGTATAGAACTGAAAGGAGATTACGATGAAAAATAAATTTAATTTTTCCCAAAATTTTTGTTTTTTCTTTTTTGGGTTGAGTACTACTGGGACCACCCTCGTATTATAAAATTTCCAAGAAGCAAAAAATTTGTATTTTTTTAGATCCCGATGTAACGAATAACCTCGATTTAATAAACAAAATGCTCGGTCTCGGTGAATTCATTAAATTGGGACCCGACTGCATATATATATATATATATATGCTATTATGATAATTAGCACTTTTATTTTTTATTTGTAATTATCATAGGAATGATTTCATTAATTTATAATCAATGTGTAAATTCTAAGAGAGCTCCTATGATTGATAATACTAAACTGGGAGGCTTCCTTATCGTGAAAAAATTGTAATTTCCGCCAGTACCACTTCCTTCCTCATCCCAACCTGAGAATGGGATGTAATAAAAGATGCCAGAAGTATCTCATTAAAACCTTCATGTAATGCCTCTGTGATTATCTAGTGATACGGACGGTTGCGTATCAATTTGCAGCGCAGGCATCCCACAAGAGATACAACGTTATTGATTGGACCAGACTCTCTCGCTGTCTTAACATTAAATCGAAACTAATTCAACTCGAGACTGGAAGGAGTCTAGGGCTGTTGACTGCCTATCACGGATGCCAGATGGCGCAACAAGCGGCCGTTTGTCTTTCGAATTATTAAACTTTACTTTCTAAGACCGTTTATTTTTCTAAGAAAGTAAGGGCAACTAGAATTTCTAAAACACGCATGCGAGGAAAATGTTAGACGTATTTGGCACACGAATCTCTTTTGTCGTCGTAAGTAATACATGGTATAGTAGAATAATTAAACAGCGAAATTTATTCAGATGTAGATATCGTCGTTAATTATAACTTTTTCCGAAGTTTCATTTGATGGAGATGAACTATATTTAACCACAGAAGAAGAATTATTGCCCAATTATTTTCTTAAAACTTTGACTTGACATTAATATATTCATATTTTGTTTTTTAGTAGAAATATGCATGGATTTTTTTTTTTCATCTGATTGAGCAATATTGCATCTGCACCTTTTCTACTCGTAATAATGCTAGCAAATAAAGAAGGAATTTATTTAGTTTTATTTATTAATTTTTGAATAATGTACATTAACTTGCTCAAAAATATTTGTATTTTTTAAAAAAATACTATCTTAAAATAAAATTTTTGTTTCCTGACTGGCTTATAATTCTACATTTCTTGTCACTGATGTTATACATTTTTTGAATATTATCTAATTCATTTATATATCTTAAAATTATAAAATGTATTCCCTGAAAATATTCTAAAAACTTAGAAAAAAATGTGCTATTAGCTATTGAAAAATTATGCTTTTATTTGAGCTGTAAAAGAACTCCTTTTTTTTACTAAAAATGCTAAGTTCGCTTTATAAAAACATTTACATAAGTATTTCACCAAAGAAAAATGTTTTTACGAGAAGTACAATTTAGATTGAAGCATAATTTTGTAAAGGAAAAAAAAGATGCTCTCCTGTTGTAAACCTCGTACCAATATTAACAACAAAAAATCATCAGGATCCAAGCGTCATTAGCTCTAAAAAGTTTACTTCGTTGCCTTATACAGTTAATTTAGAAAATAAATCCTGTTCATAGAGATGCTTAAGCCCTTTTTTTTTTTTTTTTTTTTTTTATGTTTATATACAAGCTATAGGATAGATATTAAAAGTGGGAATCTTACTTTTTGGGAGCAGGTTTCAAGGAACAAGTTTAAGAGATACTGCTACCAGTGGCATAACGTACACCCCCGTATCGTGGAGGGGCCCAGGATTCTATAGAGCCCAAAGCATGACTGATACCATTATGTTATGGTTTTGCAACCCTTTGTAAAATTTAGCTTGGGGCCCAAAACTTGACTCTACAGGGGGGCCTTAAGGTATCCGACTACTATCGGAACCGTGATTTTAAAAAATTGCATTAATGGATAATTTTCACGATATCTAGTGTCACTTAGATTAAACTA
>BMAV01016514.1:43796-70259 GCA_019973955.1 Trichonephila inaurata madagascariensis
GCGTTTTTTTTTTTTTTTTCTTAAGATTGCTCCCCTTTGTAGTCGTAATATATGGATAAACCCACTTCTAACATATATTTCAAAAATTCTAGTTGAGCCTCTGTACAGAGGTCTGAGCTATATACAGGTAAAATATTATTATAATAGAAGCATTTTTCACAAAAGGAGAACATTTTGAAAAAAGATTATTCTAAGTTAATTTTTTGCCAAAATAGTGTATTTAAATAATTTTTTTTGTCAAAATGTCTTTAAAACAATTGTATACATGTATTCTAATCTAAGTGACACTAAACATCATGAAAATTATCCATTTATGCCCTTATGCAAAATCACGGTTCCGAACGTAGTCGGATACCTTAATATGTTCAGTTACGCCACTGACTGCAACTTTTATTTTATTTATTTATTTTTATATTTATTCGATCCACCATATGGAAATGAAAAAAGCACACTATGAAAAATTATTTCTCTTACACAAGGAGAGCTTTCTAGGCAGGCAAATAAAATCCTTAGACAGTTTTATACAGTTAAATAGGAAATAAGCTATTCGTCTCTACTATTGATTTACATAACTATTAAGCTTCCTTTGTAAGGAAATTTGGAACTCTCTCTTCTGCAACTCTTAACTCCTGTCACCTGTCTAAGTAAATTTTCATGTTCACTGAATCTCAACAGTAATTTCTATCTTTTAGAAATAAACTAGGAGAATTTCAGTTTTCCAAAAGAAATTATGCTTTCAAGATTCTTTCCCTATGTGTAGTTTCATATACCAGAAAGAAAGGGGATTTAAATGGCATCGCCATTTTAATTTTAAAAAAAAGGTCAGTTGCATCGATCGGATAAAATTAAAGAGGTAACTGTTTTTTTAATGTAGAAAAAGTCAAAATATTTAAAAATTATTGTATCTTTTTTGCACTTGTGTATTTTTGCATAGGTTTAAAATTAAAAGAAGGAAGAAGGTTTTATGTACAAAAATTTAGTTGATTGGTGCTAGTATATAAAATCCTCCATTCTTAAATGCAGTCGGACCCCGATTTACCGAACCTCTATTGAACAAATCTTGCGATTTAACGAGTTTTTCTTTGCTCCCTTTTAAAATGAAGTTTAAAAACCTCTATTTAATGAATAATATATCCCGAATTAATGAATTATTTCAACAGCCGAAAAAAATAATTTGTTTTTATTAGTTTGGATTAGAAAAAAAGGGATTTCTTTTCAGATGACATATCTTTTTGTCCTAAAAAAAGGAAGACATTTCTAGTAAACAACAAATTTCGACGGAGAAGGATACAGAGTGATGAGTGTAACGTATAGGATGAGCTTTGAATAGGACAGGAAATTCCTTACTGAAGCTTCTATTAATATTGTTGCATTTTCTAATACTTTACATTATTTTCAGACTTAAAACATTCCTCATGTAGTAGGATGTAAATGACGCATTGTTTTCTTTTCAGCATAATGTTGAAAAAGAACTCGTTCGAGTCAAGCATCAGTTTGTCAGTTTTTTTAGAATTTCCAGTTAAATGGGACGTGATAATTCACAATAATATTTTTAGATGCTGAATAAAAGATATATACTTTCTATGGATATTTTTTGAATGGTTGCTTATTATAGAATTTCCAAAAGGTAAGCTCAAAAAAAAAATTCTATTTTTTCTAACTCGATGATGCTAATAACCCCGAATTAACGAATAAAACGTTTGGTCTCGATCAATTCGTTTAGTTGGTGTCGGATTGTGTTATTTTTTTTAATTATTTCCATAATAAATATGGGCTAAAATAATTATTGTGTCAGTTGATTTTATCCATTCACACACTTTTAGACTTTAAAAAAATTCTTTAAGGTATCCGAATACGTTCGGAACCGTGATTTTGCAAAAGCGCATAAGTGGATAATTTTCATGATATTTAGTGTCACTTAAATTAGAATACATGTATACAATTGTTTTAAGGACACATTTTGACAAAAAAAAATTATTTAAGTACAATATTTTGGCAAAAAATTAACTTAGAGTAATTTGTTTTTTCAAAATGTTCTCCTTTTGTGAAAAATGCTTCTATTGTATTAATATTTTGCCTGTATATAACTCAGACCTCTGTATAGAGGCTCAACTAGAATTTTAGAAAGGCATAACTCGGAAGTCGGTTTATCCATGTTTTACGAAAACAGAAGGGAAAAATTTTAAGAAAATACGCCGATAATTATTTCAAATGGTGGTAACTCTTAAAATAATGTTTAATTTTACAAAAATCATAGTTGAGCCTCTGTACAGAGGTCTGAGCTATATACAGGCAAAATATTAATACAATAGAAGCATTTTTTACAAAAGGAGAACATTTGGGAAAAAAGGTTGTTCTAAGTTAATTTTTTGCCAAAATATTGTATTAAAATTTTTTTTTTGTCCTACTGTCCTTAAAACAATTTTATACATATGTTCTAATTTAAGTGACACTAAATATCATGAAAATTATACATTTATGCGTTTTTGTAAAATCATGGTTCCGAACGTAGTCGGATACCTTAATACAGAATTCTGTATTGAAGTATTTAATGGAAGATAAACATCATCAAAAAGAAAAGTTAATTAGTTTATTTTTTATTTGAGAAGATTTCTAATAGCGTCTTAATTTCTTATCTGAGTTTTGAGAGCTTTCTAATATTTAATTACTTTATTTAATCAGATCTCTGAAAGCTTCGTAATATCCTTATGTGATCAGTAAATATTGCTCTAAAATATTTACGTTATCTACAGAACTATCTAAACCGTATTTAAACAACGAAAAGAAATAACAAAAAGGAGCAACGATATCAAGAGATATTAATCACGCCATACGCTCATGAATTTGCACAATATTCCCTAATTAAATAATAACAGAGTTATTTTTTATTCAAGAACGGATTGATAAATGAGACTTAAAGTTTCAAAGTAAAGAGAAGATACATAATATTTACTTAAATTCAAATTAATCAGTAGTTTTGACAGTAAAGAGCGTACTTTTTCACGTCCCATAAATTAATATTTGCTCTGAAGAGAGTTCGCTCAAGAAAAGGTAATTTCTACGTAGCTTTTACGTTTCTACAAAGACAGGGAAATATTAAGACAGCCAATTTTTCTAATTACTGTGGATATAACTATTTTTCTTGCTACTTCTCATTTTTCATGGCTGAAAGCTTATGTTTCCGTTTGGGTGAATTTTGATTTTGGAATGCACTCCTTTTCGGGTTACTGAACATTCATTTCCTATTAACGAAATTTTCCCACTCGAAACAACAAAAGTATGCAAAAACACTTTTCAAGTCTCTTTTCCTAAAACGCATTTCAAAGGTGGGGAGAAGTACATTTTTAGATTTATGAGATTTTAACGAAAATAAAAACATGCTACAAAAGTGTCAGCATATTTTTCGCTTACTGTTATTTTTTGATTTTTTTCATAATAGTCACATGTGCTTTATTTGATGAATAAGGAATCTAATTGGACATTATATAGGGGTATCTTCTTAATTTCTATGAATTATCATTATCATGATTATCATTATCTGTTAACAAATTATGGAGTTTTTACATCAAATAACTATACATAGCATCAATTATAAATCTTGATGATTAAGAAAGAAAACTAAATTAAGTTTTAAATGCTGATGTTTCCTTAACATACACACACACACACGCGCGTGTGCGTGTAGTACATATATATCTATGTGTGTGCGTGTTACAATACATTCAAACTTTCTCTTTGGGGATTTTAATTCATAGTGGTCTTAACCCTTCTAAGACTTCGTGTGATAATTATTTTTTTGTTCAACCGCCTAACAGGAAATAACTAGAACTTGTATCTCCCAAAAAACTGAAATATCTTGTTGTAACCTTGAATCACCCGCGGATTCGGAAGCCTTTACTAGAAATTATACGATTCTAACAGCCTCAGGCTAACAAAAACCGTAAATAGCTGAGACCTCAGGAGCGAATAAAGAATTTTTTGTTAACTTCCTGTAAACCGCAGGTGTTGTTTTTCCACTTTTTATGTTGCTGCCTCTTGAAAATTTCCATAAAATAAAGGTGAATTTTAAAAATACCAAGACTCCTCATCCTTCAATGATAGCAATAAATTGAATAGTTTTCACCGAAAAATGCATTGAGCCTCCAAAAATGCTACATATAGATAAAAGAATTAAAAACTATTTGAATGCGAAATGCTTTTCAGCAGTAATAACGTATATAAGCAAAAGAGAAAACATTTCTTTGAGTATTTTCACTTTATCTTTTCATTTTTAAAATAAATTATTGAAATTTAATGCACATTTACCAATATATATTTTTATAGAGTTAAATCTTGTAATGTAAATATAACTCCTTACCCTCGCAATAACAATAATACAGTTAACCAGACGAAAAATCAAATATAAGGAGGATGTATCTAAAATAGAAATATCATATTTAGTTGTATATAACAGTGTTATATATCCTAATAATAATTTTGTTAAAAAAACTCAAAATTTATATAAAATTCAAATGTAAAAAACATTTTACGTAAGAATCAAAAAGTTTTCAACTTACATGATAAATATGAATGCTGGCTTCAAAATCTGGTTGTGGAATTTCATTATGGCTTTCTTTCACGTGGGTTAAACACAAGAAATGTTAAATTCAAAATACAATTTAAAAATTATATAACATATTAATGAAATGATTATGAAAACGTGTTAGAAATTATCTTCTTTTCCTGATATATATATATATATATTATACAAATTTTTGATGCAATAATATTATGGAAAATAATTTATTAAAAATGTTTTCTATACATAACATATGTTTAATTTCTAATAACTTCTTAAGATAAATAGTGAACATATTATTAAGAAAAATATTTAATACCAAAAGTGTTATGTGAAAGTAAAAATAATCATGAAGCCTACGGTTTGGAAGGAAATTATTCTTTATGTAAAAGGAACAATAATGATTGACGATTATATCTCATTCCAATGAAAGGTTTTTAAATTATCCAATCAAATGAGAAACCTTTGTGTAATACGTAAAAAAAAAAAAAAAAAAAAATTAATAGCCGATATGTTATAGGAAAAGAATCTGACAGCTGTCATCTCATTTAGGTCCTAAGTACAGGTTTATTCATAATTCCTTCCAAGATTTCGGAGAGCTGAAGGGAGAAAAAAAAACTAAGAGGAATACAGCAAAAAAGAACATATGAAAAACAATGCAGAAAAAATTCAAGTTTTTTTTATATATATTTTAGGTGTTCTGTATATGTACAGGTATAATTCCGGTCACACGGCATACATCAATGCAATAGTACAGTTCTTGCCTCACTCTTGTCAACACGGTGCAACGTTTGAGATAAATAAAGGTAGCGTGATATTGATTAATTAAATATTTAGTTTATTTACGTCACAGCTATTAATTACAGAATATACATTGAAATTATTAAACTTAATAATGAGATTATTAGAGTTCAAATGATGTGGTTTGTGAGGGAGGAGTTTTTTTGTCCATGCTCAGCGAAGTTTTCAGACCATCTCCCGTTCTCTCCCTGTCCTCGTTAGGGTCTAGGGGTCGGCGTCTTTTTCTCTCGAGTTGCATCCGGTTCGTGAGTAGAGTAGGGGTTCCTTGTGGTATCAAAGGTTGCCGAGGCGATGCCCAAGACAAGATCACGCAATATTTTAAGGATGCAGACGTCATTGCACATGGGGTGATCATATCCACAAAAGAAGCCGATTCACAACTGCGTGGTGGGAACATCACAACGGTATTATCAACGTTATTGACAGCACATGTTATCCTTTCATGCCATCTGCTACATCACGTGACAACGCGGGTACAAAAACTTGGGTCTTGTATAAAAAACTAAAACGTTGGATAACTCGAAACCATGACCGTAACTAAGAGTTCATCTATAGAACACATGTTGTTGTTGTTGCTAATCTCCTGTCTGGTCAGACGAAGTTGATCAGATTAGTGAAACCGTTGAGTTTAATGAAGTCCGATACCATTTTCAATGGATCCCGTCCCATGTCAATATCTAAGCAAATGAATTGGCTTACACTTTTACAAAAGAGGGACTAGACCATCCCGTCCCTTCCACTTCAAAGCTCACATATTTAGAGTTATTCTCAAAGCAAAAAGCCCCAAATAAAGAAAAATGGCTCTTCCATTTTATAAACGGCATAAAGGCAAAAGACCAGGGCTTTCTGTATCTCTTCCTTGTGACAAACAGTCTAATACTTGTCTGTCCCGACTTGCCAGTGGGCACTTAAAAAGTCTCACTTTTTCTGGAGAAAATAAGAGGTATCCTATTTGCTCTAAATGCCAGCTAGAACAGGCTTCACTTCAGCACATCTTAGACTGGAATGGGAAGATATCCATGATAGAACACCTGTAAAATATGCAAATGAAACTTGATTTTTTTTCTATATTCTTTCATGTGTTCTTTTTTCGCTGTATTCGTCTTAGATTTTTAACTGCAGCCCTCTTAAACCTTGGGGAGAATTATGAATAATCCTGTGCATTGATGAATCTTGTAATACATCTTATATCCTTTAACTGAAATAAAGAATTTAGGAATTTTTACTTAAAGAGTAAAAATATTTCTTTTCACCTGAATACAACTTGTATTTCTCCTTTGGGTATAAATTAAACAAGCCAATTAATTTGTGATAATAATTCACTTTAGTAATTTATAATTTGATGTGTTTTCAATGAACTAAAAAGGTTTTACATTAACTAAAAACAAATTTTTAAACATCAATCTAAATTAATAACAGAGGGAAGAAGGAATATAGAAAAAGAAAGGAATCTTACTTACTGAAGAGAAATTCATGGTAATCTAAAGGAAAGTTGATGAGGAGTACTTTAAAAAACAAATATATTTTTACATGAACTTTTAACTGAATATTTTTTTAATACAGTAGAACCTGTTTTTTTGCGGTAGATAGGAACTACATAAAAAAAACCCACAAAAAATATTCGAAAATTTCATAAATACTTACATAAACAAACATTTTTGTCGACATACTACAGAATTTTTTTTTATGCAGTAAAGAGATCGCACTTAGAAAATACGTCAATTACTTACAAAATTTATGAGAAAGTATTCCAAAAAAAATAAATAATTAAATTACACATGAAAATATTTTTAAAACATTTAATTTCTCATTGTATACATTGAGAAGTTTTCAAAATGCATTTACATAATTCAATGCTACTCATCGTAATCCAAATCGCGCATCCTTTTGTGATGAATTAGTTTAAAATCGCTTTCGTCACTTTAAGACTCAATTTCAATTGATTTATTTTTTGGTACCATAAAGTAAGTGATTTTGCGACGACGCAACGGTCGGTTGGTCAGTTGCTTGTAAACTTCACGATAACCAGATATGCATGATCGAAGCTCTTTTTAGAATTCCAAATTCCTTTCGGAGTTGATGTCTATTTTAAGAAAATGCTTTTCCGATTTGTTGGAAAGCTAGATCCCTGCATATATTTAATCCACTCTCAAAGAATCTGGTTCTTTTTGTCCTTCATAATCTATCAAATTATTGATAATGTCACTGCCATTGAAACTTCCGTCTTCTATCAAGCGTGTTCTGCTAGTGGGTTGAGAGAAAGCAATTGATCGTGCATTGTCAAGAGATTGTTTATAATAAATGAATAAAGCGTCTTGAAGTATATATATATGTACACTGTGGGATAGAAAACATTATAGTGGCATTAAGGCCTTTGAAATTCATATACCGCAAAAAAGAGATAGCACAAAAAATCGCCCACGAATAAAATTGCATACAAAAGGGCCGCACAAAAACAGATTCTACTGCATATGTTCGAAAATGAGTAAATAATATGTCTCTTCTAGATAATATGGGTCCCTTTTTTGGTCATTCCGCCCTCCAGATTTACCGTCTGAACCTCTCTTTCTTAGACAATGCTTTTACATAAGAAACTCTATTTCTGAAGATGTTTTCTCCTAACATATTTTCAGTGAAACTTTCACCCCAATGTATGGTGAGTTAAGAAGGAATTCATTCGAAGAACGAATCATAGAGCAGAAGAAATAGGATCATGAAGATGAAAAGAGAATCTTTCGGATTTTACGGATTTCATTCTTCGTTATTACTCTTTTTCCCTTTTTGCTGTAACAGCCTTTAGATCCGTTAACTATTTTTTGCTTTTGTATCTCTATATTTACGCAACTACCGTGCCAAATCGAAAGGCTTGGCAAAAAGTACATTTTTTCAATCTGAATCTATTATAATAAATGGATAAAAGCATTTTAGTCCCCATTCAGAATAGTTATAGCCTTTCTATAAGTTTAAATATACAGAATTATAGTCACATATGAAAACCTACATAGTTCAACAATTGCCTAATTTTTCGTTAAGAGAGATTAAGTTATAAAATGACTATTGTATCAAATTTAATTACCTAATCACAATACTGCCTGGAGGAAGGAATTAAGAAAACCAGGCAATCATATGCTTTGAAAAAATCGATTTTTCAATTTTAGTTCTAAGAAATAGTGCATATTTTTCTGAATCTAAAAATGTATAATACTTATATGTTTCTTGATAAAATAGCCCTAAAATATTAAAAATAAAAATGTAAACAAATGACCACGCCCCTTTTTGACATATTTTAAATGTGTAGTTTCTCCTGTGTTTGATCTATATAAACTTTTGATTTTTTTTTTCATTTGAATAAATGATAAATATATTTAAACAGGATACATGTGCATATAGAGAACAAAATATGTTTTGGTATATAATGTCAAATTTTTAAAAAAATAAATTTATATGAGCAAAAAGAAAATTAAGATTTTCGAAATTTTAAGGTTTTATGATTATTTCAAAGATATTATACAATTAATTCATTAAAAAACTAGTTTATTATGTTTGATATGTTGCTTGAGTAAAATGTTTTGTACATTCAAGAAATAGTTTTGTAAGAAATGGTACCTACAGGAAAGTATTACAAGATCTCGAAAATTATGTCCATGTTAACTAAAACAAAGGGAAAAAACCATATGAAATTAAAATTACTTTTGTAACTCTAGAAAATGATTAAGCATTATTATTAGGCATATGAAAATAGGCAAGCAAACACTAATCAAGTGTATAATATGTGAAAACATTGTTTTTTTTAGTTTTTTCACTTTTTCCCAAAAGCATTTTTTTTTGCATTTAGGTACATTTTTAAAAAGAAACTATTGCACTATATGATTCCAGATTTTTTATGCTTCTACGCAAGATGCCTATGCATATAGTGAATCTAATTTTTTCTATTAAAATAGTGCCTAATTTTTTTAAAAATGGTTTTATGCATAAAAAAAAGCATAAAAATAAAATTTTCCAAATTTCAAAGTTTCATATAGTTTTTTTACAGAAACTATACTAAAATTTTTCTAAAAAAATAGGTTTACTGTATTTTGTGTATTGTTTTATACGTGTGTAAAAATATTTTGCATAAAAAAAGATATTTTTTAAAAAAATGGTACCTAAACATAAGTTTATAATATGAGTTCTTAAAAATTATGTATTACTTAAATTAAGTAGGAAAAAAAACAACTTTTGAACTAAAAAGTTATTTTTGTAGTTCTACAGAATAATTAAATTATCTTTATTAAGAACATAAAAAATCTAAGCTCTATTGGAAATTTTAAAAGATATATGTCTCATTAACAAAGGGTCTTAATTCTGGCATTTTACTCTTTCGAGCATGTCCTGGTTCCCTGCGAAAGCTTCTACCTCGTAATGTTTTTTTTTTTTTTTAAAATAAGGATGTGTTTTACAGTCTGTTCTCTTATGAATAATTAAAGCTTCAGCTAGCCTATACGCACATAACAGTTAACTGCATACCTCAACATGTCTTTTAGAGATATTGTCAGGAAGCAGGGAATATTTCTCACAACTAAAAGGATTTATTATTAAAGTGCCTAAAATAGCACTAAGAAATTAAATAACCCTATGGCAAGAATTGCTGTGATATCTGACTTAATTATTAATGCTATGTTATTAGCCAAATTAAATTGCATGCTGAATTGTTTTAGTATTATTATTCCAAATTTCTTAAAAATTAAGTTTAATTTTTTATTTTTATTTTAATCGAAATTATATGTTTTTATTTATATAGTTTTATTTTTAGTATATTAGACTGAATAATGTTTATTATTTCGATAAATCATTCTTAAAAATTTTACAAAACCATCAAGATTTATGATGATCAAAATTTTACTTTGTTAATCTATGTATACCGATACGAGGGAAAAAAAAGCATATATATACTTCTCATGATGCCTCTAACTAAAATGGTTTGTATTCTTGAACATTATGAATTGCAGTAAACATTTGCCATCAATTTTCTGCGTTTTTTGTCTCAAACTACATCAGTAATTCTGTACTTCGTTTTTTGAAATACAATGTCACAAACATGTTTCATAGGACATTCTTCACATAGTAAAACTGAGACTTATTAACAAAGTAAGCTTCCAAAATTATACATTTCTACTAAAGAGTTTTGACATTTCGAAAGATGACATTAAAGAATTCAATAGGTTGCGTAGAGAAGCATTGTTTCTTCACTTGAATGGCGTCATTTATGTTGTTGAATCACCGATACCGCAATGACCTTTTAAGTTTAAGGAATAAGAACGAATCATTTGGGGGTGAGATTCAGAAAAGTCTTTGAATATGGGAAATTTTCAAAATCACACGTCGTTTTCATTCCTCAATCGTATCTTGAGATAATTTAGCAGGCAGATAGTCAACAAGAACATGGACGTCTTTGGATATCATATCCCACCGTTTTTTCATCAAAGCTTTACACAGTTTGTTTAGCAGTGCACAGTAACACTGCCGTAACTTAGGCCAGTCTCCTTCATAATCAGTCGAATGATTGCTGTTAGGTCGAATAGGATGAAATACACTTCCTGAATCGTATGCGAGGGGCATGAGGCAAGTTTAAAAATTTCCTTTTACACCCATAACTATGCCATACACTGAGGAGCCATTATGTTATGACTACCTGTTTAACATGAAGCGGGATCCCCTTTCGCTCTCAACCCCCACAGGCAATGACAAGACAAGGTACTGATAGGTAGTCGGAGGTGTCTGTACCAGACAAACTGGTGCTGCAACTCTTGCACTCTGCGAGGTGGTAGTGAAACAGCATAAATTCAATTTTCCAGGTGAAACCATAAATATTCAGTTAAATTCATGTCAAGTCAGAGGCCAAGGCATGATTTGAAATTCGACTTCTCGAACCTTTCCCTGATGATTCTGCTCTTATTAACTGGGGCATTATTCTGTCAGAAAACGCCAGACTTCGGCGGGAGCATTGGTGCAATGAAGAGGTGAGCCTGATCTCCAATGATATTCAGATAGCACGCAGACGTAAGGGATTGTTTTATGGGGATAATGGGAACTAATGTGCTGAATAAATTACCACGACCAACGTATATCTGGTGAATTGAGCATGCGGCTGCTAGAATTTCATTAGAAAAAAACGTATTCTTACACGCTCGACAATGTTATTGACAAGAAATCGTAATTCATAGAACTAGACTATGTTATTCCATTCTTTTACGGTCGACTGCTGATACTTCTTGGCCATTGTGGGTGCTATTGACAATGAAGTACGGTTAACGATGGAATGCAATTTTCGGATGCCGACAGCTTAGGCTCATAAAAAGCAACGTATACTACACAGTGTGTTGACACAAACCGTCTGGTGGCATTGGTCATTGTAGTTCCTTATTCATGTGTGTGTGGAAAGCAGTGCATAATAGTCATAAATCTTTGTAATCGATTCAATGTGGCCGACAAATCTTTGGGTGGTGACGTGTCGTTTTTCACCGTATGAATACACCATTTTCGATAAGAATTTTCAACGGTTGTACATCAGCAATCCACTAAAGGCATCATTTTTAAAATAAATGTTCTCAGGCACCTATCCATAACTATTCAATCGTTAAAGAAATATTATAAATCAGTTACTTGTTCCATTATATTGCAAAATACTCTACAAGTGGAAGTTTAATGGAACGCTTTATTATACTCCATTATCAGCCACGTATACGATGTGGTTTTTGTCTCTAGGCGAGCGCATTGCTCAAGATGAGGGGTGGTCATTATATAGTGGCTCTTCGGCGCATGATTGACTATCATTTCCATAAACAACCATTTTTTCATCGTGGCATTTCCGGGCGCTGCAATCTTTAAAATGGAGGAACATAATCACACTGCGAGTCTCTAATTCCTCTAAACTTTGGGTACGTTCAAACTAAAGCTTCCAGAAACCAAACAAATGAACCTTAATAGCTGTAATTTACAACATTAGGTCCATATATAAGGATCAATTCATACGCAGAATACGTTTCAACCAGGTATCTCGGTTATTTCTTAGTAATAATTAAAACTTTTCTATACACCTTCGTGTGCGACTGAATTGCTGTCATTCCTACTGTCCTAAATAAGTAACGAAACATTCTTTAACATCAATATTAAAATTTGGGTCACAATAAAAGCTAATAAATTCATTTATTGGGTTGTACAATGCCTAGTTTAAGGATGATTATGACAAAAAAGAGGAAATTATCTTAAAGCATTTTCTACAGCATAATCCTATATAACACACAGCATATATACTTTTTTAAAAAATATAAGAGTCAACTTTTTCTTAAGCCTTGAAGAATAAAATATTTATTATAAACATTATACGTATTTTTAAACATTTGAATAATTTTAATGCACTAAAAATTCAATAATTTTCAATTTTCACATTTATTGCAAAACTAAACGCTTTTGCTAGATAAACTTACCGTATATTAGCAAAATGACTTACATTTTCATGCAATTGAATGATAAATTTCATACAAGTATCACTTAATAAAAGTTTTTTTTCTTTAAATACATTTTTGAAAATTATAGAAAAAATTAAACATGATCGACTTGGTACTAATACATTTCATTTATTGCTGTTTTTGCGTTTTTACTGTACCTAAAAAACTTCTTAAGCTTGTATTTGTTCTTTTTTCGTTTTATTTTTCTATTTTTTGGTTGAATTCTGACTCCAACTGCACCATAACTGAATCAAATAGAAAATGTTTCAAGAAATGGTAAAGATAAAAAAAATAGTGAAAACTACAATCAGATTTCTAAAGTATAGTCAAAGTATTTTTTTCAGTAAAAATGTATAAACAGACCTGAATTCAAACACACCGTTGCGAAAAGAATCTTCTTTTACCCAAACGGAGAATGATTTTATCGACTGACGGAGATCCTGAAAAACCATCTTAGTGCTATGAAAGAACCTAAAAATTTAAAGGGAAAAAACCCTTTTTTAAACTGTAAAGCTCATTATCCCGAAAAATTCTACGAATTTTGTGTGTGTGTGTTCACCTTCTATAATACTTTCCTTCTGTGTGGTTAGTTTTGCAGAGATATTTCATAGATATACCTCCAATATATTATTAAAGTTCAACTTCACGAATGTAACCAATATGCAGCTCTTTGTAACAGATACAACAGTATTTGAAATATTTAATATTTAAGGAACAATTTATAATTTCTTGAATTATAAAAAAAAGAACAAAATTTTAGTGTCTGAATTTCTCATGTACTGTTATAGCATAGCCCGCGCGATGAATCAGAAATTATTCAATAAGCAGAAATAATTCATCTCTGGGTTAATATGATTTATTTCTTGTAAATAAACACTTTTTCTAGTGAAAAAAATTTATACAGTTCTAAGAACATATATGCATAAAAACAGCATTGGGAGGGATTCCATTGTGATGGTACACAACGGAGTTTGTGCATCTTAATGATTCACTCATGTGGCTTCCGTTCCTCCACCAGAGGGAAGTCGTATAAATACTTTGTCTAGCGGTGCCATCTAGAAGTTGTGATATGAATAAAATCTAATTAATTACCACTGGTTACACATTAAAAAATGCTATGAAATTAAGAAATTTTCTTCTAGAAATAGCTGGATGTGAAGCTACTCCTAGCCACAAGTTCTTTAAATATTCACTAATAAAAATAGTACGTAATTCAACTATGTAGCATTCATAAACTGTTTTAAAAACGACCCCAAAAGCAATTTTAATCCAATATACTTCACAGTTCTATTTTAACAACCATTATTCCTATTAACAAAGATGAAAAATACTCAGATGAAATCCTAGTACTGTTACTAATTTAAGAGTTCTTTATCATGGAATGATTTGTATAAATAGTAAATAGATTAATTACTTATAAGTAATTGATTTACATAGAGAGAGTAGAATAAAATATGAAAAGAGCACTCTAAAAGCAATGCTGTTATTAATAGCTCTAAGCAGAATACACAGTCATGAAATTTGTTCACTGCTTCATAAAAATTTCGAGTTGCTTACGCACTTAAAATAATTTGTTTTAACAATGCAAATGATATCAGAAAAATTGTTTGGAACAGAAGCTATATTTAAAAGTATGGGTAACACACACACACACCACGTGTCATTAATTATTCTATACTCTGTCTTCTATACTTATTAAATCAAAGAATTAAAAGGAATCATTATAGAATTCTTAATGCTTTAATAGCGTTTCTAATAAGGTTTTTAATTATTAAAAAGTTGATTTTCCTTCTGCTTTATTAGGAATTCTTAGAATTTAACTGAAAAAAAAACTGTAATTCTTTATAAAGTAAATAATGTTGAAATTCTAGGAATCTTCCATTATAATTAGTTTTACATTTTAATTAACGCTAAATGGTACCATAATTGGATTTTCTTTTCCCAGAACTTATGAATTCTAGGAATATGAATATATCTAGATATTTGTAATTGGAAATTTTTTTAGCCAAGTAATTATAAAGTTTATATAAGTCACTATTTAGAATTAAACAACTGACTTTATTTCCTTCATGATAAATATTGTTGGGGTTAAATTACATTTGCTTTAATTGCATATTTTTCATTTTTATTTAAAATTTTAAGAGCAATCTTCGCGTATTACATTGAATCGCACACCTAAAAATTAATTATAACAATCTAAATTTTACGAGTACAGAAATAATATAAATTATTAATACTCACAATAAAGTCAGAAATACGAATGTGATAAGTTATTTGGATTCAATTTAGTTTACAACGAAAACACAGGAAAAGACGCCTACAAACAATCATGAGATAATATAAGTTTAAATCCTTCTTGTTTTTCACGTTTTCGTATTAGATTCTACGCTTCACTTTGCTGAAAAACAATTGATTTCTCTTCTTTTTGTCCGAATCTTCTAAGCTTTGGTTTTTCTCATTTAAATTTCTCCTTTAAATCCTTTACATTTGTGTTCCAACTTTGATTAAATTCCATGACAGTTTGGGTTCTTTTCATTGGTCATACTTTTTTTCGTTTTGTTTTCAGAACAGAAAGTAATAGCAAATTCCGTTTGAAAAATTAATTACAGTGTAATGTTGTTCTAACATGCATAGAAATAATAACAATGTAAGACAGTAAAATAGTTTATTCACATACTTATTTGAAGGAAATGCGAGTTTCTGCACAAAATACTAAAGATTACATCAAAACAGATATTGATTAGTTTTAAAAAGTTCTACTCTCCTTTCATTTCATTTTATTTTGCTTTCCGTTTCATTGTTAGTTGCATTTTTTCCCTATTCTTAAGAGTTGAGCTACATTAAAATATGAATGCATTGTAATTGTTCCTACTTTTGTAAGACTTCAATTGTAAAATTATATTTAAAAACTCAGATTGGCAATAAAATTTGGGACACAATGAACTAAAAAAAATTTTCAAAAAACTTCTTCTATAGCTAAATAATCTTACAACTATAAAAATAAACAAATTGTGTTTTCACGTATCCGACTGACTGTGAAAACTCTTAAGTATCTCGCAAAATTATTTTTTTCTCTATAAAAATTATTGGTAGTAATAATATTCTTTATCGTAATATCAATTAATTTTTTTCAATACATATGTGTAGCTAAGTGACTATCTCACATAGACCAGAATCAAATTTATCAAAATGCTAGTCAACAAAGTACTTTAATTGATCCTTAAATGTGTTTGAATTTGTCAAACAAGGCTGACAACTTAAACAAACTCTATCTAAGTGAAATATGAAAAACTGTCTATAGAGAAATGTCATAGATGTTACTAAACATACAGCAGCTATAAAACGTTTTTCATGTGAAAGAGGAACGGAAATGTGTGTGTGTTTTTTCTTCTTTCTTTTTTGACAATCTATAAACGTACACTATAAACTTAAAATTGGTCTATTTAAAAATTTTATAAAATATTTTTGACTTTTTTTTGAAGTACTTGTTCTACTAATGCACTTGGGTAAAATTATTCTTTCTAACTAAGTTCTGTTGAAAACTTTCCTAGGTGAAGAAGACGAAATTTATTTAAATGAATACTTCTATTTAAACATTATCTTTAGTGTACGCAATAATGGTCGACGGTTGATAGTTGGCGATTAAAAAATGATTAAATTGGGAACAAGACTACGACCGAAGGTCGGATAGTTAAGCAAGATATTTAAAGAGAATTAACTCTTTAACTTCAAGCGTAGGAGTCAAGAGCGCTCCAGAATTCAGTTAAGTAATTTTAATTATATGTTAGTAGCATTAAGCCTATGCTATTGCTCTTCCAGGTTATTTATTAAGTGCATTCCCCCTACCTTTAATTGTGTTGGTTAAGTGGTTAGTAATAAAATTGTGTTTAAACGTAGCTATGGCTGATCTTCGCTCGAATCCCCAAACACAAACAACCCACTGGTTGTTACATACCTACAGGTTAACCTCCACAACAGGAATATAAAATAATGGGATTTATGTTCAAATAAAAATTCACATGGAGATGCTTGATAACAAGTTTCCAAATGACTGTAACTTGTTCAAAAATATATTCAGGGTGATCACAAAAAATATTTGCTGATATATGCCTCTCTCCCCTGGCGAGCGTTTCACTTGAGGAAGAAGAATAAGATTTAGAATGCAGATTCATGTTATACACTAAAGAATGATGACAAAAACAATATTCCAGCTCTCACAGTTACAGTTGCAGAGAGACAAAATGTTGAAAACTTCAAATAGTAACGCCTATTTTTTGTTGAAATACAGTGTGGGTCTTGACGTCAATAGATAAGTAAATCGTGTTCTGTAGAACGAAAAAATTATTGTTTGTCTTTGTCTGACACAATTTTTGTGCTACTAATACCTCTGTTTTCCCCTTTTTATGCTTTTTACTGTGAATTTCTCTTTTCTATAAGAAAAGTAGGTGTCGCCATTTAACAATTTCGATATTGTATCACAGTAACAGTAACCGTGAGAGTTGGACTACTGCTTTTCACGTCATTCTTGAACGCATACCTTATAATATCTGCATTCCAAATTTTCCGTTTTCTCGAACGCAACACTGGCTGGGAGTTATATATCTCTACACATTTATCTTTCATAATCCCCCTGTATATTAAGAAACAGTCAATATGTTGATTGCCTAGAAAATTCTAATTCTTAGTGCTGTTCAAATGATAAAAAGAATGGAGACTCAATGAAACAAATGGCATGCAATAATTTTTGAGACATCACATGTTAACCACATAGAGAAAACTCATTAAAGAGAGAGTTCGTAGTTATTTATTTATTTACTCAGGAAGATCAAACTCACTCAGAGGGCTTAGATCAGGGCTCGACAGTAAGTCGATTGCTATCGACCTGTGGTCCGTCAAAACATTTTGAGTGGCCTCCTTCACTAAGACCTAAGACATTCTTACTAAAAGAACGATATTTATGGAACACTGACGCCAGATAGGTTGGATAATCGGTTTTCGCAATTGTTGCTATTGTGTTTACTTGTGCACAAATGATTCCATAAGTGTAGACGACACATGTACCTTTATTCGAAGCGAACGATGACGCTTATCATGTTCACTGCCACAGTAAGAGAAAAAAACGATCACTGCGTTGCCAGCCGTGGAAAGGAATATTTCCCCACCCGCCGACTGAAGGAAATAATAAATGTTGATTATCAGTTCTTCCCGCGACAGCAGGAGAATGGCTATTGAGACATCATCCCACACCCCATGCTTCCACGGGATTAGATTCTCGAGTTGATGTCATATCTCGCGATGGCGTGTTAATCGGCAGAGAATAATTTAAGTACATACGTCGGCTTCAGATTCATCGATTCACATAAGCTCCCTGCTCACTGCATTGAATACGTCCACGCTCCACGGTCTAGCAGTCACTCATAGTTGTTCAAACATTCAACTAAACAATTTTATAACTTGTAATTTTGTAGTAAAAATATTTATCTGTCATATTTTAAAAGAGAGGTAAAATGTCGAAAACAAGTGTTAAGGAAATAAAACATACAATTTTAATACAGAACAGCCACACCCTCGCCACCGGGGGGGATTGCAACACCTTAAAAACATTAGAAGTAGCCCGTACCCTCTAAAAGTCTGCCTATCCCTGGCTTAGAGTTACAAACCGGTCCTCCGAGTTTGATAGGAAATAATATAAAGAAATATTCACGGACTAATGGTTCTTTATGAGATTCAGTGTGAGTATGTACACTTTGGCCGACGTACATGTAAACTCTGTAAATATTTCTCTACTTTTTTTTTCTAATCATCCGTGAGGCTTCTTTTTTTACCTGTCTGATGATCCCACCACCCCAAATAAATGGAAAAAATGTAGAAGCGTCTGAGCTTCAGTTTTAGTGAAAATTTCTGCAACCAATTGGGGTAAGTGTGCAAGTGCAATGTCATGCAAAAGTCATCATTGCTTAGTTTGCCGCATTTTGTGTCGTGTTCGATGAAGGGAATTTCTCAAACATTGTATATAAAATGTCTACATAACACCTCATTTTTATTTCATTCACACGGGAATAAATTTTAAATAAATTATTTCCTGTAAGTCAAAAATCCTTTCACACACACACACAAAGTCTATCTATTTGGACAGTGTTCTGGGACAGCATTCTTTAAAACATTTGATCTTGGCTTCACAATACACTCTCGTTAGATTATCCGAAGTCTCTTTCTTAAAGTGTGTGTGTTTTTACCTAGACTCTGACAAATATATTGCTACAGTGTTCTTAAAAATCAATAATTCTTACACTGGAGAACACAGAGAACTAACATTTAGAACAAAATGTCTGCGTGCGCAATTCCATTAGGGGTTATAAGCAAAAATCTGATATCCAGTTTTAGTTCGCACCGCATAGGTGAATACCAGTTGGTACAATGTAATTTTGTTTCTTCCCTAGTTTCTTCCCCAAGTGAGTGAGTGAATATTAACGTCACACTGTTCAGCTACATGAGGGCTTTTGGCGACGGACCACATAATTTTGAACCATGGTCAAGTGACGTGGACGACACCTGAGCTGACTCTCCCTCTCCTAACTACCACACCACACCAACGGGAGGACGCTTGAGCTCTCGACAGATTTAACGTGTATCTCTCCTTTACACGGCGGGTCTTTAGTTGTCCTGGACTCGAACTCGTGAAAAGGCCAGCCACGATCCGATACCTTGACCACTCGTCTACCGCGGCCCCAGTTTCTTCCCCAAAGGAAGGTACCTAGGCTCTGACGATGCGAAATTATATAAGAAATTTAATTTTTCCAAGAGCACCTAAGCCAAACAGGCACTCTTGGGAGCTTTAACATGCCAAATAGCTTTTTAGAAGTATGCAACAGGAGAGTTATTATTATTATACTAGAGGGATTTAGCACAGAAAACTTCGAGTGTTCCTTCACTTTCCCGGTTTATTAACTTCAGCCTTATAATTTTGAACCATGTCAAAGGACAAGGCCGACAACTGAGCTAGAAAGCACATTTCCGATTAATGAAATGCTAACGTTAGGACTAAGAAATGCCACAGATTAAGCGTGCATAAATTCCTTCATATAGCGAGTCAAATTTGATTTGAACTTGCAGCTTGAATGTAACAATGCCACCCACAATCTCGATGTAGAGATCATTTAGCTATCTGCCACGAGGAAGGAAGAAAGAAAATCAGAAAAGTAAGTTAAGAAACACAGTTGTAGTCTAGATATAAATAGAGATAGATTTTCTGGATGCGAAAATCTTAGGGACACATGTCATATGACTATGTGGCCTTCTTTGAATTTTAATTTAGCTCTGGCACTCTCGGCAAAAAGAAATCACGGCAATATTTAGCATCTGAAGAGAGCTGGAATTAAAATTACAGTCGGACCTCTATATAACGAAGTCGCTAAATCCCGGAAAAAAGTTCATTTTATGGAAAATTCGTTATATAGAGGTTCATCTTTTAATATACTTTATAAACCACATAAAACAAATTTTAAATTCATCAACACTATGTATTAAAAAAAAGAAATTATTCACGCCTCTTTTTAAATGAATATATGTTTATTTTATATATCTTACCCATCCAAAAAGAATGAAGGAAAAAAAACTGCAAGGAAAACAAGAAAAAAGAATGTCGAAGAATTCACTATATTTTCAATATTAAGAAAATAATTTTAACTAAAATTAATGAATTTTAAGTACATTTTATAATTTATAAAGCCTACAAGTAATATTAAACATTCATTATTTTATAATTAGAACACGGGGACACCAGACAACTCCACTGAGGGTGAAAGAGGATATCGAAGATGTTTCTAGTAAACTGGGCAATGGGGGTTAAAGGCTGCACTTCTTGGATGAAACGTCCAGAACTCTATTGCTCTCGACGAGTTATGAATTAATAAAACCAGTTCAAGATTTACAACCACCATAAAATGTGTTAACGAGAGAATAACTTGAAATTTTTTCTGAAATACTTTTAAAAAAAAGAGAGAACAAAAACTGAATCACAAAAGAAAACGTCCGTTATATAGAAAATGCACTTCACTATAGAGAGGTTATTTTACGAAAAAAATCGTTAATCGTCAAGGTTCCAGGAAAAAGTTCGCTATAGAGAAAAATTCGCAATATAGAGGTTCGTTATATAGTATATCGTTATATCTGTACTACAATCGTCAGAATTTTGTAGCAAGAGAAACACTAGATGGTGCCACCAGGAAGTGGCCCTCACATTTGGGGACTTGCCGTGTCTTTAAAGGCTTACTTGCTAGTATGCAGCCCATTAGTAAACAAATTGTACTTCTTTTAGTAGCTGTCTGATTTATTTAAACTGTGTTGAGACTAGTTTGGAATTTTATTTAGTCGCTAGCCGTTACCAGACCATTTTGTTGGGTATTTCATGATGTTTTATGGTTTTATAATGTTTTGAAGTTATTGATATATAAATCCTATCTTTGAACTTTCTATTGCATTCAAAAACATTCACATAGCTCTCGTCTCCTGCTTTAAAAAGGACAGATTTTGCATTTCTCTTGATCTTGTACGCCCCCACAATCGCTCCCTCCATTGGAGTCAATTACACCAAAACCCATTCCTCTAGTGGATCTCTACTCATTAAAAATAACACGTCAGTGAAGTTTTTCACGTCTGAAGGTCTGATTGTTCAAAAACTGGAATTTTTATATACAACGCCCTCGCAACTTCTTTGGGAGTCAATTTCCATAAAACCTGTTCTTAGTGGATCTCTACATCTCTACTCAACAAAAAACTTGCCTGCCTAATTGAGGTTTTTCTGCTGTTCTCCAATACATGGAGAGAGAGATAAGTCCTTCTGTTAAGTTGAAACTAGCATTTCTTTTCTGTGTAGTGGTTTATTATATATATATATATTTCCCTCAAATATAGGCTCTTACGTTTATTATAATTTTAAATATTTCATAATTTTGTTTGTTTAAATAACTATTCATACTTAATTTGTCTCATGAGATTTCGAATATTCAAAATTTGTGGATATATTATAATTAATAAAACAGGAAGTCGAACTCCACACGCTTGTTCATTACTTTCTACGTGACCCAATAGCTAAATGGGTAAGGTAACGAACAGTTGGCCGGCGTGTCATGAGTTTGAACCTAGTACCACCTCTGAAGTCCCGTCGTGTAGGGGGGGGCGATGCATGTTAAATCTGTCGAAGCTCAAACTTCCTCCCGTTGGTGTAGTGTGGAAGTTAGAAGAAGGGGTACCAGCTCAGGTGTCATCCTCGTCACTTGATCATCTTTCAAAATTACAAGGTCCATCCTCAAGGACTCTAGAGTGGCTGGGGAATACGATGTTAATATTCACTTGCTCATTCTACATCGTCTGACTGAAGTTGAAGCTAAATTAAAGTATTTAATAGGTGAGGAAAAGCAATCATAATGCGATTTGGTACTGAAAGCGACTGTAGTTAGCAGCAGCGGCTTAAGTTTGATGTGTCATTGGTCTTTATTTTTTAGTAATTTCGTTATTCCTAAAATACAATCTTTTTGTAAGATTTGCATTTCCGGATTTAAATTCATTTAACTGTCAGTCTGGCATTACTTCTTTGTTTTACGAACTAGATAGCTATCAGTTTGCACATGCCATTTGAGATCCTAAGTGTAGAGAGGGCCGATGCACGTTAAATATGTTGAGGCTCAATGCCCTCCCGTTGGTGTGGTTGTTAGAAAAGGAAGTTGTCAGCTCAGGTGTAGTTTTCGTCGGTTGACCGAGGTTCAAAATTACGTGGTCCATCTCCAATAGCCCTCGTGGTTATATAACCTTCACTCATCATTTTGTGTAAAATCTGTTGTAATTACAGCAAAATCGTTTAAGCCCTTAGCTGCCAAGAAAAATTACGAAATCCCCCCCCCCCTTCGCCAGCGCCCCCTTTTTTCCCCCCGGCGCGCGTTGTTACGCGGTTTATGGGGGGGGGGGAGAAAGGGCGTGTTTTTACACCTAAAAATTGTTTACTTTCACTATAAAAAGGAAAGAATGAGTGTGTGTGTGTGAGTGAATATTAACGTCGCACTGTTCAGCTACACGAGGGCTTTTGGCGACGGACCACGTAATTTTGAACCATGGTCAAGTGACGTGGACGACACCTGAGCTGGCACCCCCTCTCCTAACTACCACACCAACGGGAGGACGTTTCAGCTCTCGACAGATTTAGCGTGCATCGCTGCCCTACACGGCGGGTCTTCAGTGGTACTGGGCTCGAACTCGTGACAAGGCAAGCCACGATCCGATACCTATACCACTCGGCTACCGCGGCCACAAAAAGGAAAGAAAAGAAAAGGATATAGTAATAAAATGAAAATAAAAAGATTAATCTCTAAAGTTAAAATATAATAAAAAATAAATTATAACTTATTTGCTCTATGTTATTCTCAAACATGGTTAAACACATAAACCAGTATCATATTCAGTGCATTCGTACAAAAAATTAAAAAGCTCTTATTATACACGGTAAGCGAAAATGACAGCAAGTGAAGTATAGAAGAGCACACTCAAAATAAAAAAAGAAAAACTGCTTGGTTATGAATTTACCGTTCCTGGAATATACCCTTTCAAATTTCTTCCCCACCTCTTCTCCGAAATAAGTAAATTACTTAGAAGCACTGTCAATGTCATGTTATTGTGTTTTAAAGCCGTGGGACTAGTTTTAACAGAGCAACACAATGCAAAAAATCCTCCTTTGGAAGGACGAGTATACACGTCTGGGACACTAAAAGCCGCTGCTCAGCAGGACGTGTATACACATCCGCGGCACTTAAGAGATTAAGACGATGATGAAAACTAACCTTTGTTTTCATTTATTTTCAAATACTGTATAAGAGAACTAAAACCAAATTAAGATTTACTTCTTACTAAGATTTAATTACAAGCCAATTCAAACATCTTGATTCACCACCACTTAAATATACAAAGCTATTTCAGAAACCGAAATCCTACTTCATTTTCAATTCTTCAATTCTTAACAAACCTACAAGTAAATGGCAATCCTTTTCCTCTCAACATCCGTATCGCTGCATGATAACAAAGACGTGTAATTACAACTTCTCACGAAAAGCTAGCAAAACACAACTAAGCTACGAATTCAATTCATTTAGAGGCAACAGTTTCTCTGAAGTAACGTAGCATAATTAATCGGAAGCTTCTAAGCAGATATCCTTCGGCTTTAATGACTTCCTTAGTAAGGTTGCCTTTTGCATACTGAGGAATGAAATCTTTCAACGGATGCTTGATTGGAAAAGTGGAAAGAAAAATAAAATTATACAATTAACAAGGTTTAAATAGAGCGGCGATGACAATTGAGAAACAATTTGAACAATACAACTTTATTCAGTTAGTCTGGAATATATTGTTTGGATTTAGAAAGAGCTACTAGTATACCCTTTTATTAATGTAGCTTGGAGTATAAAGGAGATGGGTATTTCCTTTCACAAATCTGTTACGTTTTCCCTAGCGTATTCTCGAAATTGTATGCGATCATGACCTACAGATGACAGATGATTTGATGCCCCCTCTTGGGACCTATGGTCATATCGCTTCCTTTCTGTTATATTAGATTTCATTGGTAATATTCACTTGGAATAGATTTATTTCTGATGCATTTGCTGTGGGATATTTTCATTGTTTTAATATTTTACCTCAGATGATAGGAACCTTGAGAATAACACAGGGTCAAAAACTATCACTTCTTAATTCATTGCTATGATTGGATTGTTTTGCTAGGGATGTATACGGTCTTGTATTGAGTAAACAACTCATAAAAAGCTAAAAAAAACTTTCCAGTAAATTGATGTCCTATTGGATTATTTAACATGCTTCCCATCATTATTTATGCTTTATTTATTCGTGCGCAAAACATTTACTCTATGGAAAACATTGATGTTATGATTGTATTTCAGAAAACAATTTGATGTTTTTATTAAATGGGGTGTGAAATGTATAAGCCATTAAAAGCACTTCACGATAAAAGGGTTATGTTAAATAGTTTCATAGCTAAAACTTTGATAACTGTAAAATCCAAGAACAAAGTTAATCATCAAGCCGAATGTGGGATTTAGTTGGTTAGGCACTGACCTTCTACGCACAAGTTTGCGGGTTCAACACCAGCTCAAGTCGGTGAATTTTAATGATGCAGAAAACCGATAATGTCCATATCATATGGTTATGCAGTATGTTAAAGATCTCTAGAGTGCCTGCTTGGCTTGGGGCTTTCGGGAAAACTGAACTCCGAGAACAATTTCACATCTTCAGAGCTCTGCCCCCTCCTTCTGGGAAGGAAACTGGGCTTCAAAATTATATTGTGGCAATTGGTATCCACCTATATGGTACCGCATTAAAAAGTGATACCAGCTCCCAAGGGAATGTACTGGGTCTGCAATGGTAAAAATATCAATCCGCAGCCCCATTTCAGATTAAAAAAATAGTAGTTTGTAATTTGTTTGTGGGAAATACATACAATCAATTTTCGATATTCACGATTATTTTTTCTTCCGAGACAAAATATTAGATATTATGTAGTACTTTCTTGTATTTAACGTATTTCTTATTTACCGCGAACTTTTAACACACAAAATAAGATTGAAATTTACAAATACGCGTTATACACCGGTTATAAAAATGAGAGCCTTACAAATAAAGAAAAGATGAGCCTATATAAAAATTAGATTTCTACCGATGCAATTGGTTTTCTTTTGTAAATGTTTTTTCTCCTTCTAACATCCATATTCCACCTACGTTTTAAATTTGATTCAAATAAGTTATTGATACACACATCACAGGCTCAAATAATGACGATCATCCACCTAGAATAACTGTCATATCTTCAGCAATTTCTTTGTATAATCCGTTGGATGGGATCTGATAATGATCCAAACTAAAAGACATTCAGAATTTCTTTAAACACATGGATGTTTTCACCAAACATTTCTTTCCACAATTTTACACCATTTTCGTCCGCGTCCATCGATTTCGTGAACTTCATTGGAAACATCTTTAGGGAAACTAGGTACTGGCATCGGTTTTCTTTTAAAAATAACCATGGGTCACGTTGTACTCTCCTCTGAGGAGAAAAGCATTATGATGAAGGGAGATATTTTATGATCTGTTGCTTTTGTGTGAACAGTTTTTGTCAAATGATAAGAGCATTGCACATATACACATCAAGTTTCTTCGTAAGGGGTGTGCGTTATGGGGTGAATGCACCAAAACTAATTAAAAATGCCGTTTGAAAGTATAAGTGCGCTTAATACGCCGGATTATACAAAATAATATCTATGCAGTCTAGTTATTAAACACCTTAAAATTTAAGATCCATAATAGACAATAACTGATTTCGTGAGATAATAATACAGATAATTAGATATCGTAAGCAATATTCTGCAGACTTTCTACATAGAATTTTTAATTGACGTTATTTAAGGTATCCGACTACGTTCAGAACCGTGATTTTGCAAAAGCGTATAAATGGATAATATTTAAGATATTTAGTGTCACTTAGATTAGAAAATGTATATAAAATTGTTTTAAGAATAGTATTACAATAAAAAATTATTTAAGTAAAATATTTTGACAAAAAAT
>BMAV01016514.1:74795-106658 GCA_019973955.1 Trichonephila inaurata madagascariensis
AAGAATGCCTTTGAAAATTGTACCACGTGCCAAATATGGCACGTGGGAAATAGGTTGCCGACGCCTGGCCTATCCTTTACTACTTTGCTTACTTTCTTTTAAGGTATCCGACTACGTTGCTCGGAACTGTGATTTTAAAAAAGCGTATAAATGGATAATTTTCATGATATTTAGTGTCATTTACATTAGAATACATGTATAAAATTGTTTTAAGGATATTGTGACAAAAATAATTATTTAAATACAATATTTTGGCAAAAAATTAACTTAGAATAATCTTTTTTCAAAATGTTCTCCTTTTATAAGAAATGATTCTAAAATAATATTTCGCAGATATAAAGTAAAGCTTCTCCAGTGAGTCTGAACTAGGGTTTTTGAAAAATTCACATTTTCAGAGTTACCACCCATTGAAATAATTATTGGCGTTTTTTTCTTAAAATTGCTCCCCTCTGTTGTAAAATGTGGATAAACCCACTTCTAAGTTATAAATTTCAAAAATTCTAGTTAAGCCTCTATAGAGATGTTTGAGCTATATACAAGCAAAATATTATAATAATAGAAGCATTTTTCACAAAAGGAGAATATTTTGAAAATGAGTCATTCGATGTTCATTTTTTGTCAAATTATTGTACTTAAATAATTTTTATTGTAATACTATTCTTAAAACAATTTTAAATACATTTTCTAATCTAAGTGACACTAAATATCCTAATATTAACCATTTATATGTTTTTGCAAACTCATGACTCCGAACGTAGTCGGATACCTTAAAGTAAAATGAAACTGTTCTCTGTGTGCATACTCGAAGACAAAGTTACAAACGCGTGTTCGAAAAGTGAATTTGATTTTCAAACTCGGAGGTATTGCAAAGAAAATGAACCCATGTGAATAATCTAGTTGTTATTATGTTAAATAACTGTAAATATTGTATATTTGGTAATGAATAACAAATGTAAGAAAAAGAAAAATGCTGCCTAATGAGTGGATCACTTTACTGGTTGAAAACTCTACTGAAGAGGAACATTAAAAACTTTTCCAAATAAAAGTGCACTCTTCGGTTATTACTGTAATAAAAATATTTTTAAGTATACGGACAGTTAAAAATTCATGTATGATATGTTAAAAAAACATAATTTTAATTTATCATGTAGATGTTATGACAGTTTTATCTTTATAAAAGCAATTTAAAAGAAGTCAAGTAATATAAGTATCTTTTTTTCACTTTATAATTTTAGAAAATAAATGTTCATCAATTGAATCGCCAGAATGTAACCGGTCTATTTGCTCCTCCTCTTGGGGGAAAAATATTTCTTTAAATATTGTTCTATTGAAAATTTTCTCCCAAAGAAGCAGATGCGATTTATGTAAATCAAGGCTTATATTTAAACATTAACTTTTAGGTTCGAGGGAGAGAGGTTAGGAGTTAGATGATAGAAGTTAGTGATGAACGTAAAGTAGTAGAAAGCTAGTCGAAAAGGACTTGTTGATTAATTACTTAATATTTAAAATTGATGATTGACGAATTGGTCAATAAGGTATTTGAATTAGAGTGATATCGCGACTAGAGGTCGAGTAGTTCTGATTGGAATTACGATTATTTAAAACGTACATTACCAAAACGTTCCAAAAAAGTAAGTGATTCAATTCATAATTAAATATTAAATATCTCGTCTACCTCGTTTTTGCTCCAATACTTAATTATAGGTGCATTTCCTAGCCAAGGTTTCTGAACAAATATTAGTGTGCTACACGTATTTTTACTGGATTTTTTTCCTAACAACATTTATACTAAATATTTGCTTTAAAATTTGTCTGTATCATATTTCATCTAACATATAATGTATGATGGGACATTTACGAATGGAACTATAAATAATACATTTAAATAATAAGTATTTACATAGTGTTTTTACAAAAGAAATTAAAAAATAAGTCTAGATTGACTAAAGTATCCACATAACCAAAACAATAAAAAGGGCATTCTATTTTCAGAGAGAGAGAGATGCCATCTCTTGTGTGCATTAAATCTCCCTTTATCACAATTTTCTTGTTTATATAACGTATAAAACAGACTGAAACAAACTCCTATGATTTATCTAACTGCGTTACTTTCACTTAAGAGCAATACAACTACAAAAGTACATTCAACCTTTTGGCACCTCATCTGGGATTTCTCTTCGTAAAAAGAATTAGAAATAGGAATTATTGTGGCAATAAACTTAAATACTTACTCTATTTTCTTTGTCAAAGTAATTCTATACACATAACACCATTCTTCTTGCTTAAATGTACGTAGAATCTCTTTGACTTTGCTAATATGAAAAAAATTCACACAAAATATATCAAATATTTTTTTACTTATTTTTTTTATCTAAAATTGTTAATTATGAAATAGTTGATAAAACTTCTGATTTTAAAATAGTATTGTAGAGAGATTATGAAAGTTTTAATGTACATAACTTTCTTAAGGAAAGAATGAAAACATAACAAGTAATGCAAAAAACAAATTAAATCAATTCCTACTTAGGTCAATAATCTTTAATTTAGTTAACTTAATTTAATTAATGAATTAAAATTTGAAAAAAACTGTATTAACATCAAGCGTCATCCACTGCAAATTTAAAAAATATATTTGAACCCAAGAAAAAATTCGTTAGAAAAACTTACTGGGGCCATCTGTCGGTGCTTGTTCTAACTTCATCAGAAATAACGCAGAATAAGTTTAAAATTAAAAAAATAAAATTTAATTAATAAATTAATATTTGAAAAAACTGTATCAATAACAAGTGTCACCCACTACAAGTTTAAAAAAATGTATTTGAACTTCAGTGGATAAGTTAAATGTATTTTATTAACGATTGAAAATATGAACAAGATATATATATATATATCTTGTAAATAATAACAAATAAATGTATAAAAATACGGAAAAGAGAATGAACTAATAGTAGGAAATGCAAAACGTATATAATGCTCTTAAATGAATGAAAATATTGTCACTCTTTGGAACACTCAGTGCACGCAAAGAGCTCACTTTTTTCTGGGAAAGACATTTTTTCTAACCATTTCTCACACTGTCTTGAGATCCCTTTTTTACAAATTATAAAATCACAAAATTCTTTAACGGTCATAGTAATTTTAAAGTGTACCACAAAAAACAGATTTAACCTGCACCCTTCCGAGTTTTGTATTGGTACAATATTGGTGGCGAGCAAAATGTTGAACATCTTATTATTTTTTGTTTCAAATTTAAGAAAGGAAAAAAATGCCTGAAAGTGAAACTGCATGCTCTTAAAATCAACTGGCCTCCAAATTTTTTTTAGTTTGTTTCAAATAAAGCTTCGATCACATTATTATGTGTCCCCATTGATTTGAAATTGTAAATTTTTAATTTCTCTGTTTTTGTAACCTCATTGTATTGGTTTTGTTTCGTAATTGTTTTATTTTACAATGTACTTTTGTCTTTGTAACTTATTTGTTTTGTTATTTCATTATTTCGTAAATTTTGTTTTGTTATTTACTTTTTATTTTATTTATCTCATTTTGTTTGTTTTACTTACTTTTGTAAGCCTCGTGTGTAATTTGTGGTGCACGAGAATTATTTTATCTGTCTTTAATAAAAAAAATGATTGAAATGTTCAAAGGCATTATTTTTTAAAATTTTATAACAATATAAATAACTTTCAAATGTAAAAGATTCTAATTACAAAAGTATTAATTAATTTTTCTTTAATTTGTAAATTTTTTGAATTAATTATATATTTTATATGATCCTGTATTGAAACTGAAGAAATGAATGCAACTTTTGAAACGCATGATGTATTTACATTGTATTTCTAATTTACGTGAGATAAGGTTCGCATAAATGGGATTACAAAAGGTAAGGATGTATGTATTTCAGTCAGAAACTTTTGTACAGAATACTGTATAATAACTCACTTTACCCATTACTTTTCTTAAATTTCAAAAAGCAATTGTGATTTTTGAAATAAGAAGTTTCGGATGAATTTTTGTATGATCTGTATGGGTTCGTTCGGTTTTCTGGCATTTTTTTTCCAATTCCTCCTATTAATTCACTCTCTCCCTATATATATATATATATATTTAATACTTTATATTCATTGATTCAAGTTCAGATAAATTTTTTTAAACTTGTAGTGGATGACACACTTGATGTTAATACAGTTTTTTCAAATATTAATTCATTAATTAAATTAAAAAAATGAATAAATAGTAACAAACAAAAATAATATTCCAACAGCATACATAGAAAGGAAAATGGAAAATTTCAAGGAAAATCGCTTTCTATTTTTCCACTTAATATTATGATTCTGTCATATGTATATACATATTTGTATTAATTGTAACTATTTAATAACAGATCAGTCTTAAAATATTGAAAAGGAGGATACTTTTCGAGGGAGGACGGAACCTATAAAAGGAGGACTGTCCTCCCTGAAGGAGGACGTTTAGTCACCTTATTATGTAGCATAAGCCGCTAAAGAATATTTTTTTTATAGAAGCAATGTGTGATTTCTGCGAAAAGAAAGTAACCAGTGGCGTACACAAGGGGGCGGGTGAACCTCAGTGGCGTAGCGCTCACTCCCGTACAGCCTGATTAACGCCAATTACGGCTTGGCGCACAAAACCTGACTTTGCAGGGGCCCCTAATATTCTCCGTTACGCCACTGACTATTGATTATATAACATCAAAATTGAGCGATCGAAGTGTAATAATCTCTCTTAAATAAAGGTTGTATAAAATGTGCTATGATTGCTTTTTTAAATAGTATTTTCATCGATATTTTATTGCAATAAATTAAATTATAGAAAAGAAATGACTATCTGTTTTCATCAAATGAATGGTTTAAAAAATGCAACTTAAAGGTTTCGAATAATTTCCCTTTTTTTTTATTCTTTTTGCGCGAACATGAAACAGAAATTAAGTTATGTAGAACATTGAAAGGCATTTGGGATTGGTGGCAGGTGCAAAAGTTAAAAAGGCGCTCGCATATAAACTTTGTGATGTTTTGCTTTGTTATGTCTTTGTTAATCTGGTAAACGCAGCGTTTCTGAAATTGTAGGGCGTGGTATCCACGGGGGTAAAATTCTTCAACGTTTCGCATTGGCTATAAGTTGGTTAAATTGTAGAATAGGAGGGGCCTTTGGCGATGTCAATTTCTTTGGGCGATTTTCTTGATCAAAATGAATTCATTATCTTACCATGAAATCTAGATAAAAATCGCCAAATCCGAAGGAGCCCCCCCCCCCCAATCTACATTTAAGCTCTATGAGCTCATCCATTGTCATCTCCTGATTGAGGAAATTCAGCAGTTTTTGAACGTCATCCCTATACCTTTCTAAATTTATTTGCTTGGCAAGATCGGCAAAATCAATTTCAGAATTTTTTTTTTCTCAAACGAAAGACATTTTAGACGAGATTTGAAAATCGCGTAACTACGGATTCGCGATATATTACTATACTTCTTAACTGTGTTTTGGTGTAAATACAGATATTTATGAGATTTTTATATTGAATACAAATCCTTCATTTCTTTATTGCTTTGTATGCAAATTATCTAAGTTAAAAGAGAATGAACGAAAAAAAAAAATCGTTGTGTAAATAATACACAAACATTAAGAAAATTGATTTCAACTTTTCATTCTGTCCAAAATTTTACTTGCCGCACTTAACTGTTAAAAACCGAATAAGTTCATACAAAAAACCATTAATATGCATTGCTCTTTTCGTATAATACATGTATGTTACTATAAAAAGTGATTTTAGTTATGATGAGTGTGAGTCGTTACGAAGTTTAAAAAATGAAACAAGTAATATAAAAAAATAGTTTTTAAGTCAATTCTCCTACTTAGATCAACAACGAAAAATTTTATTTTAGCTACTTTTTATTAAATAGTTACAATTAATATAAATATATATTTTTATACATAGGACAGAATCACAACATTAAGTGGTAATTAGTTTTTTAATTATCATTAAAGTATCGTATTGTCCTTTTAATTTCAGTCCAACTGAATGCTTTAACACGTGAGAAAAAAAAACCTTTTCAAGTTTTGACACAAGTCGCCAACGTGGCAGTATTTGTAATTCTTTAAATAATTAGTTTTAATCAATTAATTTTTACTAATTATAATTAAATTATTGTATTGTCATCCAAAACGATCCTGTATATAAAATTTCAGCTCAATTCAGCGCTTTAAAACGTATTTTATTAACAATTGAAAATTCCACCAAGATAAATAAATAAATATATAGACAGTGCGAGCTAATAGTAGGAATTGAATAAACAGAAAAAAGTAACTTAATTAATAATTATCTTTATCAGCTGAAAAAAAACGAAGAGACATTGTTTCGGAATACAAATATGGCCCAAATACATGATATATATAATATATCAGCCCACACGCCTCTTTTGAAGGGGATTTTTAAAATTAGAATTCTATTGAGATTGGTAGTACATTAATTTCTCATTTAGAAGTAAAATCGCTGTTTCAAGGATGGGGCCTAAGATTTAACCCGGTACTTCTCGCGCAGGGTATGTCATACATAGTGGCGTAACGAAGATGAGTAGGGCCCCCACCAAAGTCAGGTTTTGGGACACTATCTTACAAAGAGGCGTCAGTTAGGATTTGGGGCCCCTAAAATCTTGGGCCCACCCGCAATGCAGGGGTGTACGTTACGCTACTGGTCATACCCACCGTCTAAATTTTTCAAAGCTCCTTCTAAACCTTTTTTGGAAAATGGATAGTTTTTCGTATAGCTGACTTTAAGGTCATATCCTTTGAGGGGCCTTAGTTTGTAGGAGAATTCTGAATATATTTTTTTGGATATCGCTTCATCGGGTATATCATACCCTGCGCGTGAATCACCGTTACTGTTCTGAATGCATGTGCACGTTTTAAATCTTCCTTATGCTATGGCGTATTATTGTAGTTATGATGAAGAAATGTGATATTTAAGTAATTTAATAGACACAGTATTTAATAGAGAGATATAGTACAACACAGTATTTTCGGATGAAGATAACAGCAAGTAAGATTCCTCCACTGAAATGGATCCAAACCTTTTGGCTGCGGCATGTCAAGCCAATCTACCAATATGATTCAGAATGCCACACAGTAAGACAGTCTTGAAACAATTCGATTCCTGCGATAATGCATGCAGAGTTACAGAATAGAGAGGTTAATAGCTTTATTATATATTAATTTTGCATAATTTAAAAAGATTTATTGACATAAAAATAAACAGCATAAAATATAACTTTTTCTTCAACAAAAATAATAATAAAAAAAAAACTAAAATTGTACATATGCTATGTATTTTTAAACATATTTATTAGAATGAAAAAAAATAGGCAACATAAAATATGTTTCCCTTCATTATAGTTAAATAAAAAGATAAATAAAAATTTTAATGCCAACCTAGTGCTTGCACAGCTCTACTTTCATATCGCAAAATCAGGAATATAATTTGTGGCTTTCAATTTGACACGAATCTGAGCATTCAGTTGTTAAACAATTTCTTTTCGGACTCGAAATATTTTTCATATTAGGAAAGATTTTTTACTTAGATATGTAGAACCTAAAGAGAAGAGTTGAAAGCAGAGTACGTGCAATTTTCTCTCTTCAAACAATTAAATCTCTCCAACAATGCCATTTAATAATTTACAAAATAGTTATAAATTTATCTTTAGAGTTTATCTTTCAGATGTTTTCATAACTCCGTAAATGACCATAATTCTGAAGATGTTTGTCAAATAAGAGGTCCATTAAAAATTTATCAACTTCCATCCTCTCAAAAATTGACAAATTTGTAGAGTAGTGCAGAGTGCCACTGAGAATTGTACGGCTTGCCATAGGTTGCCGTCCCCTGTTTTAACTGTTGTTTGAAATAAGTTTTCGCGCGTTTTGAAGTACTTAGAATAACAGTTTCTGTGCTCTCTGATGGGCTAGCTGGAATATTTTAAGCATCCATTTTTTGGACTTTTTCATGTTTTTTAAATATTTTCTAGGATTTCTCCATAATTTTTATCGTTAACAAAAGACTAATAAATAACTCAATGTAGAACTTCGATTAAACAGGAAAAAATTCTGGTTAAATAAAAAATTCGCAATCACAGTCTGCAAGTTCAATCAAAAATAATCACACTTAACAACGAACCAAACGATAAAAAGTAATTGAATTGGGTCATGTCTTCCCTTTTTCAAAAGAAAAACATTTCCTTTATGTTAAAAACAAGATTCTACTAATTGTAGATAAAACAAATCTTATCCATGGTAGAAGACAGGTGCTCCTAGTGGAGATGATTTGACGCTGCGAATAGTCAAGGATTGGGTTCATTTTAAAAAATAAATAAGAATACTTCTAATTATCGTTCTTCTATGTATTATATATCATTTTAAACAGAAATATTGGAACTATTTAGAAAACGTAAAAAAGTCAAAATCGACATTTTTTTGAAAACTCCTGCACCAGACTTCTTTTGACTTTATTTTCATCAATAGTTTTTTTGTTTTTTTTTAAAAAATAAATCTACGTGAATTAAGAAGAAAAAAATTATATATAAAAGTAAAAAAATAATTGCAACTCAATTTCACATTATCAAATGCTGATAAGAAATTCCAAAAATACGAGGAAAACAGTAAATTTTTTAGATTATCCTCTTCAAACCTGATATATTTTAAATGAGGTGAAAAAAAAAAAAAAACATTTTAATGGTTTTATTTTTTTTAAAAGCATAATTAGAAGTACAAATGTTAGGAAAATTTTTAATTTTTTTAAGTACTAATCTGAGAAGTATATCTCAGGCCTTAATTGCCAATCCAATTAAAAAATTCAATTTTTTTCTAATTACATTTATTTTAATAAATGTTCTTTAAAAATGGAAGAAATGCATAATAATTAAGCTTTCAAATGAAATTTTTCAAAACAATTAATTTTTTTATGAGAAAGTTAAAAAAAAAAAAAAAAAAAACCGGAGTTTTAGATCCTTTAATATCCTTTTTTTAGTAACTTTAATATCTACGTTTTGATACAAATTTGGCAATCATAAATCGAGGACAACGTCCGAATTTTTCATATCAAACATAGGAAGATTTTGTGATTCAGCTTTTACTTCACAGGTGTTCATTACTATGTCTGATGTTATACTTTTGTAGTATTCTTTTATACATCTTTATTTTCAACAAATACATCAACTTTATCATGTAAAACTACATCTGCAGACTTCCCTTCACATGAATCATCAGAAATACAATCCCTTTGATTCATAATTTCCTGTATTTTTTCCAAAATCAAATATTCTTAATCAGAATACAACAATAATTATAATAAGTTTCTTAAAATATATGTGTATAAGTTAAAACTTAGATTCAAGAAATTTTTTTTAAAATTTATGGCCAGTTATAATAAAACCAAATCGCTCTCGAAATAGCACAATATATGATAAGATAAAAGCAAATTACTATTCGAATTTTATGTAAATTTTTTTATGTAAATTTTCTTAAATAGTTGACTGCAATATAAACATCATGATATATATATATTCTTACTTAAAGAGTTAAGTGTATAACAATAAATCAACAAAATAAGCCCGTCATCGTCATAAAAAAATAACATTACACGCAAAATTTCAGTTTGATTATAATTTGTATCTGGAACCGAATAACAAGCGGAGGTGCAGAAATGTACTCCTCAAAAGTTACTTCTAGTTAAGAATACTACAACTGTTATAAGTATGATAATTATATGAGCCGTTTTCTTTGGAAGTGGAGTAAGCAGAGGCGTAGCGACCCAGGGAACCCGTATTAATGATACGGGCTTTAGAAGCCTCAAAATGTGTCAGTAATTATTCTTCGGGATCAAAAATGAGCCCCCAAAGAATTTTGATAAGGGCCCGCTCAGAACTAGCTACTCCAGTGCTTCCACATCAAGTCAACGTAAGACCTTGGCATTGTATAAAAACGGCTGAAAACTCAGATACTTTGGAAGGCATTGATGTCAGACTGAAAGGTATCTTTCAAATGGGCTGCATTTTGGCAAAATAATCTTTACAGACACAGTAAGTCTCCAAATGCGGGATCCATTTCATTGGTGGCATCATCTAGTAGTGGCTCCCGCTACCAAATTTTGACGCTTGAGTTTATTCAATTCAAGATCTCGTCGGACGCTGAATATAACAATGATTTAATTTTGCCGAGAGTACCAGAGAGAGCCGAATTGACCCCCTCTAGGGATCTTTTACATGCAACGTAAAATAAAGTAACAAAAAATTATTACGTTTGCTGTTATTATTATTACAACTTACTTTTAGAATTATATACGGAAATAACCATTATTATCACCAGTGTCTTAGAGTATTTTTACATGTGTTGATAAAAATCATTGTGTGCGTTTTTTGATGCGACTCGAGTGCACCATAATTATGGCGCCCCCGTCTGGGCGGTTTGATTGGAACGTCAACAAAGAAGCGAAGAGGTAGGCAAAGATTTATTATTCTCCATTTTAAAGATAATGCATGAAGATTTGATATCTATTTTGAATGTTTTATCAATGAATCTTAAGCATTTGATGTATTGAATATACAAAGTTTAGAACATTTAAATTAATAAGATAGTAGAAATGGAAATAATAAAAAGAAACAAAACCGTTCCAAGAGCTTCATTTACCAGAGCATATATAAATTAGAAAGCGCATTAACTGACGATAGAGTCGAGTATAACGAAATTGAAATATGCTTTGAATTGCTTAAACAAGAAGCAGACTCTTTAGAAATAACTCATAACGGTTATTTAGATGGTTTAGAAGAAGACCAAGATTTTGAAAATCAATTCATTATGGTTGAAGAATACAGAGAAAAATCTTTGAGAATTTAGCTACAAGCTAAGCGTGCGTTAGAGCACTTGAAAAAGATTACGAAGGAAAACGAGACTGCTTTTACCAATAATGGCTCGCAGTTACAAAACGATTATGTCCCGAAAACATTATGCCAACGACTCTCCGAAGTAGAACTTTATAAATTTGGTGGAGATTTAAAAGATTGGTTGACATTTTGGAACCAATTCAAAAATATACATGAAAGTACGAATCTGACAAACGCGGATAAGTTTCATTACTTAATTCAGTCAATGAAATTAAAATCAGAATCTAGAGAAATCGTAGAATATTTTCCCATAACCGATGAAAATTATTCTTTAGCTTTAGAAAGCTTAAACGAAAGGTATGGTAGAAAAGACTTGTTAATAGATTTTTATGTAAGAGAGCTATTAAAACTTGTTTTGAATAACACTAATAGAAATAAAAATGATTCCTTGAATTGTTTATATAACAAATTGTCTACTCAATTGAGAGAATTGAGCTTCTTAGGTGTGAATTCCGATATGTGTGGGGTAATATTGTATCCTCTTGTCGAGAGTTCATTGCTTATAAATGTGTTACGTTTATTCGTACGACAAAGAAAAAGCTTGGAAAACGAACTAAATTTATCAAGTATTGATGCGATAATTCATTTTTTGAAAAATGGAACTCAAAACTGAAGAAAAAATCCGTTTAAGCAGAGCAGACATATTTCACTTTCCCTCGGAGCGTAAAAACGCTGCACCTGCAAATTCGCGAGATCGAAAACCCTCAACCACCGAATTGCTTAGACTAAAATCAAATGATAATTTATGTATGTTTTGTCTAAAAAAATCACACACACACATGAAACGCGAATGTGTAAGAAAGCTTATTTTATTCCTTTGGATGAAAAACTGTCAGTGATTAAAAAGAAAGGTTTATGCCGCATTTGTTTAACGAAAGGTCATTTAACAAAATTCTGTTATCTAGTATTAAGTGTAATCTCTGCTCTCTCTCTCTCTCTCTAAAAGACATTTAAAGTTAATGTGTCCTAACTTGGAAGATAATAAATTGGATCAACTCCCAAAACAGAGTTTTAATAATATGGACAAAAGGGTTACAGACACTTTGTATACGCACACACGTGTGGGGGGCAACGCATGATGTTTTTTTACAAACTCTTGTAGTTAATATTAAAGGAAAAAAGACACAACGTAAGGCTAGAATTATTTTAGATATGGATTCCCAAAGATCTTACATTAAAAAAATCTACCGCAGAGGAGTTAGGTTTTGAAATTCAGAGAGAAGAATTTTCGCACGCATTTATTTGGGGGTAGGAAAACTGAAGCACACAACGGCATAATTGCTATAAAATTTATCTTTATAGCCTAGATGGTAAATATAGTTGTAGTTTAGATGCTTTAGATCAAGATATGATTTGCAACGACACAGCTAACATTGAGTATGAACCTTGGATGAGGGAATTGAAGCAAAAGAAAATATTTTTATAACTGATTTTCAAAATAATTCAAGACCCATTGAAGTACTTTTAGGTTTGATTGATTGAGAGAGAATATTAACGTCGCACTGTTCAGCTACACGACGGCTTTTGGCGACGGACCACGTAATTTTGAACCATGGTCAAGTGAAGTGGACACCCCCCTCTCCTAACTACCACACCACACCAACGGGAGGACGTTTCAGCTCTCGACAGATTTTACGTGCATCGCTGCCCTACATGGCGGGTCTTTAGTGGTACTGGAATCGAACTCGTGACAAGGCAAGCCAAGATCCGATACCTATACCACTCGGCTACCGCGGCCACCAAAGTACTTTTAGGAGCCGACGTTGTTGGTAAATTATTTACGGAAAAACGAGAACAATTGAAATCTGGATTAGTCGCCATGGGGACTAAATTAGGTTGGACATTAATGGGAAAAGATCATCACAGTTACAATATCAAAATGTGAATATAACTGTCGTTAGTGTTTGATGTCTCAGAAATTACCAGTTCCAAACCGGAGCAGTAGTGACCATATAACTACTCCGCAGAGTGAACTTTCTAAGTTGAATGAAGAAAGTGTCAAAACTAAAATTACTTTTGAACAGAAATTATCTGAACTGCAGAAGGAAAATGGAGAACTACTAAGTGATGTGAAAGAAAAGAATATTGCTGTTGAAGAAAAAGATGAAATGTTGCATGATCTGCACAATCAATTAAAGACCAAAGAGACTGAAATAAATTTATTTAGCCAAGTAGAGAAGTTAAACCAAGAACTAGATGAAATGATGGAAAATGAGGAAGAATTAAAAATATTGCATGAAAAGAAGTTATTGTCTTCTAAGAAAAGTCAAGGAAAATCATCTGAATTCAAAAAGCTTCTGGTGATTACAGAAAAGAAACTTCAACGGAAAGAAAGTAAAACTAACTCTTTAAAAAATATGGTTAAAGAAAAAGAATACCAATTTGATGAACTTAGCCAAATGATTGATGCATCATTGAAGCAACTTGATTGGACAAACATCCTAAGAGCATTCGAGGCTAACGAAATAAGATGGAAGTTGGGCCCACCATGTGTCCCGTGGTGGAGAGGATTCTGGGAAAAGCTTAGTGGAATTTTAAAAGAAAAAACTTAGACCGGACAATACACTAGTGAAATTGGACATTCACTTGGACTTGAAAAAGAAATATCCTTTGAATAATTTCATTATTATAATTTTGAAAATTTAAATTTAATTTATGTTTATTATTTTATTACTTATAGAATATTTGAAAAATCACTAGAACAATTTTATTATTTCAATTTTGAGAATTTATATTAAAGTAATTTTTATTGCTGATATTTCTTTTGTATTTTATTACTCGTGGAATATTTACTCAAAATTTTAGTTTGAGATTTTGAATTGTGAAGCCTTTTCCTAAGGTTGTAGCCTTCCTTAGGTCAGATAATTGTATGCTTATGATATTTTTTAGTACATTTTCAGTTTGTTTAGTTCTTTGTTTTCTCCTAGAAGTTCTAAAACTCAAGTGGGGAGAATGCTGCGCCCTCTAGCGTCCGCTGTGTGAAGCTAGTTTTTGAAAACAAAGGACAGAGAAATAAATGGGCGAAAGAGCTGAAACGAGTTGTAACGAAGCAAGCGAACGGAATGTGTTACGTAGCAGTTTTTGTAGAAAATAGTTTTTAGTTTAGAAATTTATATTGTAAATAAATGTTAGAATTGCCTACCAAAAGAAGCCTCTTTGATGTCAACCATGAGAACCTCTCATTTAATTTAGTATAACGATCACATGGATCAACTGTCAAGAACACCACAATAATCTTCCACAAACATATTTTCGATTAGCATTATTATTCAATGAAAAAATTTTATTTATCTCACATTGAAACAAAATTCTACAGTTGATTATAAAAACCATTAGAAGTCCATTTAAAATAGGGAATTTTAAAAAGGTTTAAAGGACATTCAATAATTATTTACGATACGTAAAAAATGATTCTAATAACAATAACTAGGCTAAAAATTGAAACAAAATGTGGATGTGATAATTTTGCTTTGTGATTATTAATAAATGAAGAAATCTATTATTGTTAAATATTCATTTTGTATATTGCTTAAACTGTTTGAGTAATTTCAAAGAAAATGTGTTAATTGGTATGCATGTTTGGGAATGTGGTTTATCGTACGAGTAACTACCATATCAATGATATTATGTGCTGTAGATTTTCGAATAAATAGATTCGATTTAAATTTTCGAATAGATTTTCGAAATGATTCTAGAAATTTAAATACTTATGTGAGACACTTTTTAATTATTGCTAATTACTAAGGTGACCAATTTTTTTTACAATAAAAAGGAAGACGAAAAAATTACAACGTAAATGCATGAAACATTTTATTAATTCAAACAAAAAATAAATTAATTACGCTTACATCCTTTTAATTATTTACTTAAATTAGTATTTTTTCATGTAAGGATTTTTTTGTCAACATATAATTTTTTAAATAAATTGGAAAATTCGGAGCAAGAAACATCCTTCATACTGAACTTAGAGGCAAGTTCTACAGCTTTAGTACCAATGTTCAATCTTGGTCCAAAAAATAATTACCAACTGAAAAAAACTCTTTCAACTGCTGCATTTTAGTTCTAGAGCAGCACAACGTAAATTCAACAAGAATAACTAAATTTTCATATGAAATGTGTTCAGTTTTGAGATGGTTAAATACTTCAACCTATCTTCTATCAATTTCAACTTGCTGAATTTCTCAATATTCTATTTTATCAGAATTTAAACGTATACATTCATTCTTTTAATTTCTTCAAACAGACAATTGTCAGAGATTTTAATTTCAGGCATTTCACATTCCTTAAAAAATCAACACAATTTTCAATATCTGCCCAATTTACGGTACTAACGTATTAGAGTCACCGCAGCAAAATTTGCGCCTTATATCAAAACAACGAAGATTCTTAAGTGTTTTATTTGAAGAAAAACGATTCTCATGCTGCAGTTTTAGCTACGGTGACACTAATACATTACCCAATTTACAGTGGTGGCCAAAATTGGGGACATTTTTAAAAATTGTTATGTTTTTTAAGTTTGTACACTTATAGAAAATTTTACTTTGCGCAAAATGTAAAGTATTGTATATCATTTTAAAGGGTATTTAATACTGAATTCAATAAAAAGAACCAACAACATTCAAATATTTGCAACGCAAAAAAGGTTATGCTGCAACAACTGTCAATATACATTAGATACTGACGATAGCAGTGAGTTATCAGAGCTTAGTGAGGTTGCCTTTGTTCTTTATTACAGCTTCACATCGATGTTTCATTGAGCTGAAAATAGTTTTAACCTCTTTCTTTGTTATTACTTGATGCCAGGAAACTATATCCTCAATTAGTTCCTTTTTATTTCATTCGGACAAGAGTTTTCAAATGGTATTTAAAATTTATAAAAAAATGTGATAGAAATAACTTTATTGTTCAATTTTTCAGCTATGAGCTCTGATTTGAAATTTTAATTAAATAAATTTAATATCAGGAATTTTTATACATCCAAGATTGTTCATGATTAGTAACAGTATCGAGAGCGAAAGTCAGTTTAAAAACTGCATGCTTAATTGAAAAAAAAACAAACTTTTTACACACAAAAAATACTTGAAATTATACTCATATAGGGGCTCCTAGAATTTAACGAATACTTTAGAAATTTGTAAGAAAATTCCTGTGGTTGGATAACCAAAATTCAACTTACAGGAAAAAAATCAACCCATTTTTCCCTATAAACCACATTTAAATATAAATATCAAAATCCATTTTATTTTTCTTTTCAAGTTCATTAAAAGCAAAAATGTATCCAAGAAGGAAAAAGAGCAGCCACATAAAGGTAATCGAATACAGAATTTTGAAATTTTTTATTTTTATGCTTTTAAATAAATTTATCAATAATATATTTAACAACTTTTATTTTTTATTTTTGCATTCAGTTGATGCTTAAAATATGTTTTGTGGTACTTTTTTTTTACGTAGAGAAAATATTGTTTGATAAGTAAATGCAATTCGATTTTTACTATGTAAGTGGAATAACACCTGCCAAATTAGTAATTTCCTCCAGCTGGTTTGCTCACTGTTTTTTTTTAAAGTGCTACAGAAAGGAAAAAAGAGTTTATAACAAGAGTAAAATTGTCTGCTGGATAAAGAACTAACTCGAAAAAAAACCAGATTTATATTTAAAACAAATGTAAAAAGATTAACGTCTGTGAACTCCGTAAAAGTTTCTACAGAATTGAATCAATAGTTTTCCTTTTTAGTTTCACCCGAAACTATTAGACGAGTACTTAGATCAGTTGGTTGAAAGCCGGGGTGTGCATTAAGTCGATCGCGATCGATCGGTGGACCGCCAAGACATTTTGGGGTGACCGTTTTCACTAAGACCTAATAATCATTCCCTCATGCGAAGGTCTAGAAAAACCGTATTTATTCGAATCTAAGCCGCCATCGTTTCTAAGTAGTGACCAAATTATCAACAAGAATTTGTGAAAATTGAAAAATAGTCTAAAATGGTTTATCGAAATCCAATTTTACGAAATTGTAATTAACTTAAAAGGAAAACTAATAAGAAGTGAATAATTATTTTATCAGTATTATAAACTTTTAAGGGGTCTCAGGGGTGTTAAATTTCTCTAGAGGTCTGAAAATGTAAACAGTTTTCAAACAGGTATAATTCTTTTAAATTTAAATTAAATAATTTGAATCTTTTACACATTATTTATAAAGGAATGGGGCTTCAGAAAAATATAAAATGTTTAAAATATAATCATAATTTAAAAAATTATAAGCATATGGAAATAAGAAACTTTTTTATAAGAAATATTTGTTAAGTTTTACGTTGCGTATGCTATTTTCTAAAATAGTAGCTTTAATTACTAGCTATAAGTTGATTAATAAAGTTAAGGGTATTATTACACTGTAGCTATTTTTATATAAATAGAATAATAATTTACATATTTTAATAAATAAAAAAATACATTTTTTAAAAATATTTAAAAAATTGCAATGTTTTACAAATATTTTGAAATACATAAGATACATAATACTAAAATTAGGTAGGGCTTAAAGAGTATGGTGCATCTTATTTTTCTGTAAAGTTTTATACATCAGAGGCTACTATTTTAGAAAATAGCGTGCGCAACGCAAGAAATGCTTAATATTTATAATAGAATTTTTATATGCTTATGATTTTTTAAATTATTATTATATTTTAAACATTTTATACTTTTCTGAAGCTCCATTCTTTTATAAATAATGTGTAAAAAAGATTCGAATCCTTTAATTTAAATTTAAAAGAATTATACCTGTTTGAAAATTGTTTATATTTTCAGACCTCTAGAAAAATTTAACACCCCTTAGAACCCTTAAATACGTGCATGAAGTTGTAATTGTTGCTCTAAATTCCCCATCCAACAATTTTTTTCCCCTTCGAGCCCAATTTTCAGCTGCATTAACATTGGGGAGGGGGGGATGCGGCTTAGATTCGAGTAATGCGGCAGTTTAAAAAACACGGATGAAAAAAATAAATCGAATTATAAGAGAACATTTCGTTGAATAGGAAACACAATTCGCTATTTGGAGGTTATTTCACGACGAAAATCATAAAATGTTTTTGGTACCCAGGATAAGTTCACTAAATAGAGAAATTCATAAAACAAAGGCTCGTAAAATGGAGGTTCGACTGTCTTTTTTACTTTCTTTTAGCTCACTACATCTACGCCACTAGGTGAACCACAACACTTTGAAAAAATTAGAAGTAGCCCGCGTACTCTGGAAAAGTCTGCCCACCCTTGGTTTAAAGTATCCGATTATTTGCGAAAACTTTTTTTTTTTTAAAAATGGAAATATAAGTTGTTTGTGGTTTTTTAGATTTATATAGTAATTTTAAGAAAGATATACTAAAATTTAAAAAATATATATATTGTTACTAAAATGGGAAAAAATAGGTAAAAATTTACAAAAAATTACATAAATGGGACCCCTTCTGTACAAAAAGTTTATGAACAAATTTTCAATGATGATATGTTGCTTTGCTATTTCTTTTTGGAATGACCTTCAGGATAAGAGATATTTTAATTTTTACAAAAACTAGAGCAATCTTAGTTATTATATGAAGTTACTTTAAAAAAAAAAAACAGTGATTATAGTCACATAAAGAACTGTGCATTTTGTAATAAAACAGTGATTGATAAATCTGAAGGTTAAAACCACTTCTACTGTTATACAGAACATACACACAAAATTTCAGCAAACTATTGTAAAAACTTTTTGAGCAATCGCTGTCTCCGTTTGAGCTTTTCGGGAAAAAAAAACAAACACATTTCGAGTAAAACGCATTTTAAAGTTTGACATCTTATGTAAAGTTATGGCATCTGTTTTTACTAAAACACTTGTAGTTTTTGTTCTAGTGAATGGAAAATAAAAAAACTTGGTATTTTTATAAAGTTAATAAGATGGCCTATGAAATAAAATCATAAAAAAATTTGTCAATTTAAAAAACAACATGATATTTAAGGGTAGTTGGATACCTTAGAAGTACGTTCTGCAAGACGTTTGTATGAATCTAAAGAATAGGAAATTAAGACTTAGTTCACCAGTCAATGATGATAAAGCTAATATTTTATTGGAATCGCACGTTGTTTGCACCTGAGAACCAATTTCCCATTTTTGATTCTAATGAGCATACAAAAGAATGGAGAAAGGAAAAAAAGGAAATTTAATCATAACAAACTCTTTTTTGATACATTGATCACGGTAGTAAAATGAATACAGAATGTAAAGAGGTCTCAGGGGAGTTAAATTTCTTTAGACGGCTGAAAACAAACAATATTCAAATATATATTTGAAATTAAAATTAAATAACTCGAATCTTTTACACATTAGTTATAAAGGAATGGGGCTTCAGAAGAAAGTAAAATGTTTAAAATATAATCATAATTTAAAAAAAATTATAAGTGTATGAAAATAAGAAACATTTCTATAAGAAATATCAATTAAGTTTTATGTTGCGCGTGCTATTTTTCTAAAATAATAGCTTTAATTACTAGCAATAAGTTGATTTATAAAGTGAAATGTATCCTTATTACACTGTAGTATTTTTATATGAATAGAACAATAAATTATATTTTTAAAAAATAAAAAATAACATTTTTTTTTAAATTTCAATATTTTTTTTAATATTTTGAAATATAAATGATATATTATTCTTAAATTAAGTAGGCTTTAAAGAGTAAGATACATTTTATACTTCTATGAAGTTTTATACATCAAAGGCTACTCTTTTAGAAAATAGAGCGCACAACGCAAAAATGACTTAATATTTATTACAAAATTATTTCTTATTTTCATATGCTTATAATTTTTAAAACTATAATTATATTTCAAACATTTTGTACTTTTTTTGAAACCATAATCCTTTGTAAATAATGTGTAAAATATTCGAATTATTTAATTTAAATTTAAAAGAGTTATACCTGTTTGAAAATTGTTTATATTTTTACCCCTCGAGACAAAATTAACGCCCCTGAGACTCCTAAAGACTTTTAAAACGATGCTGATAAAATGATAGATTTTATAAAAGCAATAGAATTGAATTCTTTATTATTTATTTTGTTATGAACAAAATTATTCTAAAAACATAAGACTTGCTTGAACACTCGGAATTTAAATTAATTATAAATGAAACAAGTCATAACAATGTGCTATAATTATGTGATGAAATATGTTTGCAAACTTTATCTTATTTAGTAGACATGCATGGATCGCCCAACCGATGAAGTGGTTAACAACGCTACCTGCGGTGCCGTAGGGACGGGTTCCGAATCCAGGAGAAGACATGGATGTTTGTAAATGCATAGTGCCTTTGAGGCATGGGGGTACTCTAAATAGCCGTCGAGCCACATGTCCTCTTGTGTAGTTGGTGGAAGGGGAAGAGAGGTGGGAGGCCCCTGTCAATTCCCAGGGTTTTATCCCTCTAAATTGGGGTGGGACCGAGCAAAATGTATAGTCACCTGCATGGTGTTCAAAGCTAAGGCTAACAACAGGCGTAAAAATTCTAGCCCTTAGCCTCGTTGAATTTCGCGGGCCTAAATCTGACTTCGTCAGGCAAGTGACATTAGTCACAACAACAACAACAGACATGTATGGTGTTCTAAATGAAGTAAATATACAAAATGCGCATATTATAAAAAATTAAAGAAAAGAAAAACGAATGCAATAGTTTTAATGCTATCTTCGGCTAATGTTAAAGGATAGGGGCCGAATTCGAAATATTTTTTCAGATATAAAAGTACTCAAACATTAATATTATATTTTGGGAACACTATCCTGTCGAGAATCACTTATTTTATCATACTACTCATTTTTATCCGAGTTCACACATTTTTCTTTTATAAAATGTGTTCTGTAATTTGCTTCCTATACCGTAATGCTAAATGAGCTCTCCCTTCACATATTAAAAGGAAAAACTAATTATTTATGAAATATTTCGAAATTTTAAAAACACCATACTATAAGCAAATGCATGAGTTACAATGTCACAAATTTTTATAAAAATTGAGGCATTTTTTCTGCCTGAAAATGTGCTTCGCGTCAAGTTCACGCTCTCGTACATATGGCGAAAACAGCCTTAAGAATAAACACAATTTGAATCTCAAACAGGATCATGTGCAATGTTTTGAGAAATTAACTAATGAATTGAATTTAAACGACAGAATTAAAACGTCTATAATGGATCTCAGTTTTTTTCCATTAAAAATATCAGAATATTTTCTAGAAGAGAAAACTAAGCATTTAAGATTTATAAAAAAATTCTTTCAAGTACTGTGATAAATAAAAAGGCCTGCGTGAAAGAGAGAGAACAGCTTGTCAACAGATTCGATGTTAAAATTCAAATTTAAGTAAGAACAAGTCCTAACAGTTTGGTTGAAAAAATTCATACAGATTGCACAGAAGATTCTCACACAATTATAAACCTTTAAATGTTATTCAGAACAAGTATTTACGTGAAAAGTCTTCATCGACGTATGTGGCAACAAAAACAAAACATAGAATCAAATTAAATGCAGAATATAAAATGTGACTGCTTTTAGCTTATCCTTAAAGTCCCTTTAGGAGATTTTCCGTTTTTGTCTGAACCTATTCAACTGCGGTAAAATGGATCCCCTTTCAACAAGATTTAACTGCATGAAATAAAAAAAAAGTCTCGTGGGACCAAATCAGGTGAATAAGGAAGATGCTTCGTCATGGTAATGTTGTTGCTGGTCCGAAACTGCTGTGACATAGCCATCTTTCGATAGCTATGACGTGTTGGATCCGCGTAAGTTAGAGGTGTGGGATTATCTAAAGGATGAGACATTTTATAATTCTTAATACAACTTTTATTAAGAATAACTTAAATTACTTATATCTAATGAACAACTTACTTTAAGTGAGAAAAAACCACAAATTAGACCGAATATTTAAGTCAGAACGCACAACTAGATCACTTATCCTAAATATTATTGATTATCTACCTAATCTCACTTTCTATATAATATTATCGTTTAGAAAGTAACCTTCCTACCTTGGTTGAAGACTCATCTTATCTGCTACTTGTAGATAGGTGTACTCATGTACAATTACTCTTCTTTATAAATATTATTATCGAAGGTGGGCGTTTCCTTCTTCCTTTTGAGTAGGCCGTCTAAACTCTTGTTTCGAACTGTTCCACACTAAGCTTTCTCTAAGATTGCCCTTCCCTCTCACTAAACCTTCTTTCCTTTTAAAGTATATCTTATTTGCATTTTTGCTTTGTTTTTCTTCTTGGTATTGGGTTGGAAAAGTTTTGCCATTAATCGTGGCCGTCAAAGAACGTAAGAGTTATGTTAGAAGAAGAACGCCAGAGATGTCACACTGCTTGACAGATCGGGCCATCTGAGGCGATGCATTGTCTTGGTGCTTGATTGATTGATTGAATATTAACGTCGCACTGTTCAGCAACACGAGGGCTTTTGGCGACGGACCACGTAATTTTGAACCATGGTCAAGTGACGTGGACGACACCTGAGCTGGCACCCCCCTCTCCTAACTGCCACACCACACCACGGGAGGACGTTTCAGCTCTCGACAGATTTAACGTGCATCGCTGCCCTACACGGCGGGTCTTTAGTGGTACTGGGCTCGAACTCGTGACATGGCAAGCCACGGTCCGATACCTATACCACTCGGCTACCGCGGCTATATTGTCTTGGTGCAACAGCGACCCATCACTCCGCAATTCTGGCCATTTTTCACCAAGTCTTTTTAGTATTTTACTGTAGTAGTGTTGATTAACAGTCTGACTGTAAATTGCGGCCCGCCACACAATTATTTAAAAATAATTAAACATAAAGCTTCAAGTTTTTTTTTTTTTTTCAATTTGAAATTTATTTGAGGTGAACCTCATATATAACTCTACAATATATTTGCCTGTCACCTATTCTTGTTTTAAAAGAAATCCTTTTTTGATAATAGAAATGGCCTTTGGATTAAAAATATATTTTTTATATTTCATTAAACGTTTTCATTTAATTTCACTATAGTAAATTTATTTTTTATTAAATTCTGAAATGCACTGTGTGCATGTTCTGAACTATAGATGATACTCTGGTTCTTCGCGAGTGTGACTTTTATTTCTCTATTTCCTTCTGTGTCCAAAGTTATTTTTAAAGTTTTAAAAAATATTCAAGACGGTTAAGATAAGGCAATGTTTACTGAATCGTTTGAGAATGAAAGCACAAATTTCAACAAATGGGAAAAGAAAGATCACTTAATTCAAAAGGAACGCCATAATTTTCAAGATGTCAACTGTAATATTTTTTGTGCTCAAAATAAGATTAAAATATATGTCTGATATCTAAACACTCTATTTAAGTTGCAAAGGAATATAATTTTAAAAGGCACTATGACACAAATCACGAAGCAAGCTAGTATATGCAAAACGTTGTGAAGACAAATGGTCCTAATAGAGTGCAATTCTAAAATTTGTTGAAGACTATACAACTGCTGTAAAAGTTATATATTATTACATTTAATCACGCAAGCAGATCGAAATCATTTGCTGAAAGGGAATTTGTTAACACGTTTATATTTAAAACAGCAGTAGTATAATATTCAGCACAAACAAAACAAATTAAAAATGTAAGCTTAAGTCGAAATATTGTAGGTAGAAGAGCCGAGAATTTGAGAAATCAGCATAATTCAATATATTAACATTCCAAGCCTACTTTATTGAAAAATTGATGATCGAAATTTCGCTGAACTAATCGGTTTTTTTTCCCGAAAGCGATGTTGATTTAAAATAAGTGAAGAACATTTGGAAATTATTCATATTCAAAACACAATCTCTGAAGTCGCTGTTGAAATGAGCTTATAGATGTTTTTAAAAAAATATAATTTACCATTGAAAAAATTGACTTGTCTTGCATGATGCTATAAAGCTTTTTTAAACATAGAGCATGTTTTAAAAATAGTCGCGAAAATTGTGTAAATTATTTTCGTGAACATAAGACTTAATCATCGTCATTTTGCTTCATTTCTGGCAGATACAGAAAATGAATACAACGATTTACCATATTATATGAAAATTTTCACAATGGCTTTTAAATCATTAAGGGGAAAATGATTTTTTAAATTGATGGGCGACATTATATTTTTCTTGGAAACAAAAATATTATGAATGTGCTGAATTAAAAGATGGACAATGGATAAAGGACCTGGTTTTCTCAGTTGATGTTACGAGCCACATTGATAAACTTAATTTTAAGCTTCAAAGCAAAAATCTTGCTGTTACAACTCTATTTAATAATATTATAAATTATTACTTTGGCGAAAATAAATAGAAAAAGAAAACTTGTCTCACTTTGAAAGCTATCAATATCTGTTGATTAAATCAAAATTTACTGAAAATGCTCACAAAATTAAATTGTTTCAAACGGAATAATTCGTTCTAACTTAAAAACCTATGAGCTATAAGTTCGCACTTTTACTTCATCTCTGTCTATCCATATTGAAATTGTTGGTGAAAGCTAACAAATAAGTTGAAATCCATTGTGATTCCTTGTGAAAGAGAAAATCTATGGAAGTTTGAAAATTCTAGATTTTTATACTTATTTATCAGTAGATCTGTTTTCTAAAATTTATTGTTTGTTATCCGAATAATGGCTATATTCGCAAGCACTCCTTTATGCAGGCAGTTGTTTTCATTAATGTGAAAAATAGCGGGAATTCAGAAAGATTAAGACACCCCAATAAACATTCATCGTCAATTTTAAAAATTACATCTCAGTAATTTTAATCAAACCTTCATGACTTGCTTTGTGAAAAAAGCGATGTTTATGTTAATTGATTGATTGAATCCTGACGTCGCACTGTTCAGCTACACGATGGCTTTTGGCGATGGACCACGCAATTTTGTACCATGGTCGTGACGTGGACGACACCTGAGCTGGCACCCCCCCTCTCCTAACTACCACACCACACCAACGGGAGGACGTTTCAGCTCTCGACAGATTTAACGTGCATCACTGTCCTACACGGCGAGTCTTTAGTGGTACTGGGCTCGAACTCGTGACAAGGCATGCCATGATCTGATACCTATACCACTCGGCTACCGCGGCCACTACGTTGAGTCTAATAAATGCATAATACATTATAAAAATCGTATTTTATTAATTTTTTTAAGATTGTAAACATGAGGTCCCCACCTTTTAACAAAATAGTCCGTATGGCCTGTAGTATCATACGAGTTTAACACCCCTGTTGTGCAGCATCAAGATAGGCAGAAACAGTTACAGTTGATTCTCCGAAAACGCGCGCGCGCGAAAGTCCTATACACTTTCAGCCAAGATGTGGCACAAAAAAACATTCATTTTAGTTGAGTCTCCTATTCCTTGCAATTCTAGCCACTCGTGAGGATTTTCTAAGCTCCAAATGCGCGCGTTATGAGTTTCTGTTCAATAGTTGTCATTTTTCTATTAGCGTGCTGATCGGCGGGGAAGGGGGGGATTAACATACATTCCAACACCTGCCGGTAAACAAAATTGTTTCAGAGTTGCTCTTTCATTCAATATATAAATTATATTCAGTCACAAAAGTCTATATACCCCCCCCCCCAATACACACAGATCTAGCATGATACTAATATTTTCGAAAATACAACTTTATTTTCGTAATTATCTTAGATAATAATTCATATCTAATAAAGAAAATTATGAACATATTCATTAAAATATATCAAAAATAAACAAAATATGAAATTATATAGTCATGAAAGTCTACATACAGGGACAGAACAAAACAATTTGTAATAATTAATAAGCAAAAATGTAATGTTAATATTTGCAGGACCTCCCTTTGAAGCAATAACTGCCTGCATTCGGTTTGGCATTGACATAACAAGATTCTTCGTCGTCTCAGGTGAAATTTGTGTCCAGGCATGTTCTATGGCCTTCCTCAGAGTTTCCTTTCTGGATATTGCTTGTTGCCGAACTCTTCTATCAACTTCCTCCCAGAGGTGTTCGATGGGATTAAGGTCCGGCGACTGTGGTGGTGAATGCAGTTGTTTAGGCGGGCAGTAGAGCAGCCATTCCTTAACAATCTTAGCTGTGTGCTTCGGATCGTTGTCTTGTTGAAAGACAAAGTTGCTCCCAAGTCCCAATTTTTGGACCGAGGGGTGTAGATTGCTTTGCAGAATCTTTTAAGTATCCAAATTTATTCATGTTGCCATCGATGAACACCAAATTGCCCACTCCAGTTGCCGCCATTGCGTCCCAAACCATCACACTACCTCCACCGTGTTTCACAGTTGGAGTCAAATTCTCGGGGTTCACTGCTGTGTTTTTTTTTTCTCCAGACTTTTCCGCGGCCATCACTTCTAAACACGTTGAATTTGCTCTCATCGGTGAATACAACTAGTTTCCAAAAGTCAAAATCCTTGTCAACGTGTGGAGAAGCAAAATCGTCTCTTCTGTTGGTTCCCAGATGAGATGAACGGTTTTTTGCTGGAAACTCTGCCATTGTAACCGCCTGATCGAAGAATTCTACGAACAGTTTCTGGATGTACTTTCTTTCCACTTGCTGTTGCAATTTGATCCGCTAATTTTGGAGCACTAATTTTCGGATTTTTCTTCACTTTTCTTACTATGGCTCTTGCATCACGATCACTAAGCTTGTGTGGACGACCACATCGAGATTTGTTGAGCACATTTCCACGCATAACGTAATTTCTATAGAGTGTTTGCACAGTTGACCGAGGTTTTTTTACAATTTTGGATATTTCGGAATAAGATTTCTTTTCACCTTTCAACTTTTTACGATCAGATTTCGAAGTTCTAAAGATGTTCCCTTTCCCTGGCTCATTTGTTGAAGTTACAATGTTGAAAATTTTGTCAATGGAAGTAAATTACGGCTCCGAAATTAGATCCTCAAATTTGAAACGAAATTTTACAGCTAATAAAAGATGTTTGCTCAGATTCTGTTGCAAATAAAGTATTTAAAAGTCAAAGAAGAGATTTTGCTAATGGATTACTATCTAAACTCACTATCTAAATTTGGTTGACAATCAAAATTCCAGAAAAAAAAATGTGGACAAAAAAGAAGTTCTTTGGGAAAAATAAAATGAAGCTCAAAAGACGTATCACTGTAGAAAGTTCTCTGCCTCAAAGAACTTAAGCAAAGAAACCAGAGGTATCGCAACCGACAATTTGTCGTAATATAAAGAAAATTGTCCATAAAAAATAGAATAAATTAAACTGTCTTCAAAAGTCTGTCAAGACCGCAGAAAATGAAGAAAACGTTCTTGGCCTCTGTATTTAATGTTACACAAAGATAGATACAAAGCATGGATTACTTCGGATGAAGCACTGTTTTTCATCTGCCATTCAAAACCATAACGAAGATACCTTATATTTCACGTAAATGCACCTCACAAAGATGCAGCTGTTTTGCAAAAAGCAAGTTGATTATCAAGTGTTATGGTATGGATGGGAATGTCCTCTCAAGGCTTAACAAAACCATTTTTTGTAGAAAAAAAAGCCAAAGTAGATGATTATTACTATCAGAATAAAGTTTTGAAACGATCAAAAAAAGTAAATGTCTTTATCCTCGAGAGGAAACTTTGTTTTTCATCAAGATTCTCCACCAAATAATGCTGCAGAATCAAATATATGAAATGGAAGAAGGATTAAAAATTAAATTATCTGTCTCCTGAGAAATGGCTACCATCATCCCCTGAATGTGTTCCTTGCCTTTATTTTTTATGAGGATTCTTAAAAATACAATTAAACAGATGTAAAGTAAGAACACTCCAAGGGATTCAAAAAGCAATCAAAGAGGGAGTTGGAAAAATACCCTCCACAATATTCAAGAAGCCCTTTTGTCTTGGCCGAAACACTTCTGCAAAAGTGTACTCTGCTAAAAGAAACCACATTGAAAACAGGTACATAACTTAATTCGATAAGAATGTATGATGCTCTGAAATTGGTCGCATTATTTTTTAATCAGCCGGTAATTTAAAAGATTGTATATAAATTTGTATGAAATTTTTTTTCCATACTCTAAAGCATAATTATATAACGAATTTATTACTCGTACAACAGTTTTATACTATACATTATTCAAAAACATCTAACCCCAAAATAGAGCATAAGAAAGAAATTCTAAATTCTGCACTGTGTATTATTAACTCTTTTAACCCGCTTTTTTTTTTATCTACAACGCTGAACAAAATAAACGACATGGTGCAAACAATTACAAATATCTTTTAATTTCCTTTGATTAAAATTGTTACGTAGAGTAATAATTATTTTGACTGAGTGATTCATAAAGTTGGATTATAAAGTAACACGAGAGTTTTTGGAGACGGTCCTTGGAATTTTTACCCTGATTAAGTGATGAGGACGACACCTGAATCCTAAATTTTAAACCACACCAATGGAAAGACGTTTGAGCCTCGATATATTTCACATGCATCGGCTCCTTCTATACATTTGGTGTTTAGCATTACTAGGCTCGCACTCATGGTGATAAGTCGGTTACCCTGACCACTAGGCTACCGAGGCTCCAAAAACCTGTCTAATAGAGAGGCACATGCACATTTAAAGCATAGAGGCTTAAAAAACTCACGTTGGTGTGTAGTAAAAGTTTGGAGAAAGAGATGCTGCTCAGGTCTTATACCAGTCCTTTGATCGTGACTCAGAATCACGAAAACCGTTGCCAAATTTTTTGTATTGCTTTTAGATAAGTTCATAATTCGTTTATATGTATAACGAAAATGTTCAAATTGTCGTCTTTAGAACAAATTATATAACTAGCACTTATCACATGTTGTGATTTATTTTTACAATACACTTCTGACAAATAAACAGTATTCAGTTCCTTACGGTTTTTTCAATTAGCTGATTCATTTATACATTTCGAAGATTGAAATTCGATTGCCTTCTCATGCATGATCTAAAGTCATCCTTTTAGATGAAATATTTACAAACAATAAAAGATTCTCAACTTTTCGGTAGATTCTAATCTGACACGCCCCTGCAGTCGCTTGTGAATTTGGATGCAAGGAATTAAGAGACATTTTGATAGAATCAAAACCTTTTTTCTACGTATCAATTTACTATATCAAACTTTAATGTAAGCCAGCGTTTCTCAAACTGTGGGGCGTGCCCCCTTGAGGGGCGTGATAATTCTACAAGGGGGGCGCGAGCATATTGAAAAGTTGAACACTAAAGATTATTCAAAACATTACTAATTTACTGAAAGTAAGCAAACAAAATACTTTCTGACATAAAATATAAAATACACATTTACACTGATATAATACACTTATAAAAGTATCTTTACTGTACAATGTATTTTATTATTAATTTAAAAATACTAAGTTAAGAAAAAGTTTGATAATTACCAGTGACCCCATGGGCTTGTATTAACACTTATCTTGATGATTTGTACGGTTTATAATTAATTCCTTAACTGCCGATTAAAAGATACGCGGTTTGGTCCCCAATGCCACGGTTTTCCACGTAGACGCGCATATTTGGATGTTTTTGGGGTGGAGGAGAAAAGGAATAAATAAGCAAAATCCTCTGAAATAAGTAAATCCTTTGCAAAGACCGTCAGTCCTTTTATCGTATTCCAAAGCCTTCGGAATAAATTTTATGGATAACAGTGCACAGAAAAGATCGTACTTCGGAAAGACGTATATATACGTCCAGAAGATTAATGCTCTGGCTGAGCGAGACGTTTATATACGTCGGTGGCACATAAGAGGTTTAAGTCACACTATAGCTTTAGTATAAAAGTGTAGTATTATTGAATTTCCAATACAATGTTATTGTGTGAAGGGGGGCGCGATGAAAATGATGACTGAATATTGGGTCGAGAATATTGAAAGTTTGATAAGCAATGGTGTAAACGAAGGGAGAGTGTTCAACTTACCTTGGGAAGCTTGCATGGGGTACAATGTCTCCTCAGGCTCACGAAATCTTTTATTCTGGGAAAACTGTTTGTTTGTTAACTATGGCATAGTCAGTATCCTCCTATATGACAGTCTTCAAGGGAACTAAAATGTGTTTGTCGCATATCTCCCTCTTTTTATTTGGAGGTAGCAAACGTTTTCTACAATCTTAAGGTGCTTGGGTTGACTGAATTCCCCTAGTGACCACTTTTGCTCCAAAATATTTTGTATGAACATTTTCCTCTGTGTACGACAGTGGTTTTGATTGTTGTGTGTTGTACAACTCATTATGGTTTATAAATGCAAAAGAACAGAATATTAAAAAAGAAATAGATATCTGATAGAATTTCAAGTTCAAAAAATGAAATTGATCAAGCAAGGAAAGAACCTGTGTGTGATGAAATAATAGATATAAATCACAATAGATAAAGTAAATTTAGGAAAAGCGATGAACATATTTGAATCGAAAGAAAGATTTTCAAATGCCACCTAAAGAACTCCGTCAGAAAATATATGAAGTTGCAAGAAGTGTACCACAAGACATACTACACTCTGTCAAAGACACATGGAAGATAAAGCTCAAAATGTTATTTGTCGATCGTCCAAAGACAGTAAAACTACAATAACTTGAACAAAATGCGACAGATTTCCTGCAATTATCATTCCTATAATGCCAGAGAAATGTATGTGTTATTTGTCTTTTATTAAAATGGGCACATTTGAAACATTTTAGTTCAGTTTGATTGATATTTTTTCTCAAATTATCAAAGAGAGATTTAAAAGTCCTTAAAAGTAGGTAAGTATACTTTCTCATAGCTAAATTGTTCATTTGAATTACAATTTTTATCGTGTACAACATAAATAACTATACAAAAAAAAGATTGGGGTGACTCCATCACATCACGTGACCACTAAGGTTAGTATCGAGTGTGTGACTTCTTCCGGGTTAATTACTACCTATATATCGACAATAATTAATTGGATCACTTATCTATGACGATTAATACCGCCGCACTGGTGATCTTTCATCGTGCGGATATCTCCATATTCAAACTCCGATGGCTTCAGTTATTATAACTCGAACACTAACTTCAGCATCAGCCTGACGACGGTCGATTGACTATCTTTCTCACCACTTGAATTAAAGTAGCAACTCACATTTGTATAAATCACGGTTCCAACACAGAAACCGATTTTATATAATAATACAGCAGTTTAAAAGAATTTCTATATATTAGTTAAAGACGCAGATACGACCCTTTACTAGCTTAAAGTTTTGTCGGCTCGGTTCACTTAGAAGTTCCATGCCCGATTCGTAAGCTTAAGGTTGCGGGTTCGACCCCGGTTGGAGTCTATAGATTTTATTGATGTGAAAATCGTAGGCAAGCATTCCATATGATTATCAGGAATGCAAAAGATTCCTTGAGTATCAATTTGGCCCAAGTACTCTCGAAAAATTAAAATCTGTAAAATAATAATCAATAAAAAGCTTGAATTAAATTAATTCAAGTGTGCAAATTTGGTAGAGAGGCCACCACTAGATGGAGCGACCATGAAACGGCTCTCACATTTTGGAGCTTTCAGTGTCTGCAAAGGCTGTTGATAAAATACAGCCCCATTGGGAAAAAAACTAGCTTATATTTCAAAAAAATAAATAAATTGCACGTGAATTTCAAAAGTGTTTCTTGAAAAACATGCTCTTCAGGAAAAAAGAAGAAAAAGACCCATTCAGATACAAAATAGTTCAACGAAGAAGAATGAGATATTGCCTTTTTTTATCTGTTATAACCGATGAAATAAATAGTTGATATAAATACACGTTAAACTGTCGCTGCTATGGTAATTTAATTTCTTTGGCAGTTTCGCTTTGAAATCTTTCAAAAAGGAAAAATATTTTGAATCCCTCGAGGTTTATTCTAGACAATAAAAGAATAAAAAAAAAAAAAAAAAAAAAAAAAAAAAAAAAAAAAAAAAAAA
>BMAV01016514.1:106758-132277 GCA_019973955.1 Trichonephila inaurata madagascariensis
AAAAAAAAAAAAAAAAAAAAAAAAAAAAAAAAAAAAAAAAAAAAACTCAAGAAAATATCCCCAATTGTCTTTCTGAACTGATTCCAAACTGATTTAAATTTTAGGTTCTTTTTTGCGTTGTTCAAGTACATTTTCTTTCAAAACAGCTTAAATGATAGAAACATATTTTAAAAAGAGATATATTTCCCATCGAAGCACGTGCGAGATTTGGATATTATCTTCTAGGATCTTTTGAAAGAAAATATATTATTTTACTGACATTCAAATAATAAAAAAAAATGTGAATAAATGGCATTTTTTGTTTAATCATGTTATCTGTTAGCACATTTCACTATAATTCCAAAATATTTTCAGCTAGTATACAAGATAACTGCGAATTTTGTATAACAATATTGAAATAAAACACCCATGTCCATTTACTTAGAGTCTTTTTTCCTTTAATGCGTTGTAGTGGTTTTTCAAAATGCATTTTCTTTGAAGGGCGGAAAAATTGAATTAAAATGAATACCTTTTTTCAACACTTATTTTGCATTACAATAATTCTACACATAATTGCATTTCTGATTAATATATGTATTTTTCGATATTCGAAACTATCTTGTGTATTTAAAAAATGTAAAGGATTTTACTGAGAGAGAGAAGATATTTTGTATATGATAACTCGATAGAGATATATTTCTGCGTAGGAAAGATTGCATAGACTAATTGAAAGGCCACCCTGTACGAGCATATTTAAAACATTTGTAAAATTTAAAAATAAAATGGATTTTATAAGAGAAATTTTCTCACGAGTTTAAAAAGGAACTGTAGTAGGAACATGTTTTGTATATGTTATATATTGGATCATTAAATAATAATCAAGATATATGTATATGATGTAAAATTATAAAATACGAGGTTTAATATACTGATACGAAGTATAAATGTACTGATTGTGTGATTCATTCATTCATTTTCGTATGCACATGTGTGTGTATACAAGGGTATGTGTATATATGTACGTGTGTGTGTACATGTGTATATGCACGTGTGTGTGTACATGTGTATATGTACGTGTGTGTGTGTATATATATATGTACGTGTGTGTGTACACGTGTATATGTACGTGTGTGTGTACATGTGTATTTGTACATGTTTGTTTGTACATGTGTGTGTGTGCGTGTGCATGTGTATATGTACGTATACGTGTGTATGTGTGTACATGTGTATATGTACCTGTGTACATGTGTATATGTACCTGTGTACATGTGTATATGTATCTGTGTACATGTGTATATGTACGTGCGTGCATGCGTATGTACAAGGTCTGTTCTGAAAGTAATAGGACTCATTTTCCTTCTGAGCGAAAGGGCCGGGCGAGAGGCATTAAGCGCACGTACGATGGAGGGGAATATTAGGAATGCTGGAAAAAATCGGCAGTCGGCTTTCGACTGTTGAAAAAAGCAGGTTGCTTGTACTGTGAACCTCTGTCGAAACGCCTCGTCACGGAGAATCATAAAGCGTTTTCTGGAGTAGAGATATGCCATCAAATTTTGTGTAAAGCTTGGTAAGACCGGAAAAGACACTCGTGACATGATTAAAGACTGTAATGCTGCTATGGGTAAATCGAGTGTTTTTTTAATACACAAGCTGTTCCGAGAAGGTAGAGAAAGAGTGGCAAAAGTCAATGCTCATTTGCTGTTATGATCGCCCATGGAATCATCCACAAAGAGTTCGTTCCAGCCGGACAAACAGTGAATGTAGTTTTTTAAGTGGAAATCCTCACAAGACTGCGAAAATGCATTGTTCGTGTACGTCCAGCCATCTTTAACAATTGGCGGCTGCACCATGACAACACACCAAGCCACATAGCGTTCCGCGTAGTGGAGTGTCTTGCCATGCACAATGTGACAACGTTCTCTCATCCTCCCTACAGCCCCGACTTGTCCCCGCCAGGCTTTTTACTGTTTCCAAGAATAATATCGACGCTGAAAGGGAAGCATCACGGATCGGTAGAGGTGGTTGAATAAGCCGTGACGAGTAAACTAAACAGCATTCCCTTCCAGGCGTTCCTGGAGGCGTACAAAAATTAGAAAACTCGTTTTCAGTGCTCTATAGATACGGAAGGGTGCTACTTTGGAAAATTGTAATTGTTTGTACTATTTTTATGAATCATTTTTTTAAAAAAAAATGAGTCATATTATTTTCAGAACACACTCTGTATATGTAAGTGCGTGTATGTGTGTGCTTATGTGCGCGCGTGTATGTGTGTATATGTCCGTGCGTGCATTTGAACACCGTCAGGTATGGATTAGATTTGACTACCTGTCAATGTTGGTTTGAGACAAACAGCCATTGTGAAAAATTGAAGAAATTTTACAGTTTATTTTTACATTCCAGCATTAAAAGTTCAATCTGCATATTTTAATAGAAAAAAAAAAAAAAAGACAAGATTTGCACGTTAAAATAAAAGAACGACTGGCATCAAAAATCAGTGAATTAAAAAAAATCCTTTGGACGATGATATGTTTTAAAGCAAAAACTTAGTTTTTCAAATTAGATTTTTTTTTATATACAAAAGTGGCTTTTGAATGCAAGTACAAACAGTAAATTGTTCTTTAATGAAATATAGAGATAAATTGTGAAAAAAACGAATAGAATTAAATGTTAAAAATGCTTTATAAACAAATAGATCTATTATTTAAGCCAAAATAAGTTAATTTGTTTTACTTAAAGGGTTTTTTTAACGGTTTTTATGTGTATAATATAAATAAATAAGGTTTTTATATAAACTCTTAACGGAAAGAAAGTAGAATGTTTTAGGATTTGTATTGCCTCTTCCAGCATTCCCATTCCTTGAAACAATAAATAGCAAAGAATTCTTCGAAAACAGTACAAATTGTTATTGGATTACGCTGATTTTTTTTATCCTATTTCCTTTGTAGTTAGGTAGCCTTTTGATGTTTTAGATATAATTCGTTTTTGAAAGGGAAAAATAACATTTTAGAAGAGATAAATCTTTAAGCTAACTTTAAGAAGTCATTTTTTTTCAATTTTAAGTATGAAAATTACGGCGCAATAACATAAATAATTTATTTCCTTATAAACCATGTTTAGATCTGAATTTAGTCTGTTTCCTCCTAAATATTTATTTAGAAAGATCCAAATTTATGTTAAGAAAAAATACTGAGAACAGTGGGTATTTCCCCCATTTTTATATAATAGCTATATTTCAGATTTGCAATTGCCTAAACTAGAAATTTCTGGAAATACTCATCGTTCTTTACGCGCTGCTAAAAAGATTTCTAGAAAAAAGATAAAATATAAATCTACGCTCATTTGAAGGGAAAAAAATTTGAAATCTAATGAAAAGTTTTTCATTGAATTTAACCTTCTGGCCGGAAAATCAATTTTTTTGCCTCACTGAGAAACATTGGTCTGACAGACGGGTGCGTAATTTTTTTTTTTAATTTTATTACCTTGAGGACTGTTTTAAATGTCCTTATCGCTCATGAAACTGAGTTTGGCTCATATAAGATGAGTGGGATTAAATCAAGCTCGACAATATATTTTTATCACTAAAAGTGTGAGTAGTATTTTTTATAAAAACTGATTAGAAATTATTTATATTCATGGAAAAGTAATAAAAAATAATAGAACAAAACACGAAAAAACTATAGGAATATCAAGGTGATACACGGTAATAGATAAGAAAAATCGCACGTATCGTGAGTTGAAAAAAATCGCCATGTATCACCACGTGATACATGGCTCAACTATGATTTTTGAAAAATTCAAATTATTTTCAGAGTTACAACCATTTGAAAAAATTATCGGCGTATTTTCTTAAACTTTCTCCCTTCTGTTTTCGTAAAATATTTATAAACCGACTTCCAAGTTATGCATTTCAAGAATTCTAGTTGAGCCTCTGTACAGAGGTCTGAGATGAATACTGGCAAAATATTAATACAATAGAAGCATTTTTTACAATAGGAGAACATTTGGAAAAAAGGTTATTCTAAGTTAATTTTTTGCCAAAATATTGTATTTAAAAAAAAATTGTTGTTATAATGTCCTTAAACCATTTTATACATGTATTCTAATCTAAGTGACACTAAATATCATAAATATTATACATTTACACGCTTTTACAAAATCACGGTTCCGAACGTAGTCGGATACCTTAAAATAAATAGCCAAATCGTTTTCTATGGTCTTCATTAACTTACAAAAAAAAAAGAATAAGACACGTTTTGACATTAACTATTTTGTTTGGGACAAAACTGATAATCTTCGCAATCTGCTGAAAACGCCTTCAGCCGAAAACGCAATTTCCGCTCTAAAACTATTCACCTTCCCCGCTAAAATACTCATCATACAACCGGTGCTGTCATATATATTGGAAGAGTAGATTTAAGATAAGATTCCTGATAAGTATCGTCAGAGTATTCATAAAAATGGTTATCCTATGTAATTTTAAAGTTGGTGGTATAAGTACCGTCGGTACATAAAGGGTTAAAAAATTGAATGTTCTTAAGGTATTCGACTACGTTCGGAACCGTGATTTTAAAAAAAAACACATAAATGGATAATTTTCATGATATTTAGTGTCACTTAGATTAGAATACATGTGTAAATTGTTTTAAGGACACATTTTGACAAAAAAAATTATTTAAATACAATATTTCGGAAAAAAATGAACTTAGAATAAACTTTTTTTCAAAATGTTCTCCTTTTGTGAAAAATGCTTCTATTATAATAATATTTTGCTTGTATATAGTTCAGACCTCTGTACAGAGGCTCAACTATGATTTTTAAAAAATTCACATTATTTTCAGAGTTACAACCAATTGAAATAATTATCGACGTTTTTTTCTTAAATTCCTCCCCTCTGTTGTCGCAAAACATGGATAAACCTACTTCTGTATTTCAAAAATTCTAGTTGAGCTTCTGTATAGAGGTCGGAGCTATATAAAAACAAAATATTATTATAATAGAAGCACTTTTTATAAAAGGAGAATGTTTTGGTCATTCTATGTTCATTTTTTGTCAAACTATTGTACTTAATTTTTTATTGAAATACTATTCTTATTTAAAACAATTTTATATACATTTTCTAATCTAAGTTACACTAAATATCATAAATATTTTACATTTATACGCTTTTGCAAAATCACGGTTTCGAACGTAGTCGGATACCTTAACACATATTTTTCGACACTACATCTGTCTTTCAAAATTTGTCAGATTACTATCAGACTGGGGAGCGTGAACATATTCAATGCAACGAGCAGAGAACATACTTGAACCGATGAATCTGAAATCAAGCTGCCGAGTCCCATTCTTTCGCAGGACATGGCATCCATACGAGAGGTCAATCCTGTGGAAGCGTGGGTGTGGGATGATGTTTCATAGCCAATACCGAGCTGTCACTAGAAGACCTGGTCATCAACATTTATTTTCTACTTCAGTCTGCTTGTGGAAAAAAATTCATTAACTGACTGGCCTCTCAGTGATCGCTTTTTTTCCCTAGAGTGGTAGTAAACGTGTTAAGTGTCATCGTGTGCTTCCAATGAAAGTACATGTGTCATCAACACATTTACCGAATCATTTGCTTAAGTGAACGCAGTTGCATCGAATGTGATAAGCCAATTCTCTAGTCTGGCTGGTATCGATGTTCCAGAAATGTTTTTTTTTTTAGTATGCCTGTCTTAAGTCCTAGTAAAGGTGGACAACCTAAAAAGTGTTGGTGGTTCTTCCGACTGTAAATTTTATGGATATCTACGAATTTTAGTAACTTTCAAAATTCCCGGACTGCGAGACCTAAACAAACACTGATTTATTTCCTCCTTTACCTACAACATATTTGTTATGAATTTTGTGCAAAATAGTATAAATAATTTGTTTTTGGATGTGTAAAGCATTTATATTTCTCTATGTTATATGTATTTTATGTTAAAATTGTAATATTCACAAGCAACGCCATCATTTACGTTATAATGGTGATTCAATGGGATTTTGGCGAAATCTTGGTGATAGAGCCAAGTTGGCATCATTTTAGGTGACCAAGTTGGGGACTTTGGCAACCATTTTGTCGACTTGGTGACCATGTTGACGAGTTCGGGACGTTATGGATTATTTATGGATATTATTGTAGAAATACACTAATTTTACGATCTAGGGTGCAAGTGGAGTTTTCTCAAAGGATCCGCCGGGCTAAAACATAGAGATGATTGCCGAAACGAGTCAGTATTGTTTTGACTAGGATTAATAAACTTGCTTTGACCGTGGTAACTGATTAGCTCGGCTGTGCTTGTGAATAATCTTTTACATGCGAGTATTTTAGACACTAATAATTGTACCTAAGTGTTGTTGAAGGGGTGAAAACCTGGGAGATTTATTCAGCAAATTTTGCTGCTGAATCCTGCACTTCAAGATTAGATTTTCGACAATAAACTCTCATCGCTCTCAATGAGCTGTCTTTTTCTTTGTGACTGTGATCTGCATAAATTCCTTGTACCCCGTACCCCGATGAACGTAACAATAGTTTCCACCTGTCTTGACTCTAAGGAATTTCTGGAGTAGGTGTTGTAGGGTTGATTGCAGTTCACTTACTAGAAAGACTCCTTTTCTTCCTCTCCCCCAGTAAAGTATTTGTTCCTTAGGCAGCACAGCATTGGGTCATTTCGCTCTCAGCACATGGTATTACATTAAGAAATTGACATTTGCACCACTAGATAACAAGTTATTTCAAGCCGAAAGCTATCAAAAAGTTCACTGCCTGGTCGGCATCACGCATTTAACCGATGGTTGACCATTCCGGAAGAAACCCTATTATAAAACAACTTTCCGGCCCTTTTTAGGCTAATATCTAGTTTCCCATCCGGTATGGTGGTTAGTGACGCTGACTGCTGTGTCACATGGCCTGGGTTTAAATTCCGGAGGAGGTATGGATGCTTGTAAATGTATAGTGCCTTCTCATGAGGATGGTGGAAAGGGAAGAGAGGTGGGAGTCCCCTGGGAGGCCAAGGTGTTCTCCCTCAAAATTGGGGTGGAACCGGGCAAAAGCGCATTGTGACCTGCATGGTGCTCACAACCATGGAAAACCACAGGCTTAAAATTCTAGCTCTTCGTCACGATGAATTTCGCAGACCTTGTTTTGAAGTTAATGTCATTTAGATATTACCTTGTTGTGTTGTTCTTACTTACGCCACACATGAGTGACAGTATGATCCTACATAAATAAATTCGTTATGTAAATTTGTACGTTGTATCAGCCAGTGCATACGGGAACGCGTGAGTTCAGCTTAAGTTTTTCATATTTTTTGCGAGGGCGGTCGGAATATTTCCGACCTCGACGTGAAGGTGGCAGGACTTGTCAATAAAAGCTAGTGAATTTAGCTGTTCATCTCTTCACAGTTACTTGCATCAACTCACTCAAACGACTGTTATATAACAACTTTGCGTCCAAAATGGCTGAAACTTTGGTGAGTGTTTTTGTGAAAATGGCCAAAATCGAATATCGAGCTGTCATCAAATATTTGTTTTTGAAAGGTAATACGCCTACGAGAAAATCAAAGATGACTTGGATTCCGTGTATGGGGACTCTGCACAATCATTTTCCACAATGAAATTTTGGGCAGCTGAATTTAAACGTGGCCGTAAGAGCTTGGGAGACGATGAACGTTCGGGACGTCTAAATACTGCCACTACCGACGAAAACATCGCCAAATTTCCTCAAATGGTGCTTGACCATCGAATTAAGGTGAGAGAGGTTATGAACATGTCCAAAGGACGTGTTTGTCACATATTAAGTCAACATTAGGCCTGAGAAAGCTGACCACGCGTTTGGTGCCCCATTTGCTAACGTTAGACTAAAATCATGCTCCAATGAACATTTCCAACGCTCTGCCGGCACAGTTTAGGCAGAATAAATTCGAGTTTTGGTGCCGATTAATTACTATAGATAAAACTTGGATACTCCATTATACGCCCGAAGCGAGATTACAGTTCAAACAGTGTGGACTGCAAAGGGGGAACCTGCTCCAAAAAAAGCAAAAACTGTTTTTTCTGCTGGGAAAGTGATGAAAACTGTTTTTTGGTATAGTCATGGATCTTAACAATGAGATAATGGATTAAAATCCATTATCTCTTCAAAAAGGAAAAAAACATTACAAGATCATACTGTGCATCATTACTTAACAAGCTGAAGGCAGAACTTGTGGAAAAATGGCCACATTTGCAGAAAAAAATAACCCTGTTTTACCAAGACTCACACATCAGAGGTTGCCATGGCGAAAATCCACGAATTACGGTTTGAACTGCTTGACCATCTGTTTTACGCACCAGATCTAGCCCTCAAGCGACTTCTTTTTGTTCTCTCATCTAAAAATTGTGCTCGGAGGACATTTTCGTCAAATGAAGAGACAATCACTTTCGTGAACAATTATTTTGCAGAGAAAAACCCCGAGTACTATTTGGACGGATTACAGAGATGGGAGCATCGCTGGAAGAAGTGTGTAGAGTTACAAGGAGACTATGTTGAAAATAAAAAAAATTAAAATTCAGGGAAAATGTATTTTATCTTTCTTAGGTCGGAAACTTCTCAGACCACCCTGGTATTTGTTTGTGTGTTTTACTCTGGACTGGCCTCAAAATATTCTAAACATCTTGAAATTAAAGATATCGTTTGTGTTTCTCAAAAAATACCATTTAAATAGCCAGTAGTCAGTATTCTTTTTGCAAGACGAGCGACGCCATGACACAAAATTCTTCAGCTTCTCCATGACGAGTGTATGCTCATCAATCATAGTTAAATGGTTAAAGGTATTTCATCATAACCATTACTGAATAATTCCGTTGAGAAAATGAATTTATCCATAACTTCTAATTAGACGTAAATGTACAATTATTGAATCCAGGGTCATTTTTCCGCTTAGGCACGCTAGGCAAGTGCCTAGGGTGCAAAAGATTTGGAGGCGCTAAGGATTGGAGGGTAAAAAAGTAGAAGAAATTAAAATTACAGTGAACATACCACCCAACTAGTCTCGAGAGAAGCATTCCTGTCCTTAAGAAAGTAGACCTGAAAGGAGAACTACTATGAAAAAAGAAAAGCTTAACAGTTAGAGGTTGCTAAGCACTCGAAATGATATTACAATGGAAAGTAGTAACAGTGATGCCATTAATGATTTTGGAATGATCAAAACTTGAAGAAAACCTGTGTTACACAAGTACGATGACAATTACTTAACAAAGAATAAAGATGTCTAAAAGTAAGTAAGTAAGTAAAATATAATAAAGCGATAAGCGGTGGAAAAGATGATAATTAACAAGTTGAAAATTGTCCATAGAATGATGTATACTCTGTACCGTAATTGTAAATGATTTCATTTGTTTATTGTACTAATTTACAAGAGAGTTGGTGGGTGGTCCATGATGTGGTAAGGTAAGAAATGAACAAAAGTGTCCAAACCATGCCACTATCATTTCCATACATCTGCCCGTTGCCAATCTAGTGTACGGTGGGTCCATATGTGGTGGATAATGGAACAAAGAGTGTAAATAAAGAAAGGATAAAAGGGAAGGGCAGGGTGTGAGAGGGTTAAGGTGTTCAAAATCCTCCCAAACCAAAATTAGCAAGGTAAGAACTTTGGGAGGGAGGTGTTCTGGAAATAGTGGAAGGGGAGAGTCCTAACAATTTGAAGTGCCTAAGGAGGCGGGTAGTTTAAAAACGGCACTGATTGAATCCATCACAGACCTCCGAAAGAGTTTTTCTAAGGTATTCAGTGTTGATTCAATAAAATACTGGGAATTTTGTCTCAAGTTATGTAAAAGGGATATTATTTTTTACTGCATAATATTCTTTGAAACTTCCGTGAATCAGATAGTAAAATAAGTACATATATTTTTATCTAACACATTATGTGTCTCGCTGAATTCTATAATTACTAAAATCTATCCAATTAATATGTTAAAGAGAACCGAAGCAGCAAATAATTAAGTCTTTTTATATCAGGCACATTATATGTAGCACAGAACACGTTTTTAAAAGCAGTATGTCGTTTTTGTCTTCTTTCCTGTGTAATTATCTTCAATATATTTCAGATATTTTTGAAAGGCAAAATACTTTTTGTCAAGAAGAAAAAATGGCAGTTTTTGAAAGAAAACATTTTGAAAAGTACTAATGAAATTCGATAATTTCTTATTTATAACTGAAAAACCATCGAAAGAAAAAAAATGGGAAATCAAATAGAAGACTAATTGGATTAAAAAAGAATTTATCATAATTTTCAAAGAGTAGAAACTCATTTATTAAATAAAATAAATTATCTCTAATACTCACAAAACATTTTTTTCTCTTTTCTATTTTATTTGAATAGTTAATATATAAAAAAAGGATTAAACCTTTTTTGCGTTCAATTAACTCTGTTAAAATCGACAAAATTTTCCTTTTTTTTTCTTTTGAAATCTTATTAAGTTTTTAAAAATATTTTATTTCTTTTAATATAAATTTTTCCATTTCAATAGTTTCTTTTCCTCAACGCACAATATGATTTCGTAAGCTACTATATTTAGTATTTACGTACGACCGCAACCCTATTGGAAACCTGGCGGTACTTACTGGCTATCGCAGCTATATTGGCGACTTTGGCTGTACTTACAGGCTATCGCAGCTATATTGGCGGCATTGAATAAAATCGCACGAACTATAAAAACGGAATTCCCTGACGAAAGTAAGGAACACATATTCGAAAAGTACTATACGAGAAATAATTATAAATAAATAATCAATAAAAGAAAAAAAAAATTAATAAAATTTGTTTTAAGTTGTTACCAATTTTCTGTACCCTATGTGGTATTTACTTTGTTAAAATTGTAATATTCGCAAGCAACGCCGTTCCTTACATTTTAATGATGATTAAATGGAAACTTGGTGAAATCTCGGTGATAGAGCCAAGTTGGCATCATTTTTAGCGATCATTTTTGGCAAGTTCGGGACCCTATGGATTCTTCTGGAAATTAGTGGAGAAATTCACTAATTTCAGCACCTACGACGCAAGCGGATCTTCCTCGAAGGATCCGAGAGTCTTATAAGTATTCTTTTTACTAGGGCTTAATAGTCTTGCCTTCACCGTTGAATAGTCGACCAGCGATTAGTGATTACTCCGGCTGTTGAGTAGTACGAGCAGTTATTGTGATTAATTATTTACATACGTGTATTTTAGACACTGATAGTTGTGTCTGAGGGCTGTTGAAGGTATAAAGACCTTCTGAGGTTTATCATGCGGATTTCGCTGTGTATCCCGTATTTCAACGATTGTTTTTCGACAATAAATTTCCATCGTTCCTGAGAAGAACTGTTTTGTTCTCTGCGACTCATTTGCATAAAATGCTCGAACCCTGGATCTTCGTGACAGTATTTTTTTTTTACTTTTGATAATTTTACATTATATTATTTTACTGAAAAATAATGCACTAAAAAAATATGTATTATCAATTTTATCATTTAATTAAATTCCGGATTTGCATATTAGTATTCGGGTTTGATCAACGAATGGTTAGACTTAGAAAGACGGCAAATAGAAAAATATGAAACGAAGCACAGGTTTGCCAAATTAGTACCTACGACACGTGCGAAATCAAGGTTGCCAGTTTGGTGAGTTATCTTGAAATTTGGCATGGCTGCACGCAAGTACCAAATATTTATACACATTCAAAATAATAATTTCATTTCTACATGATTTATTCCATTTGTTACTTAAAACGCATAACAAAATCTATAGTTTTTCCTGTTTAAGTGCTTAATAGTATCTCAAAGTTTATTTCATGACAAATTTGAAAGTTATAGGCCACGTTCATAAAAATAAAATTATGAAATGTTACTCTAAATAATGCTCATTCATTCTTCATTTACTTTATTGTGGTTCCATTGTTTTTAATTACTTTTATAAGTTCATTCTGATATTTAGAATGCGCAGGAATTTTTAGTCACCAATGAAGGCATTATTTTAGTTACCGATAAATTTGTCAGGTAAAATTAGACAGAACAGAAAAGAGAGTTTGTTTAAACTTACACCTGCTTTCACCAATAATGAATTTATTTTTAATAAAGATAATATTAATGAAACACTTGTGTTTCATATTTTATTCCAGTGAAGTAATTAAACAAAAAACAAGTAATATAAAAAAAATTAAGTAAATTCCTAATTAGATCAACATGGAAAAATTTTATTTTAGATGCTTTTTATTAAATAGTTAAAATTAATATAAAAATGTATATACATATAACAAAATCACAACATTAAATGGTACTTAATTTTTATTCATTATCATTAAACTATCGTATTGTCATCCAAAACAATCACGTATATAAAATTTCAACTCAACTGAATGCTTTAAAACGTGAGAAAAAAAACTTTTCAAGTTTTGACACAAGTCGCCAACGTGGCTGTATTTGTAATTCTTTAAATAATTAGTTTTGATCAATTAATTTTTATTAATTATAATTAATATATTGTAATTTCATCCAAAATAATCTTGTATATGAAAATTCAGCTCAATTGAGTGCCTTAAAATGTATTTTATTAACGACTGAAAATTCCACCAAGATAAATAAATATATAAAGAGTGTGAGTTAATTGTAGGCATTAAAAAATACAGCCCCTTGATATAAAAACTTAGTTTTGCAAAATTTTTTAAATGTCAATTAAATATAAATGGCAGTGCAAAGTATTCAGGTTAGTAGTGAATCTATATTAACGACGCACTACAAAGCAACGCCAAGGATATTGGCGACAGATCTCATAAACGTGAGCGAGTCATGTGATGAGGAGGACATCTGATCTGTGGTATCCTACTCTCCAAACTTCCCCACTATGCGGTGACGACTTAGAGCAACATATTTGACGTGAATCAGCCCCTCTACATACAGGTCTTCAGTGGCACCAGGTTTAGAAACCAAAATGATAAAAAGGGGAAGTTCTAGATAATAGATGAATGTTGGCAGAACAAATCTCTTGTTTTTCCAAGCAGGAATAAAGATTAATTAAATCTTAAATACACATGAATCGTTTATGTTGCTAATAATCTTTAAACAGTCCTAAAATATTATACGTTTCAAAACCAAAGTTTGCTAATTAATCAAAATAATTAAATCTTTCGAAAAAATTTAATAATGAAGTACTCGTATTTGTCTTCATTCGTCATAAAATCGCGAGGAGTATCACTGCAAGATTTCAATACTTCTGAGATATAATAAATATTGCTGTTTACTTAGTTTACACAGCATTCAAGTGAATTAAACCCGGGAGAACTCGTACACTCAATATCAACGTTGAAAGTCGCGTGGGGTGACTGAGTCACCACAATTCCTTTTTTTAAAAATTATTACTTTAACTGCACATGTTAAAAATTGTAAAATTCCACAGTGAATAATTTAACTAACAGAACATATACTTACCTACTTTACAGGACTTTTCAGTCTTTCTTTGATTATTTGACAAAGAGATCCAATCTAACTGATCTAAAATGTTTTAAATGGGCTTGACTTGAATGAAAGACACACATCACAGATACTTCTCGATAACATTACAAGAATGATATTCGCCAGCAAAACTCTAGTAATTTGTTCGAGTTATTGTAATTTTATGATCCTTTAAGGTATCCGACTACGTTCGGAACCGTGATTTTGCAAAAGCGTATAAATGGATAATATTTATGATATTTAGTGTCAATTAGATCAGAAAATTGTTTTAAGAATAGTATTACAATAAATAATTATTTAAGTGCAGTATTTTGACAAAAAATGAACATAGAATGACCCATTTTCAAAATATTCTCCTCTTGCGAAAGATATTTCTTTTATAATAATATTTTGCCTGTATATAGCTCAGACTTCTGTTCAGAGGCTCAACTAGAATTTTTGAAATATATAACTTGAAAGTCGGTTTATCCATATTTTACGACAATAGAGGGGAGAAATTTTATGAAAAAAACGCCAATAATTATTTCAATGGGTTGTAACTCTGAAAATAATGTGAATTTTCAAAAATCATATTTGAGCCTCTGCACAGAGGTCTAAGCTATATACATGCAATATATTATTATAATAGAAGCATTTTTCACAAAAGGAGAACATTTTGAAGAAAGGTTATATTCTAAGTTAATTTTTTGCCGAAATATTGCATTTAAATAAAATTTTTTTGTAAAAATGGCCTCAAACCAATTTCATACATGTATTCTAATCTAAGTGACATTAAATATCACGAAGATTATCCATTTATTCACTTTTTTAAAATCACGGTTCTGAACGTAGTCGGATACCTTAATGATCGAAAAATTGCATGTTGAACTTTTTGTTACTTTTTTTTTTGACAGGGCGAAGTGTATCTTGTGGTACACTTGTGGCTTCATATCTTGCTTGAAGGGTAGCGTTTGAAAAATTTCCTTTCAATTGAAATGTTTCATATTCATTGCTTTTCACAAACTTGGTGTTTCTCTTTCATAATTAATACCCATTATTTCAGCAGATTCTTCCCTTGCTTGATCTGTTTCAAAATACTCCAATAAAAGTCGCAGACGCTCATTTCTTTTTTTAACTATATATTCCGCTCATTTTCATCTATAAACCATAATGAGTCGTACCACACAGCAATATAAATTAATAAGTCGTTTACAGGGACAAAACTTAAGAAGTTCACAGAAAATATTTTGGAACAAAAGTAGTCATGCGGGGAAGTAGAACTCAGTCACCTCAAGTACCTTAAGATAGTAAGATACCATTTGCCACTCTCACATAAAAGGTAGATATGTGGCTAATTCATTTTAGTTCTTATGAAGACTGCCTTATAGAAAGATACTGACAAGATATAATTGGTAACAAACAAACAGTTTTCAGAGAATTAAAGATTTCGTGAGCATGGGGTGACTGTGCCCCGCGCGACTGCTCTCAGTTTTTAATGCACACACATATTATCTAATAAATAATACACAATCATATAACCAAAAACTATAATTTTTGTAAGAATCACTAAAAATGTTACGGAAAATGCAAAAGCACTCGAAATAATTGCAATATTTGTGCATTATAAACACTAAAATACATAGTATAACATTTCATTTTCTAAATGAGCGTGATATTTTTAAAGTATCCGACTATGTTCGGAACCGTGATTTTAAAAAGCGCATAAAACGATAATTTCCATGATATTTAGTGTCACTTAGATTAGAGTGCATGTATAAAATTGTTTTAAGGACACTATGACAAAAAAAATTATTTAAATACAATATTTTGTCAAAAAATGAACTTAGAATAACCCTTTTTCTCAAAACGTTCTCCTTTTATAAAAAATGCTTCTATGATAATAATACTTTGCTTATAAAAAGTAAAGGCTACTCCAGAGAGTCTGAACTAGGACTTTTGATAAATTCGAATTATTTTTAGTTACCACTAATTGAAATAAAAAAAAATTATCAGTGTTTTTTTTCTTAAAATTTCTCCCTTTGTTGTAGTAAAATATGGATAAATACCCTTCTAAGTAATATATTTCAAAAATTCTACTTCACTTCAGCCTCTGTCCAGAAGTCTGTGGTATATGCAGGCAAAATATTATAATAGAAGCATTTTTCATAAAAGGAGTACATTTTGAAAACTGGTTATTCTATTTTAATTTTTTGTCAAAATATTGTACTTAAATAATTTTTCATTGTAATAATATTCTTAAAACAATTGTATATACGTTTTCTAATCTAAGTGACACTAAATATCATAAATATTAACCATTTATACGCTTTTGCAAAATCACGGTTCCGAACGTAGTCGGATACCTTAAATAACAAATATTTCAAATTTTGCTGCTATATTCAAAGTCAAGGAAAACTAAATTTGTGATAGAAAGATTTTATCCCATGAACAAATCGAATACTTCTTTGATCCCTTCACTCTTTATTTCTTCGAATTATCATTACTAAATGGTAACTGTATTCTGTAAATGAGCTCATACTCTTTACTTCAAGCCTATTTTAATTATTCTTCCAAAACTCATTTTGTGGGACTCCAGCATCCCTTCAAATATTCAAAAGATCCTTAATAACGTCATTAAAACCAATGAACCTCGAAACTCTCTTCCAATGTCTCTTTGAAAATCTCACTTACCTCAGATATAATTACCCATTGCAAACAATTCGCTAAGCACACTAATCATTACATATTTAAATGATTCACTCATTTGCATCCGATAATCCTCAAGGGTAACCAAAGCATACCCCTCGAGTGGGTTCGCATTTCGCAATCCTCCAGGGGAAAGATAGCTTTACACTCGGAACCGAGAATAATTTGTTTCATTACGCTCTAGATTTCTATAGAACTTAATGCCACACATTTGCATATTTTGAATCCCTAAGAAGGCAGATAGATTCAGAGATCCAAATACGCATTAAGCACACTTCCGGAATTTGGATTCTTTCTATTAAAGAGTGGATGTGTGTGTGTCGTTCCTATTTGCTATGTTTATAGCTTTTCAGATTGACAGGAAGCACCACAATTCTTCCAAAACTTTTGTGAAATAAACAATTCTATTGTGAATGCTCTCAAGTACGAACTCTCAAGTACGAGGGTAACTCAGAAATTTTTGAGATACGCGCACACAAAAAGTTATAAAATAAAATTAACTGTTTAGTATGAAAATACAAAGTATTTTAACACCGGAGACAACTTTTTACTGACTTACTTCAAGTTGTTTAGCGTAGAATAAATTTTAGACAGAAGAAAAAATGGAGTTGACGCGAGAATATTATCGTTCTATGATTTTAAAGATTGATTAAATCAAGAGGAATGTGTTCAACAGCTGCAATTAGCATTTGGTGATCAATCTCCATGTCGTGCTACTGTATTCAGATCATTTAAAGAATTTTTCAGTGGTCACAATTCTCTTCAGGATGAAGAGCATACAGGAAAGCTACGGTTGGCAGTAATTCCGGATAATGTGTCTACCAGACGAAAAATGTTAATGGATGATAATCGCTGTACCTACCAAATGATACAGAAGGAACTTTTTTTTAACTTTGGATCCACAGCCATATACAAAATAATTCATGAAGAATTATAGACGAAATAAAGTAGTTTGCCTTTGGGTTCCCCATAATCTAACTGAGCACCAAAAACAGAATCGTGTCAGACTCAGTAAAAAATCCTTTAAATTGCCAAATGATGGTGTCACCGTGTCATTTCTAAATTTGTAATGGATGATGAAACGTACATGCCGTTTTATGACGTTTTAACACGTTAAGAAAGCAAAGTATGGGTCTTTGAAGATGATCCCATGCCAACAATGGTGAAGAGCCAACGAGCGATGAGAAATGTGATGTACGCCGTTTTTTTCAGAAGTACGGGATTGATCAAGGTTATCAAATTGGAATGATAGAAGACAGTAACAGCAAACTGGTATACGACACTAAATGTCTTCCAAAAGTTCTCCAAGAAGTTAATGTTAGGGGACTAATGCTTCACCATGACAGTGCATCTTCTCATACAGCCGGATTAACAGTTGAGTTTCTTAAGCAAAAACAAATTAAAGTGATAGAGCATCCACCTTATTCTCCGGATCTAGCTATGTGTGACTTTTGATTATTTATTAATCTAAAAAAAATTACGTGGACATCGCTTTCATTCAGAAGACATTGACGTGGCTATAAATGAGTTTATTTTTTTTCATCAATTCGAATGATTTCAGGCATTTAATCTGTCGAAAATTCGTATAGAAAAGTACATTGATGCCGGAGGAAACTACTTTGAACAATCCTAAAATTTTGTATACATAACTTTAAAAACCTAAGAGTATTTCAAAAATTTTAGAGTGATCCTCGTACAGCTATGCACAGGTTTGGACTTATTATTACGGAACTACCCGTCATAATGTTATGAACTAATTATCTACGGATTGGAAAGCTCTCCGAGATTTTTTGGGTCTAGTAGGATCGGCCGCACGTGCACGCCATATTCGGGAATCGCTGCCGATATTGTTACACTGATTTCACATTAGTAAAGATGTGGACGCCACAGCAAAAGAATGCAGTGTCTACTTAGGTTAACAGAACTTAAATCAGTCACGCGTGTACAGCGACGTATTCGAACAGAATGGAATGTCGTTACTGGCTTGCCTATTAGACATCAGAACTCCTATAAAATAAATCAAGAGCACAATCAACAGTGTCTTCTATCACAAAAACTTAAGGATACTTGCCAATTTGAGATGCCAATGTTTCAGTCTCCTTTAAAGTTCTTTCCCACTGGTGGATCAATTTTGATGTCTCGAAGAATTGGCATTTCATTCAGTTCGAATACTTCTCAGTACAAGCATGACTGATTTAAATTTCATTAACCAAAGTACGCAAAGCATCTTTTGCTGTGGCGTCCATATCTTTACTAATGAAAACAGCACAACAAGTTTATCGTCTGCGTTTGCCGAATAATTCGCATACGTGTGGCTGATCGGAATAGACCCATATAATTTCGGAAAGTTTTCCAATCCATGGATAAACAATTTATTACATTCCGATGGGTAGTTCCGTAATAAGCCATATTTTTTGAATACCTTCAGCCCGTACAACCTGTATAACTTTCGTCCAATTAAAACTACATATAGTTTCTTCCATGCTCGGATTTCATCTACTTCCGTAGGTGAGTGAATGTTAATGTCTCACTGTTCAGCTACACGAGGGCTTTTGGCGACGGATCTCTAATGAGAAGTATGACACCTAATTTGGCACCCTCTCTCCTAACTACCACACCCCACCAACGGGAGTACGCTTGAGCTCTTGGCATATTTAACGTGAATCGCCCCCTACATGGTGGGTCTTCAGTGATACTTGACTCGAAATCATGACATGCCCGTCACGAGACCGTTACCTTTATCACTCGGCTACCACGGCCATATGGGCTTCTATGAACAAATCAGTATGCTAACCGTAAAACCCTTTTTGGAGCAACTTTTATAGCGCCAAGAGTGATTAATTATTTTTTTTAATTCTAATGGGCTTCGGATTGGAGTTTTTCTATTGCACAGACCTAGTACATTCCCCGGAAGCTGATATCTCTTTTTAGTGCGGCACCATATAGGCGGATACTAATCGCCGCAGGTATTTTTGAAGCCCAGTTTCGTCCCTAAAAGGCGGTACCTGAGCTATGACTATGGGAACCTGTACTAGGATTTAATTTTGCCAAGTGACACAAGCAAAACAAGCAGTCTAGGGATTTTTTACATGCCGTATAATTATACGATATGGCTGCTGTCGATATTCTGCATCATAAAAATCCACCGATTGCGGTTGACTGGTGGACCACCAAGGCATTTTGGGGTGACCACCTGAAGATAAGCAGTTTGTAATCATGTACCGAAATGTTCAAGCCTGGCTGACAGTATACAGACTAAGTCTTCTACTGAGAATAACTACGAAATTACTTTAGATGAAAATATTTTATTTTTTTTAATGTATTTCTAATTTTTTGATAATAAAGACATCATGTGATATTATTATATTTGTGGCTATTGATATTATGCTTGTGTCTTAAGTTTTGAATTAAAAGAGGTTTTTTAAAAGTGTGATTTTTTTTAAATTTTGGTTTATGTAGGTAAGTGCATATTCCGTATTTGTTATTAAGTTATAATAAATATAGTTGACCGTTTTTTTACTTTCCACACCTACCCCACTGGGTGAAAAAATGAAAAGGAGCTCGTACTCTGGTGAGGGAATATTAACGTCGCACTGTTCAGCTACACGAGGGTTTTGGGCGACTGATCTCGTATTTTTGAACCATTGTTAAGCGACGAGGAGGACACCTGAGCTGGCAACATCCTCTCTTGACATCCACACCCCACCAACGGGAGGACGTTTGAGCTTCGACAGATTTAACGTGCATTTCTCTCCTACACAGCAGGTCATCATCGGTATTAGGCTTAATCTTATGACACGCCAACTTCAAAGAATCAGTTACCTTGATCACTAGGCTGCCGCGGCCACAGCTTGTACTCTGGAAAAGTCTGCCCACCCCTTCTGTAAAACAACACGATGGCTATTGGTGTCAGATCTCGTAATTTTGAACATGATTGAAGTGACGAGGGCAACATGTTAGCTGACATCTCCACTCCTAACTATCGCACTACATTGACGGGGAGACTTTAAACCTCAACAAATTTAACGTACATCGAGTCCACTTTACATGGAAGTTCAGTGTGGCACCAGAACTAGAACCCCTGACTTTCCAGCCAGGAGTTCGTTACCATACAACCAACTAGTCCACCATAACCTCTTTATCGTGCCAAATAGACCTTGGACAAAGATTTTTCCTAGATGGCCACTGAAAACTAAAATTAACGAGTTCTACAGAATTGGAAAAAAAAGGGTTCTAAAATCGGATGAAGCATGTAAGAATAAAAGATTTACGACCATTTAAAAGAACTGAGCAAAGAAATATGAAATGGTTTCCCTCTTTCTATGCAAAACATCGTTGAAAAGTAAGAGTACCAGATAAAAAAATAGAATATAAATTTCTATATGTCGAAAGAGAAAATTATTTTAAAAACAAATGATGCAATAAAACATTAAACATTTTTAAAAAAACTAACGATTTATTGCGAAATGGATAAACGTTCTGGATTTATTTAAACTATGAAAAATTACAATTTGTTACCATTCATTAAAAAAAAAAAAATTCAACCTAGCAAGGTTATTAGAGCAGTGCCAATTCTGACCACAAAACCCACACAAAAAATTTGGCCGTCTAGTTTATTATATTTTTATGAAACGATCGTTATGTATCTACCACATTTATATCACATTTCATAACGACCGCAATATGTGAAATCTTAACTAAAATTGAAAAAAATCCTAACCCTTCAAAAATATAATTGATTAATAGTGCGAGTATGTCAAATCTTTTTTGTTCCATATCATTTAAACGCTAAACCCTCATATTCATTTGACTATAAGATCCCTCAGTAATATTTCTGGCATATCCATTATTCCCTGGAATGAATAAGCAAAAACATAACGCGAATACTGTAAGCAAAGCTTCCACAATATGGAAATGGTTAATTTTTCTTTTAAAAAAATTGCTTTAAATTAATAGGGCTACCTCAATAAAAAATAAAAATCATTTGTGTTTATTTTACAGCAAACATTATCAAACGATAATAATCAGGCTAACGATATCGTAATAATAACGCCAATTTGTCAAAAATTTAAAACAATTTTAGTACAAATTATCCAAGGACACAGGGGAATAAATCCAAGTACCTTGGCACACTCGTTCACAATTGATTCTGCTCTTATTGGCGCAAGAAATTTGTAGTCATGACGTAGCCATGATCTTTCTAACCAGCAAACATTCAACTTTGTATTCATGTAGATGTATATCGGGGGATTCGCTACCAGACCCACAAACTCTCAGGATGTGTAGGAGTGACAAATAAGACTCGGAATCAGATAAGAGTGAAGGATCCTAAACACCATAGTTGCTAGCTATGGTACAAAGAAGGAGAGAAAAAGGAAAGAAACAGCAACACATTATTAGTACAGAAAACATTTCATTAAATGGTGAAACTCGTACTCTAAAAAATGTTTGAAATTAGATCAGAAATCATCTAGCAAGTCTGACAGCGATGCTGCATGGAATTCCTGAAGTTCTCGAAAACCTTACGATTACAGTGCATCGAAATGCTTTAATATAATAATTTTCTAAAATACTTGTTATACAGAAAATATTTATTGTAAAATATTTATATTTTAATTTTTAGATATATATATATATATATATCTAAGAAATACGTAAAATATTTTTTATCTTTCTCTACATTTTAAATGCTGCGCATGTAAAAAAATTTTAAGTCTTTTTAACAGTGAATCAAAATCCACTGATATTTCGAAAAGTTACAAGAAATAACTTTTATTTCAGAAATAAACAGAATTTCCAAAAGAATATTTTAATAATACCTTTTTTAAATCACTAAAAACATGCTCGAATTTCATGAATCTATAATGCAACACAGTGGTGGAATATTAACTATAAGAATGTCTATACAAATCTAGAAGAAAAATATTAAAATATCGCAAAAAGTTTGGAACAAAATATTTCTAGAAAACACACATTAGAAGAAAGAAAATTTTAATGGAACACGAAGTAATTTAAAACGGAATGCTTTTAAATTTATCTTTATGCGTATCATCGAACTATAGGGCTATATTTTAGATGAAATAAAATTTATTTTAGATACCCTGTTTTTATTCTTATTACAAAATATAGCTACATAGGAAAGAAAATATTTAGAGATATTTGCAAAAGTACCAATACGGAAAGAAAGTAATAAAGTATGATATGATATAGAAATGAGCATTAATATCAGAAGGTACTTTTGAAACAGAAATATTTATAAATATTATTCTTTTCCATAAAATACATCTTTGATATAAATTCTTCAAATATAGATGAAAAATATTAATAATTTTATGTGTTTTACATTCAGTTTTGTTTGAATATTTTTCAAAAAATTTACATCTCATAATGTGTATAACTATGTATTTCTAATTAGACAATATTTTTTTCTCTCGCTCTGTGTAAAAGAGTTTTGTGTGATGATGTAATAAATACTATTGCGATTTTTTTTGTAAAATAGTGTAAATAATTTGTATTTGGATGTGATGCATTTAAGGTATTCGACTATGTTCAGAATCGTAATTTTGCAAAAGTGCATAAAGGTATAATTTTCGTGATATTTAGTGTCACTTAGATTAGAGAATACATGTATATAATTGTTTTAAGGACATTTTAACAAAAAAAAAATGATTTAAATACCATATTTTGGCAAAAATTTAACTTAAAATAATATTTTTTAAAATGTTCTCCTTTTGTGAAAAATGCTTCTATTATAATAATATTTTGCCTGTATATAGCTCAGACCTCTCAACAGAGGCTCAACTAGAATTTTTGAAATATGTAACGACAACATATTACAACAACAGAGGGGAGGAATTTTAAGACAAAAACGCCGATAATTATTTCAATTGCTGGTAACTCTGAAAGTAATGAGGATTTTTCAAAAATTCTAGTTGAGCCTCTGTAGAGAGGTCTGAGCTATATACAGGCAAAGTATTATTATAATAGAAGCATTTTTCACAAAAGGAGAACATTTTTAAAAAAGATTATTCTAAGTAAATTTTTTGCCAAAATATTGTATTTAAAGAACTCTTTTTGTCAAAATGTCCCTAAAACAATTTTGTGCGTGTATTCTAATCTGAGTGACACTACATATCATGAAAATTATCCATTTAGGCTCATTTTTAAAATCACGGTTCCGAACGCTTTCGGATACCTTAAATTACTCTGTTATATTTAATTTACGTTAAGATTGCAATATTCCCTAGCAACTTTCTCCCTTACGTTATAGTGACGATTCAATGAGAACTTGGCGAAATCTTGGCGACTGAGCCAAGTTGGCATCATTTTTGTGACCAAGTTGGTGACTTAAAAACCTATTTTAGCGAGTTTGGGACACTCTGGATTCTTCTGGAAATTAGAGAATTCCACTAATTTCACGATCTGTGATGCAAGTGCGTTTTTCTAGAAAGGTCCGTTAGAGTTATAAATAAGGAGACTCGCCGAACTGGGTTAGTCAGATTTTGACTAGCAATTAGTTAGTATTGCTTTGATTAGCGATTAGTACACTTGCCTTGACCAGGATTACCGATTAGCTCTTCTATTTACAATAATTGGACGTGCGTTGCTTCTGAATAATCTCTTACGTACGTGTATTTTAGACACCGATAATTGTGTTTGAGTACTGTTGAAGATGTGAAGACTTTCTGAGATTTATTCTGTGAGTATTGCTGCTGAATCCTGTATTTCTCAAGAGGATTGAATTTTCGACAATAAATTCTCATCGCTATTAAGGTATCTCGTAGGGTCATTTACACTCTTTTAACCATTAATTACAGAAAATGTGTTGGAGCAGAGATCAGCTTAGGAAGGTATTTTCAAAAGTCGACCCACAAGATGGTTACAGAGCATTATAAATATAAAATAAAATTCCTTTTTATCAGCTAGTAGAGCTACAGATTTAAAATTTAACAAATATGTTTTTTTTTTGTTCCACTGAGATATGCAAAAAATCTTTATTTTTTTTGTTTCATTTTCACTTCACTTACGGTATCCGACTACGTTCGTAGTGTAACCATGATTTTAAAAAAGCGCATAAATGTATAATTTTCATGATATTTAGTGTCACTTAGATTAGAATATATGTATAACATTGTTTTAAGGACATTATGACAAAAACCAATTATTTAAATAAAATATTTCGGAAAAAAATTAACTTGGAGAACATTTGGAAAAAACGTTATTCTTTTTGTAAAAAAATGCTTTTATTGTATTAATATTTTGCCTGTGTATAGCTCAGACCTCTGTACAGAGGCTCTACTATGAGTTTTGAAAAATTCAAATTATTTTCAGAGTTACAACCATTTGAAATAATTATCGGCGTATTTTCTTAAAATTTCTCCCTTCTGTTTTCGTAAAACATAAATAAACCGACTTCCAAGTTATGGATTTCAAAAATTCTGGTTGAGCCTCTGTAGAGAGGTCTGAGCTGAATACAGGCAAAATATTAATACAACATTTGGAAAAAAGGTTATTCTAAGTTAAATTTTTGCCAAAATATTGTATTTAAATAATTTTTTTTGTCATAATGTCCTTAAAACAATTTTATACATGTATTCAAATCTAAGTGACACTAAATATCATGAAAATTATCCATTTATGCGCTTTTTTAAATCACAGTTCCGAACGTAGTCGGATACCTTAAAAATTGGATTTTAAAAATCTAAAGTGAATTTTGAGAAAATCTACGTTAATTGCGTCAGTCAGGCTTTGGGCCCTTTAGAAGTCATGGGCTTCTCGTAGTACGAGGTTTGCGGAGGTGTACGTTATACCTCTGGCTGAGACCCCTTCCACAAATTACCACACCACATCAACGGGAGAACTTTGAGCTCAAGAGATTTAACGTTCAGATGCCTCTACTCGATGGATTTTCAGTGGCGCCAGGAAATGAACCCGCGACACGCCGGCACGAGTTCGTAACCCTAAATCCTAAACTACTTCTGCCATTTCTCTAGAAGTTAAGACAAGACATGTTCAAGACTTGTTTCTCTCGAAGTTTCCGGAAGTTTACGAAATCTCAAGTCACAATTATATTTCAAACTTGTATACTCAAAGAAATCCAGTAATCTCTATTTGTTTATGTATACTACGGAACAAAATGTTAAAAATATGGTGGTTTTGGAATGCTGCCTTCGCGAGAGAACAGAACACCGAAGCACAACAGAGCACCGAAAGAAGAAAGGGAAAACGAACGGGAAAAAAAAAGCGAAGGAACGGTTGCACGAGGAAACCGGCACTCTGACTTTTCCCGGCTTCGTGTGAGGTGGTACGGTCAACAACTCGGCTATCCTGTCCGCAACGTTGCAGAAATTAAATTATTTTACTATACTGTTC